>CM039679.1:236679654-237156526 GCA_022537955.1 Schmidtea mediterranea
TCTTTCATTCCAGCTGTTACCCATACGGTTTCTAAGTGTTCCTTTAATTAAAAAGCTTCCTCCTTCAATCCCATTGAATCTAAACTATCATTCCATTAGTAAATCTAATTATCGTCTCAGCCACCCTTGGAAATTTACTCTGGAATTTTTCTCGTATTTTATTAAGTGATATATTGAGCCAAATAGGGGAGGCATTAATCCAAACTACTAATCTATTAAATTCAAATCTTTTCACTCTTCCATCTTGTTGCTACAAAAATCTCAGATACGTTTTGTCTTTCTCGACTATTCGAATTTGTAGGAACATCTCAGAGATATCGCACACCATAGGATGTCTAGCAAGTCGTTTTGTAATTTTGGTCCTGTTTCGATTTGGTTGTTTAAACATACCCCATAAATTCTAGCCGCTGCATCAAAAACTATTAATACTTTTATCGATTATCTGTCTTTTTTATAACTGTAAATTGTGGTAACAACCTTTTACTTTCAAGTTCTTCTATTATAGTGATGTCTCTTATATAACCTCTTTCTTGTGATCTTCAATCACATTAGAATACTCAAATTTCAATTCTGGATCTTTATTGAAACCTTCCTGCAACCTTTTTAATCAATTTTCCGCTATGCACCTATTCAAATACATATCCACTCTTATAGTCTTCCAAGATATACCAACTTCATACCTGTTATCTTTGGACGTCAAATTACTATATGTCATGTCCATACTCAGCTTATCTTTGGTTGGGGTTAGCGTCAATGTGTCCTGGGGTTCTTGAAGTTCCCAAAACTACGGAATTTAAAAAACTAATATTTTATTGTTTAATAAAGTTGGTGTGTACAAAATTTGTCTGATGAATAAAAGGTTTCCCACACTCCAAACATTCTTATACAAGTCTATCCTTACGGTGCTTGCCTTGCAATGAGTCCATTCTTATTTCCTACAAAATGCTGTGATCGCTATATGAAGGTCTAGGTAATCAGCTCCAATTAAGACATAAACCATTATTTCCCTTCTAAAAATTGAAATTGAATACCTTTTAAATGAGACAATAGTAGGTAGAAGTGAGTCCACGATGACTCATCGTTTTTTCATGAGCTCACGATGACTCATCGAACAAAGGAATGAATCATAATGATGAGTCATAAATAATTTTTCTAAGTCCAAACAAAGACATATACCCCATTAGCTATTGCTTGGTTAGATATTAAGGACGCATTTGGAAGTGTTCCTCATGACTACTTGTGGAATGTTCTGAAAACTATTGGCGTTAGCGGAGAGTTTATTACTATTGTCAAATTACTTTACACCGACACTCAATCTTTCTACAGCTGTGGCCCAATTGTAACACCTAATCTTTCAATCAAAAAAAGAGTTAAACAAGGATGTCCTCTTTCAATGATTCTTTTCTCGATTGCCATTAATCCTGTTCTTGAAGAATAAGTATATCATGTATTGAACCTTTTATGATTGGTGATTCGCCCGTTCAAGTTCTAGCTTATGCAGATGACATTGCACTTGTTGCAAACAATGTCGATAACCTTCAAAAAATTGTTGATGTTGCTGTTGAAGCTGCTACAGAAATAGGATTTGAATACCGACCGGAGAAGTGTGGCTACATGCAGCTTCCCAGAGTTAACATCAATGATGAGATCTTGATTAATGAAAAAGAGATCATAAAATTGTTGTCAAAAGAATTTTATCTATATCTTGGTGTTCCAGTGGCGAGCACAATGATCAAAGTCCCTATGCAATTCTTGATAAAGTTGTTAGTGACACAAATAAAATTGCAGATTCCGGTTTATTTGGTTGGCAAAAACTCAAGGCATACAAGATTTTTTTTCATTCTCAACTAACATTTGCATTGCAAACACGTGAAATTAAAACTAGTGCTTTATCAGTTTCTCAAGGAAATACTTATCCCTGTAACAATAACTAAAGTAAGTTGCGTGGCCATCTGAGAAGAATTTTGAACTTGCCGCAAAATTCTGAGACAGTGTTTTAATACAACTCAACTGAAAATGGTGGAGCTTCATGTGTCGATTTGCTTGATGAATATCATACTCAAAAAATTGTTCACTTTTTCCGACTCTTTACTTCCAATTGCGATTACTCGATAAAAGTTAATATTGACTCACTAAAGTTTGTAACGGGTCCTCGTCTTGGAATCAAAGAGCCTAAATTACAACAAAGTTTTGATTGGATTAATGGTGCTGAAACTAAATTGAATCATGGTGGAAAGAAAACGAGATTTCAACGTGCACGTACTTCAATAATTTACTTTAAAAGAGAACACTCAATTAGCGCGAACTAATACACTTAACATCAATGCAAAGCCTAATAGAAAAGGGGATTCTAGACTTTGTAGACGTTGTGAGAAAGAGGATGAAACTATGTCTCATGCCTTACAGTCATGTAAGATTCACCAAATACTAACATTAGAGAGACACAATGACTGCCTAAAGATAATAACGAATAATCTAAAAAATCCTAATTTTATTGTCGTGGTTGACCATTCTTGTTCTCTTGTCCTGAATTCTAAACAACGCGTCGATTTTATAATAACTGATACTGAAAGAAAAAGAATATTCATGATTGATATTAAGTGTCCAATGGATTCTGTTTCACATTTTGACTTGACTGATAAGGCAAATATTGAGAAATATAGCTTGCTTCAGAGTGAATTACAGGTAGAAAAACCTGATTATCAGGTAGAGCTTTACACTTGTATTGTTGGGGCATTAGGCTCGATTCCTCCATCAACTTATAATCTGATTTGTAAACGTGGCATTGAACCACTTCAAACAGAAGGTCTGCTTAAAGATTGTGCAATGAGCAATATCCCTCACTCAGCTAAAATATGGTATTACCATGTGCACGGCATTCTACCAGACTTCTGCAATTAATTTAAAATTATGGATATTTAAACTAACTTAAACGTTTTCATTGAGATCAGAATTATTTTTTTTATTTGAAATGATTCAGATTACATTAGTAATTTATCTTTAAATACAATATTATTAACCCTTTGAAAAAGTCGTAATTGAATTTAGAAAACTTAGAAAATCAAATCAGAGCTTAGTTCGTAGTATTTATTACTGTAAAATTTATATTTGCAATGCCGGATGTCGACGCCGATGAATCATCATATCAGATCAAGCAAAAGAAAATTCAGAAGACGCCAATTGCAGAAGAGACTAATTGATCAAATACTTGATAACTTACATTTGAATTCATCCTTCTCTACTACGATTGCAGTATGAATTGCATGCTTCATGTTGAGCATATTCTTTTCACTGAGAAACAAACTTGTTATGTTTAAAAAAAAATTTTTAAATAGTACTAGTGAGTGATTTTGTTAAGTCTACTATTGATTATGATTGGTTATGATTGGTTATGATTAGTTATTATTGGTGATTATGGGCGATGATTGGTGATGATGGGCGATTATTGGCGATGATGGGCGATGATTGGCGTTGATCGTTGTTGATCGTTAGGTATAGGTGTGGAAGTTGGTAGGTGTGTGGAAGGTTAGGTGTGTTGGTCCACGTGACACAATAAGTGTTAGGTAATAAGTCTGTCTCTGGGTAGTGACTGACCAGTGGTGACATAACAAGGGTTAGGTAATAAGTTTGTGACTGACCAGTGGTCAAGTGACATAATCATGAGTTCAGTGGACAAAGGTCAAATACTAGGTAGCAACTGAGTGGACAGAGATCAACTGCAAGTACAACAGGGTTGACAGAGGTCAAATGTTATGTAATAATTATGTAAGCCAAAGGGGGGTTGTATCTGACGGGCTCACATCCCACTACTGAGAAATATTACAAATAACTACAGACTTTGAAAAGCAATAGAAAGTTTAGGATTAAACGAAAATAAAAGGTTATTAGAGATTGTGAACAAGGATAAAGGGGTTTTCATGACTAATAACTGGGATATTGAATGCACTGATTTGATTGAACATAAAATCATCACAAATGGTGGACCAATTATGTTAAAATCCAGAAGACAACCAATCAATTTAGAAGAGAAAATAAATGATGCAATAAAGAATAAAGAAAATAATAATATCATAAGAAAATTTAATTCGCCTTGGTATACGCCGTTAGTGTGTTTGTGGAAAAAAGATAAAAAAGAGATCATAATTTGTTTAGATTTTAGACAGCTTAAAAAATTATTGAAAGACAAGCTTTCCCATTCAAAATGTAGAAGAAATTCTAGGTAAATTAATTGGATTTAAATACTTTAGTTCTATAGACCTTGGGAATGCTTATTGTTAAGTAAAATTATACAAGGAATCTAAATAAACAGCTTTTTCTACCAAAAAAGGGCAATTTCTTTTAATAGAATGCTTTTTGGCATTTCAGCGGCACGGGTATTTTTCATGAACTAATGACAAAAATATTGAAAGATTTATGGAAAGAAGGAGTTAAAGTATATTTAGAGGAAAACAATTGCATTATAAAGTGTTTGGAAAAGATCTAAAGAAATAATGGAAGCAAAATTAATAATTAACCCGGAAAAGTGTCAGTTATTAAAAAGTGAAGGTAAAGATTTTAAGGCACATAATTAACAGTCAAGGAATTCAAAAAGATCAGAGTAAAATTGAGGCTAATAAATCTTTTCAGAGGCCTAAGTGTATAAAGAATTTGCGAAATTATTTAAGTATTTGCAACTATTATCGAAGATTTATTAAGAAATATGCAATGAAATCAAGAGTCTAAGAAAGCATATGTAGGAGAAATAGTGAAAAAATAATTTGGATTGAGGAATATGAGAATGCCTTGAAAGAAATGAAAATAACGTTAACCACAACACCAATTCTCGTGTTTCCCGATTTCAAGAAATAATTCATATTAGATACAGGAGCAAGCTTTGATACAATTGGAGTCGCATTATTACAAAGGGATGAACAGGGACATGTACACGTTATTGCATATGGATTCCATGTAATGAGTACCCACGAAAGAGGATATTGTATCGTACGGAAAGAAATCTTGGCTATATATTATTTCAGTCGTCACTTCAACCATAATCTGTATGGAAAACGGTTTGAGTTTTCGAACTCATCATAAAGCAATAACTTTTATATTAAAGACAAAGAAGCCTATAACAGCAAATTTCAAAAATGGATAAATTATTTGAGCAGTTTGGACATAAAAACGAAATTCAGAAAACGCACAGAGCATACAAACGCAGATATGCTGTCTAGAAATACATGCGAAACTTGTGTACAATGTTTGATGAATCATGAAAATCCAAAATCAGGGCGATTGAAAACTAGATTTTAAACATTGATGACCGATAATAATAGAGAAAAATGGCAAAGAGATAATGCAGAGATACAATAAATAAAAGATCAAATTAATAAAAAGAGAAATAATAAACATATATTATAATGAAATATTATTTACACCAATCAAAACAAAATATGGATACCAGAAACAAAAAGACGAGAAATAATAAAGGAAACACATTTATTATTATGCCACGCAGGAGTAGAAAAAGTAATGAAATATATTCGAAACAATTTTGATATAGAAGATTTGCTAAATGAAATAAAAACTACTATTTCAATATGTGAAGCTTGTCAGTAAAACAAGGTTCTAACTACAAAGCCAAAGTAAAAATCTCAAGTAATTCAAGCTTCAGAACCGATGAAGAAAATATACATGGATATTTGTGGTCCATTAAGAGAAACGTTAATGCATCAATTAAAGATGGAAAAATTCAAAACTGTGCACAATTAATACCTTATATAGAATACGTTTAAAATGCAACAGTTCAGAAAACTACTGGAGTAAGTCATGCAGAAATTATATTAGGAAGAAAAATTGATAGATCGCAATGGCATAATAACAATGAAGTAGATATAGAAAGAATTATTCAGAGATTAGAAGCACAACAAGGAATCTAGAAGTAGGGGACAAAGTATTGATGAAATAAGAGGTTAGAAATAAAGATCGTGAAAGATATGAAGGACTATATACAGTAGTAAAACGAAATCATTAAAGAAGTTACTTATTAACAGACGAAAACGGTAGAACCATAACAAGAAATATTGAAAATATAAAGCATTTTAAGTAGTGGGGGATTTCAGAAGTTATAAAACTCTTATTTAAAAATAATAAAGTTGAAAACAAACTATTTGTGTTAAATTTAATATTAAAATTTATGTTAAATTATATCATATTATATTAAATTATATTAAAGTGTTTTAAATTAAATTAATTATATTCGTGACCGATTGCTATATCAATATTAAGAATTACCACGCCTCAGTTGTTTAAATTTTCAGATTTGGATAGAACAATTTGAATTTAATTATTACCCAGTAACCCACCAATTTGATAGACCATCTCCCCAAGCAGTAATTGAAATTGGGGCCTTTGAAGATGTATTCCCGATGAATTCTATTATGGATAGTAGAACTGATATTGAATTTTAAATTAATGGTTCCCAAACTGAATATCTAGATTTGAACGATACATTGTTAACTGTTCAGATCAAAGTTGTAGATAAAGATAGAAAACCTTTGGGTGAACCTATTGATGTAATACCAAACAATTTCTTGTTTCATACACTTTTTAAAGATACAGTTCTCTGATTTAATAATATCAAGATTGAGGGCGGTTACAGTACATATATTTAAAAAAAAAAAGCTCTAATAGAAACTATTATAAATTACAATAGCGATACTAAAAATACATGTTTAACTCCTATGGGTTATGGTAGTGATGACGATAGAAAAAAGTGGATTAAAGGCTCGAAATTATTTACCATGTGCTCATCATTACAACTCGATTTTATGGATCAACCGAAATATTTACTCCCAGGTGTTAATGTACACATTAGATTGAAAAGATCTGATTCGGTATTATCATTAACAAGTGCCACCACAGCACCAATTCTTCAATTAGCTGATGCAAAATTATTGGTGAGAAAATTTCGTGTTGAACCCTCTGTATTAGCAGGTCATCAACTGGGGCTTAATTCTAAGCATGCAATATATCCATTGAAAACAAAGGAAATTGTTCAATTTGCTATTGCTAAAGTTTCAGCTCTTTCTATAAGGAACAAATATTTGGAGATAGAAGAATGCCCAACTTTATATTGGTAACATTTCAAAGTGAATCTCAATATAATGGATCATACTTAACATCGAACTCAATTTTCAAACATTTTGGAGTAACATCGTTAACTTTATCAAAAAATAGTGATTATAGAGAAACATATACTTTAGATTTCGATAATGATAATTATTGTGCTATATATATGTTGAGTATAGTGAGAAATATGGGGTATTTGGATAAAAACCTTAATTGTGGTATAACTCTTGAAGATTTTAAAAGCAAATATCCATTCTTTACATTTGTTTTGTCACAATATTTTGATTTAAATCAGAGTCAATTACCTCAAAATGGAAATTTACGATTAGATATAAAGTTTGCTAAAGCTACAACTGAACCGGTATATGTTGTAATATATGGAGTATTTGAAAATGAGGTAAGGGTACTTAGGTTAAATTAACTGAAATCGTTGTTATAACTATTTTGGATTAATATTTTGAAATAAATAAAATTTATTGGGAATCATTGAATTCGATTAAATTGAGATTATTGAAAAAATTTAGAGCAACCATTGATTGTAAAAGTAAAGTGTTTTATGGCTAAAAGTTAAAGTAAATATTGGGTAAAGATAATTTAAATGCTCGTAAATTATTGATTAGGGTAATGACAAATGATTTCATCAATTAAATTATTATAATTCATTTCAATAAAAGTAATCTGATCTTTGAGTAAGAACGAGTAATGTATTGATCTAATCAACCCCCGATAGAAATGAAAGCAATTAAGAATCGAATTCATTGATTTCAAATAAAGAAACGTATCAATTAAAAGTAAAATGATTCTCGAATAAAAGTATGGAATTCCTTAATTAAATTGCTGATTCAAATTAATGTAACGACACGTAGTTCACTAATAATTCATTTGATAAAATTGAAGAGGTGATTGAGAAAAATCAAGCGTTAGATTAAATCATCGATTAAAATTAAAATGAACAAGAATAAAATATCGTTAATTAAATTGAATCAATTTATTGGTAACAATTAAAATGATTAAATTAGTTCAAATAGCTATTGAGTAAAACCAAGATAACCTAGTTTTTGGTAAAGTAAAGTATGGAATAAGAATAAATAATATAAGCTCCTTAATGAACTATGATTAGTGGATTAAAGTAATTCCTAGATTAAATTTAGAGATGAATTGAATAACCGTAAGACAGTTTCATTAGTAAAAATCAAGTAATTTTCGATGTAAATTAGAGTAAAACTGGATTCACGGAATTAAAACTATTAGCATTAAAATAACTTTGTGGGCTAAAGTAATAGTTGATCCAAATAGCCTTAGGGAAGACTATTAGAAATTGGAATAACAGATGTCGATATTTATTACTGATAACATAATCTCTTAATTAGAACTAGAATAATTTATAAATTTGTAAAATAAGTTTCTTCAATTATCATAAATTCAGGAGTTACAGCAAATTGATTAGAGGTAAAGTGAATGAATATTTACGTAAACTAAATTAATGCAATTTAAGATAAGAGAAAATTTGTGTTAATATCACATTATTGAACAAATGAAGTTCCATATAGCGAAATTATTCCAACAAAAGGGTATCGCATCTATTTAGAAACCTCGGTAAGCGTAGAAGTTTTTCTAGAATTTGTTAGTAAAGTACATTCAAACTAGTCAACGAAATAACTTACCGGAAATTGAGATAATCGAGTGTAGGCGAACATTTGACCAGTAATTCTGAAAATATGACACGAATAATACAATCACCGGATGTAAACAATGTAAATCACCTTTCGTCAACCGCTTAAGTGGTAACGGTAAAATCCGCCGGAAATCATTCGCCCACCAGGATACACCTACACGCGACTAAGTTATCTCGGATCAACATCCGGCCTAAATCTTAAAGTTCGAACAACTGTAATTGAAGTTAGTAAACAAACTTTAAATTAATGTACAAATTCCCTTAAGTCAATGTACGAATATCCGCCTACATGAAAAATTTTAATGTTAAGATGCATATATCGAATAAGTTAAACATCAGGTTATCTCATCCATATGATTAATTATATATTTTCCCCATAAAGGAGTGCACCTTAGAGAACCAGACCCGCAAACTGACCCAACCTGTTTATTAATGTCCCATCGCGTAAAGGAAGGCAATAGTCACGTGTATGACACCCTTACTAGTAACATAGACACAATCTGCTTGCTAATAACTTAGAACGGTGAATCAATCGAACCTAATAACAGTAATGTTTAGACATTTCGCCCAAACGAACTACCCGTCGAGAGACCGCCAAACAGGAACAGACAGGAGTCCCGCCGACCATGAGGATACTCGACCAGTCGCAACGATCATGTCTCTCGGAACGGCAATATCCAGCTGCGGAGACCTACCTGCACGCACAGGACCTCCTCACCCAATGGGAAAGGGTGCAGGAGCAGGTAGATTTACAGGTGGTTAAGGCAAGGATGTACCTTGCGAACGTGGTCGAAGACATCCTTGCCGGGCGGATTGCAGTCGCCTATCCACCTCACCCAGTTCGAGACACCAGAAGACCCTACACTGTTGAGGCTCTCAAACGAAGCCTGAAGAGATATTGTCCGGACGAGTAAACCAACACTGATAGACTTTATGTAGTAATTGATTTAAAATATTAGAAATTTACGTGTTATTTCTTTTTCTTATAGCTAGAGTTATTCGTGTTTTGTTTAACGAAATAAGCAATTATATAACTTGATCAATAATAAATTAACATCATCTATTTGATTGTAGTAATGTCTTCCTTACAAATCTTACAATCTGAATTGAACCACGCGAGACAGACAAACGCGGAATTACACACTCAGATTATTCAACTAACCCGCGAAATACAACAGATTAAAGCAACCTGGAAGGAACCAGAAAAGGTAAAAACACTGTACCACCGCCTGACTGCAGCACAGAAAGGCTGGGCAGAGGAGCGACAGCTCAACCAGAGCCTGCGCACGCAAATTCGGGGACTCGAAGTCGCCCTAGCAGTCTGCCGGGAATGGGAAGCGGTAACGTACCCGCTCGTCTTCGCCCCAACCCAGATGTCGCAGAAGAACACCCAACCAGTGGAACAATCCACCCTTTCAGTAAACAATCGTCGACCGGGACGTAAGGAACGGGCCCGACGTCGAGCAATCCAGCTTCAGAATCATTAACCTGTAAACATTGCGCGCGTTGCTAAATAAATAGAGTAGTCGTGTTCTTAATTTAATTTGTTCCGTTGATATATCTATATGCCAAACCTTCGCATCACGTTACTCAACCTTAATTTCATCTCTCCGCAGGCAGATAAGGACCTAATCTTGAATGATCATGAGGGACAGAGCAAAGCGAGCATAGGTCTTCTATCGACAGCTCGTGAACCCGAGGGTTGTCCGAGCAACTATAGTACTAGCACATGGTACTCAATTTTTGCGGGCAATCCACCACTTGAACACATTACCAACGTTGCCTAGCAACGGGTGCCAAGTGGCGATCAGCATCATTTTGTATGGCGTTACGAGGGCAACCCGAACGATAAGCGAGATTCGAAACCCTGTAACCCACCACTACTAAAATGCGAGAAAGAAAACAATTAAATATAAAATTATAAAACACAAAAATAAATTAAAATAATAACCAAGTGCAACAAGATCCGCACGAAATAAATATAAACATAACACGAAAAAATAACAATTTGACCGAAATTTGACAATTTATCAAAAATGCGAAATTTCATTAAAAAATGGAATAAAAATCAAAGAATTTGAATTAGAAATAATTCAATTAAAAAGTGCAAAAGAAAAATTGTCAAATTAAATTACAAAATAATAAAATTAAGAATAGAATATTACAGAAAATCACAAGGTCAAATTTTGTTTTACTAAATCAAAAAGAACACGCAAGGTTAGGGTTGTACAATAGGTATATGTACCGATTCATTTTCACATAATTTTAAGCAGTTTTACAAAACTTGAAATCAGTTTTAATCTGAACCAATTTTCGTCTAACTAGTGGAGAGCACAAAAAATTGATGTGAGTGAGAGAATTGTTCAATACTCTCTCCACGTCGTATCCTCGTAACCTCGAATGAGCTCTGCTTGGATTTCGGCGTGGGGAGAGGGAGTTATGATATGCTATGTGTGAATATTATGAACAACCATGATGTAAATGATATGACAACAATATATATATTAAATCAAAATAGCTTTTCTTCCTGTCGAAATTTTTCCGGCCCACAGCCGACACATATCGCAAGCTATTAAAATCAAATATACAATCGAAAATCGTGTAAGTGCGTGTATTATCGCCAATGATTTCGTGCCCGTGAAGGCTCCGGCGTGATGAACGCAGGAGCTGAAACGTCAATATCTTTCCGTATAAGGGAAAAGGGTGAAGGGGAAATAGTCTTTTGGCTGTTTCGTCGGCACTTATTTCCTATAAACTCGACCTAAAAATTATTTACAACTCACGGCTCAAAATCACCACACCAAGTAGTCCAGTGGGCACTCTTAAACTATTTATACCGACACAGACTTATCTTAGGATCAATTTGGAAAAGGGTACGGGAAAAGCGATGTCATTAAATTGTTGCTATGATCTTACACGAAACTCTGAAACGTAAAACTCTATTGATTAGTAATATGTCCAAAGTCAACTAATAGTTAAAAGTCAAGTTTAGTTAAAATTAATGTTTAAAAATCCTCATAATGGCCCACTCAAAATATATGCCGTTTACTCCAAAACTTATCAAGCGCAGTAAAAACCCAATGAATTAGAAATATGCCCTTTAAATTGTCAGCAATCTAAAGCTTTGTGAGAGATTATAAATGGGGAACGTGATTCGAAAATTCATCACTTTAAATCATTCAAAATTACAAAATTCTAATATTAAAATCCACCCTAATACGAATACGCTATACGTATATTAATATCACATCTCAAAGGAATTTAATCAAACCCAAAGTATGAAAAGCGAACTACAATGAATTTTAGTGTAATCAAAACTACAATTAACTATAAATATTTGGCAAATAATCACGGTCATAGTTGACGAAATAAAAGGGAAATTGGATATAGTAAAAGGTTCTTGTTCTGAAATAAATAATTCCCCAAATCAGATACCAAAATTCCGCAGAGAGCAAACTAACTCGCCATAATTAAAATCAACGTCAATTTTAAGACGAAGTCGAGCCATAAACTACAAAACTTTAAGCAACTCAGTCGGACCCACTCTAGATCTGATCACTCAGCAAAGTAGAATATACCCATGATAGGAATTTAACTTACTGCTCACCCATGAAACCAAAAATAAACAGTTATTTAGCATATATTGATGATAAAATTTCCAACCTCGTCTCAACAAACAAAGTCTGAAACCATTTATTTATTAGAAAATTTGTAACGGTTTTTCACGTGCTAAAATATGAATAGGGATATGCCATAATGAATCCCGTGTCCAATAACACTCACGCAGTTGTCGTCATCAGAAATTGAGAACCGTTTAATCAATTCTCGTCAAATCTCATCACTGAGGGTAATATCGATTCTCATAGATAGTAGGGCATTGTCAAGTCGAGTCATAATTGAAATTGTCGGCCACCCTAGAATAATCAACTCCACAAATCACGTACAGATCACCAGAGTAGCCATAGTAAGATAGAGAGTGAACCCATGGAAGGTAGGAATTGATCATGAATATTAAAACCCTGAAATACACAAAAGGTCATTTACTAAACCCATTAACTACTTACCATAGCGTGCAAACCATAAGTTCCGTAAATCTCCCAGCGATATTTGAATGCACACGATGCATGATCAATTGTGGTAAAAATGAAACCGTTAATCGGCTTGAACACTACTCTCATTAAACAATCCCTAGCGAGATATAACCCGAATAAAATGAAGAGGATTAAAACTAATACTTACTGGAGAAAACCATGATAATTATTTTCTATAAAACGTGTTCACAATAAACTCCACCAAATCTGATAAATGAATCAGATTAACTAGAAATAAAGTGAATGGCAGGAAACAACTAAGTGTGTGCATTGCCCTTTTCTAAAAGATCAATCAATAAGAATCATAGTGTGCAGACTCACAATCACATACTGATGAGAGAAACATGTCAACAGTCAGTAGGCGTGTCATGTGGAAATCTTAGTTTGCCCGTAACACGTGTGCACACTCATCGTTATATAAGGATTAACTTGAATGACATTAACCATAAAAATTACGAAATCAAACATGTCAAAATCACCAAGTAATAATAATACCACAACCGAGCAGTGAGCTCGCGGTATTCTAGTACACCCGATGATGCATCACGAAGATCTCGGCCAAGCTCAGAGAAGCGGAGGACATCAGAGGGTGAGGCTTAATATTTTTATCAGACTATTTCAACCTTTTTGAGCATTAACTAGACTCGACAATCCTCCAGAACAGCCTTAGTCCATTCCAAGACCTAGAGATCGACAAAAATGTAAAACCGACCGGACTATAAACGGAGATACATTTTGCATTAAGTAGCGAGGTCCTTATCAACATGAATTTTGCCATTACGCAAAACCAGACTCCATTTTTCCAAAATCTGGCAAACAGCCAATTGACCCATGAAACTCCGTCATGCTCGTAACCCGTGCACCATCCCGGAAGCAAATATTAGATAACTAGAATGTACCCTGACCACATAGACGATCTCATTCTAATAAAATGTACCGTAAGGATTTTGTTAATAAAATAAAACTTAAATATACAGTACCTTGGGTTAAAATGGTTGACAGGTTTTCCGCAACATTTTGAGAGATAACAGATTTGATGGTTATGAGAGTTATGGAGAACGAATATGAGATCAAAATTTTCGTCTGTAGATTACACAGATGTGAAAACAATTTCTTCTATGGGATCTGATGTTTTGAAAGGATGGGCTTAATCGTTATTAAAATTAGCGGAACCTAAAGATTCGATAATCTCCTTTGTAGGATTGGATATGTAAATGCGAGAAATTTCTGCCTGTCCTTATAACCCTGAGAAATGGAAGATAGTCTTTCTTAAATGTTGAACGATTAATGATTTGATTGTGTGAAATTTGGACATTGGCTTAAACTATCAAAGTAAAGGTAACTTCGAAATACATCTGTAATAATAGAGTTCATTTTTCTCAATTGGGATTCTAAAAATAAATAAATAGATTTTAATAAATAAATTTTAATTAAATGGATTTTCAATAAATGGATTTTAAATAAATGGATTTTAAATAAATGGATTTTAAATATAAATTTTGATAATAATTTCTTTGCGTTTTTTTTGTGTTATTAAAACTAGTAAACAAATTCAAGCCGATTCCTTACATTTTAACGAGAACACAAAATAAATAAATCTTAAGTATATATTTTAAATAATATTTCTACATTTTCTTAAATAGAATCCTGAATATGAGTAAATAAATGTTAAAGGTGTTTTAGATGATAACCTTACATTTTCTTAAATAGAATCCTGAAAATGAGTAAATAAATGTTAAAATTGTTTTAGAAGATAATCTTGCATTTTTCTCAAGTAGAATCGAGAGTATGGGTAAATAAAGGTTAAAGCTGTTTTAGACAATAATTTTAGTTTTTCCCAAATAAAATTATTTAAATCCGAGTAAGTACAATTTTGATTATAGGTTCTACGTTTTTTCTTTTTAAATAGAGTTATAGAGATGAATGAATAAATTTGAATATGTTTTTCAGATAAAAGTTTTATGTTTTTCCCAAGAGAGATCAGCTAAAAGAATGATCGATTTCAATGATAATTTATTGGATAACAATTCGTTAGGTTTTTGAGGTTCAATAGAGTTAAATTTTGAGAAACCCCGAATTTAACGACGAGGAATTTTACGCGTCAATTCAGCTTAATTTTTAATAAGCTAGCTGTCAGTTTGTTCTTATGGTTTTATTTGTAGGTTTTCTATCTACCATGGCGGAAATAGGAACGAATAGCTCCAGCCCAAGTATGTATATTCTACCGTGCTAGTTTTTCCTCCTTTGAATAAGGTACGTAACCCATAAAATAATGAGTCGACTCTGCTCGCATGACCCACACTAGACCGCCAACCACATCATTTATGCCTGAATATTGATGTTAAGTCGTATAATATATTCTTTATCGTTCTAGAGGACTCGTGGATTGACGCGTCCCGGGTCACACTTCGCTTTCCGGCACATTCAGCTGCACGGTGCCGGCAGGCGATGTGGGACGCGGGATTCTCAATCTCACCGGTTAGAGAATTCCGCGGAGAAGATCAGAAAACCAGAGAAGACTTGGACCTTCCTTTCGTTGCGATCAAACGAGAGCCCGGCCGAAATCCGGCGCGAGAAATTAGAGGCCAAGCGGAGCACCTCCTCGCACGTTTGGAAGAACATCAAAGACAAACGGCCCAGCAAATCCGAAAGGCGCAACAGCACTTAGATGAGATAAACCGGGATATTGCGGCCGGATTGATCCCAAGTACGGACGGGTACGCCCCGCCGTACAACACATCGTTCAATTTGGACGATCCCAGAGTGAACAGACCAATGGAGGCAATCAACGTGGTAGTTCCACGCCAATTATGGACCGGAAGAGGAGGACGTGCGAATGAAGGGCCAAACGACCGAACAAGGCCAAACGCCTGTATCAAAAATTAACAACGATGCAGAAGGGTTGGGCTGAGGAAAAGCAGCTCAACCAAAGTCTGAAGACGCAACTTAAGGGCTTAGAGGTAGCGCTATCGAGAGGCCAATTCCACTTCGAAACCTGCGGCCAAACCAGTTAAACACCGCCCCGGTAGAGCTGAACGAGCCAAACGACGGGCCATTCTAGTAAAAGACTCCAATGCGTGAAATGTGTGTTAAACGTTTTATTAAATAAACATTTGTTGAATATCGCATTCGATTGATGATTTTGAATTCCAATTGATATAGTTTGGATTGAATTAAACCCATGCACATGTCGTCAATCATTCAACGAGCCAGAGACACGAATAAACCATCTATCATCAGCAAGGGACGAAAATGACAAATCGCACGTAAACCTTCTAACGGTAGTGCGTTGGACCCAGTTTGAGGTCGGGCCAGAGCAGTTCCCGCGTGGCGCTCACCTTTGGCGACCTCAAAACCCATGGTTGCATTTCCAACGTTGCCTAGCAACGGGTAACCACTGGGAGTAGGAAAGAACATTTCATCTAGGGTCAAGGTTGTTAGAAAACCATAAACCCCACAAATATTAATAAAATAATAATATTAATAAAATAGAATAAAAATTACAAAATATATGCTATTTATAAAAGTTAGTAGATAGTTTATATTTTAAAATGATAAAAATTCTGTGACCTTGAAAAATTTTCACTGACCTTGACCGACTTTTAAATGACCTTGACCTACTTTTGAATAATAATAATATTAATAAAAAATTTAATAAAAATAGAATAAAATTACAAAATATATACTACTTATAAAAGTAAGTAGATAGTTTATATTTTAAAAATGATTAAATTCTGTGACCTTGAATTTTTTGAAGGACCTTGACCTACTTTTAAATGACCTTGACCTACTTTTGAATGACCTTGAAAATAATAATATTATAAAAATATCAATAAAGCTCCCTTTGACGGTCTCAGAACATTGGTTACTATACGAACGTTGCTTACCAACGGGTAACGAGTGGTGGACGCATAGCATTTTATGTAAGGGTCAAGGTTACAAACACCACTAACCCACAAATAGCTGATCATTAGTTCCATCCAATAAGTTCAAATCCAAAAGTTTATTCATTTATAAATTAATACACTTCAGTTTATTTTGACAATTGTTGGACCAGTACAAGATTTTGTTTAAATGGATTGGAAACAGCACGCAAACATAACATGCAAAATTTAAAATCGGACCCATGAACATATAATTAAAAATATAAAATAGAAAACATAAAATTAAAATTAAAATATTAACAAATGCACCAAGATATGCACGAATTGACATAGAAATAGCACGATAACAAAAATTTGACCGAAAAGTGACAATTTACGAAAAATTAAAGGAGTTCATGAATAGTTGAGCAAAATAAAATAATTTTAGTCAGAAATGATTAAAATTACTTGTTAATGATTAAATTGTCAAATAAATCGAAAAATAAAAAAAAAATTAGAAATAAATTAGACACATAATAGCAAGGTCAAATTTTGTTTTAACGCATAAAAATTAACACGCAAGGTTAGGGTCACAGAACAGGTATAAATACCAATCCATTTTCACAAAGTTTTAACCATATTTGAATGCTTTTCACTCAGTGAATAACTACTATTCAGAAGAACTCTTTTCAGTAATAGAAACAACTCTCGGCAACAATTTCCACATCACGAACGCAAGTATCTTCAGGTAAGCTCTACTGGCTCGTGCATGTGGGAATTCTTTGTCGCATGATTTTTGAATGAATGAAATGAATTAATGACCAACTATGATTTTAACTGTAATGCTTCAATATATGTATTTCGAGAGATGAATTTATTTAATGAGTCGAAATTTTTCTGGCCCACAGCCACACAATATACAAGACATTAAAATCAAAACACAACTAGTCACACTGTGTAAGTGCGGTTTCTCCGCCTATAGTGTGTGCCCGTGAGAGCTCTAAAATGTCTAATTACAAATCGGCTAAAATGATAACACCGAGTAGTCCAGTGGGCACTCGTAAAATCTAACATAAACACAAGAACCTTAGGACTAAATTGAGGCTCGGGAAGTGGGGACTTGAATTCGAGGCGATGTAAATAAATTAATTTAAATAAAATGAAAAACGATAACTAAATTCATGACTAAAATATTAATACAACGAAAAGGAATTGAATTTAAATAAACGATAAATGATAACTAAATTCATGGTAACTAAATTCATGACTAAAATATTAATGTAACGAAAAGGAATAATTTCTCGTAAAGTGACTAAAATGTAGTTAACTGATTAAATAAGATAAATCCATGATTAAACTACTCATGTAATGTAAAGAAATTAAATTAAATTTTAAAGGTGGTCAATGATTGAATTATCCTCTAATTAATCCGAGCTAATAAAATTCACGAGCAAGAAACCGGAAAATTAGTGTAAAAAAATTGAACCTTACTAAAATGATGGATAACTAAATGATAGAGCAGAAATAATTAATTTCAAGAGAAGAATAGCGATGTGAGATAGATTAATTGACGTTTCGTAAAATGATTAGTAATTAGATGGATAAATGGTAAACTAAATGAATAACTGACTCTGATTCTTTAACCAATTGAGGGATAAAGATGTGATTAATTGATCAAAGGATAATTCAATGATTGAATGAGTTAAATGATACAATTAAACTATCGATAATAGAAAAGAGGCAACAAAAATAATAATAATAAATCGAACCTGACGTAATGTACTAAATAACCTAATAGGAACAACTCATGAAAATGTAGTAAATTAATAATAATAAACATCGTAATACGATTAGTTGTCAAAAGTAGTCAATAATAATCGAACACCATAATAGGAATGATGATTAAATTGAGATAAATTAAAGATAATTCACATTATAACGCAGTTCACGACTAGTAATAATAGGATTAGATGTCACAAATCAACTAGCCGAACAGCCTAGACCAACGAACAGAGATCGGATACTATGCACTGACGATGAGCGATAAAATACCTTACAAAACTATAAAAAGATAAACAAAAACCCGATTAAATTAGCGAAAATAATTAAATATTGCAGGAGACAACAAAATATTAGATTGCATCAAAATCCAAACGTTGAAAGTCATCACATCACCAGTAGAGTCTTCGTAAAAATTTGAATAGCGAGCGATGACTCCCGGGTAACTCTTCAAATTTCAAGCGCTTCTGCCGCTCGGTACGCCAAGTATTATGGATAATGGATACCTCATATCCACCTATGGAGATTCCAGCTGGCCTCGATGATCCGAATACCGAGCAGAGGAAGTGGAGTTACCGAGCATCGCTATCAAGCGCGAGCCCGGCAGAAATCCAGCGCGAGAAGCTCGCCAACGAGCCGAATTTAAGGCCATGAAGATGGAGGAAATGTAACGCAAATATCATCGGAAGGCAGTTCTAGCCAGACAGCGGCTAGCTCAAGTAAACCGGGATATAGCAAGTGGAGCTATCCCAAGTACAGATGGTTTTCCTCCAGAGTATGGAGTCTCTTTCGAGTTGGATGACCCAAAGTTATTACAAATGTCAGCCCCAACTAAATTGGTTCTACCAGAAAAGTTAATTCAGCCAACGTTCAGAAATCGACTTGGATCCCTCCAAACCGGAGATCACATATATGCTAGCCGACATCCCCGATGGAACTTCACTGACAAAAGTCAAAGAAACACTCATTTTGGTGAACCTAAATGAACTAGAAGATTAATTTAATTAGTTTATGTCTTGCAATAAATGTTGATGTTTTATTTGTTACTTAATTTTTAGTTTTATTAATACAATCATTACACTAGTATAAATGGATGAATTGAGTTTCTAACTATTTCGGTAAATTATAAGGTTATAAACAGTAAATAATGTGAAAATTAAAACGGTTTTTTCGACTAAACCATAATAAACCAGAGTATTAACACAGACTATCAGGGATGCATGGAAAATAACCTGTTGATATACTATATTGATCGTGAAAATAATTAAGAGAAAGGGCCGATAGAATTTGATTAACGTTGATGATGACAAATTGTTAAATATTTTCATTTTAGAACTGGAAGCAACAAGAATACTTAATCGGGAATTGAAGGAGCTCAGACGAGAAAACCAGCATTTACACCGACAACTCCTACAACAAAGTCGAGAAATACAACAATTGAAAGCCACTTGGGCAGAGCCAGCGAAAATGAAGGAGATATACCAGCGCCTCACTGCAGCACAACAGGGCTGGAAAGATGAAAGAGTGTTAAATCAAGCGCAACGGACGCAGATCAAAGGATTGGAGGTCGCCCTGTCGGCATGCCAGGAGGGTAGTGCAGTAACTTACCCTCTGGTATTCGCACCGGCACAATTAGCCTATCGCGACCAAGAAAAGCCCCAATCAACCAACAAGAAAATTCGCTCACATGCCAGACCGGGTCGAACTGAACGGTTGCGTCGTCGTGCCCAAGGAGTGCCTAAATGAAATAGCAAATCCATGTCTGTTGAAAACTAAATCCATTCAATTGATAATAAATAAAATTGTTTTAGTTTATTATGTTATTATTTGCAAGTAAATATAGTAAAGAGATATAATAAAGAGAAGGTAATAAAGGGACCTGAAAGATAAGACGGACATAGGCCTTCTAACGGCAGTCCGCTGAACCCGACATAGGACTAACCCTTAGCAGTTCTGATATCGGAACTCACCTTTGGAGGTCCTGTGACCAGTGGTTACAGTTCCAACGTTGCCTAGCAACGGGTAACAATTGGCGGCGTAAAAACATTTTGTATGTAATGGGGTGATGGTTATCCACACCACTAACCCCACACAATATAATTACACTTTACAAAAACCATTTAAAATTCAATGACCTTAAATTAAGCAATTTAAAAGAATAAATAATCTTTAGTCATTTATTTAAATCAAATTAGTGATTAACAAAATTCAAATCATTCGATTCAATAAGTCCAAATTGATTCGGACAAACTACCCTCAACAAAAACAATTTTTCAATAAAAAAGAAAAATTATATTTTGGCAGAAACAGTATTACTAATTAAATCTAATTGATTAGAATAAGACACTCCAAGACCATTTATAAGCCACACTCAATAAACATTTGGTTTCAAATGACACTTTATTTGTTCACAGTCCTTGCCCAGAATTTTATGAGGTAACAAAAACATTAGAATATCAGCGTTTTAAAAAGTATCAATTAAATATGGTAGATCAGCAAGGTTTTGAGGCAATTTGACATTTGCTAAATACATAACGTTAATGTGGTACGCAAGGGCTATCGCCGTTTATTGGTGGAATAACACGCCAAGGCTCTATCGACGCTACAAACCAACCTAATTTTTTTTCATTCTATATATTTTGTTTTTCTTAAAATTTTCGCTGTTTAATAGGTGTTATACGTTTTAGTTAAGTTTGCTTGGAGCTGGGTTTTCATGCTATGTAACTGGAAAATTCAAATAAATATTCAAGGACTTTTAGTTTTGGTTCAACAAGTCGACATATTGTTGGGCAAAAACTGATAAAAACCCTTTTACTTTTACTTTTGTTTAGCCAGCACGATAACGCCTGTGTGGTTTTGAGCAGAAACTTTAAAATTATGTAAAAACGGAAATTTAAAGAAAAATAAAATAAATAAAAATTTAATAAAAATTTCGAATCATAAAAAATGTAAAAATTTAATTTTAAATCAAAAAGAATAAAAATTTTATTAAATTTTGGAATATTCGAGAATTCCTTGTTTTACTGCATCAAAACACACACACAAACAATCATGATATATAAGGCGAAGCTGGCTGAACAAAAAATCATCAAGCAATCAATCAACTCACTTTTTACTCTCTATTTTACTCCTACTAAAACTCTTACGCTTATATTTTTACTAGTATATCATTGTCTCATTGTTTGGAAAAAGTAATTTTTGTTTATTTTTAATATGATTTTATTCATAATGATCTTTGTTATTTTTATTTTTTGTTAATTTTACTATGGAAAAGCTTGCAAGAAACGTCCTTTCATGATCGAGAAATTCGACCGAGTTGTTGAACCTCCATCATCAAAGGATTTGTTCTTGAGACAAAATGATTTAACCTCGACGACAATAATCGATCTACGACTTACATAATAGAATTTCATACATACAAGTCAATAAAATGAAATTATTTTTTTCGTTACCCCGGATCGAACCGGTCGTTAGTGGGGGGAAGCCGTGGTGCCGGTAGTAACCAGGCCTGCCCAGTATTCTCCCCTTCCTAAATCCTATCGCCCGACCCTCGAAAGAGTTGAGTCGAGGTCCTGGGAAAGGCTAAATATAAAGTTATAACATAGAAAAGGAAAGATGTCAGAAAGGACACATCTTATTTGTTGTAAACAACAATGTTATTTTAGCATAAACGTATGACACAGCTCACTAAAATCCGCGACTAACCACATTAGGAAGTTAAATCGGCCAAAGATCACATTTTAGTATCAAATCTACATGCGAAATCGATTTTTGAATGTTACCAAAGACTTTACGTTATCGTAGTACTTAAATTTCAACTTTTCGCTCAGTTCATAAAATTAAATCCACGACTTCATGACCTTAAAACAACTATTGAAGTGACTATTATACTTGTAAATTTATTATTAATACTAAACATTTCATTATTAATTTTATCATTTTATTTGGATATTATTATTGTTAAAATTATTATATTTCTGGTGTTATTGTCGTTATTCATATTGTGGATTTTCGTTAATTGTTTGGAATTATTATTTGAAGTTTTCATTATTTTTAACCTTATTAACATTGACCCTAAACGATTATTAATATTATTAACATTATTATAAGCATTATGAGCACTATACTATTATAACCGAAAATTCCATATAGTACCATTAATATTGCTTTATTCATAATTCTGATGTTATTAATGTAAATTTTATTGCTATTATCCTTGTTTTTCACACTAATATTATTGTTAATATCAGTATTACTATTATTAAAATATTTTTATTATTAATTATTATTAAAATATTATTATTATTATTATTAAATATTATTATTATTATTAATATTATTAGTATAGTATTGTTATAACTATATAGTATCATTAATATCGTTACACAATATCATTGAGGATAAACTAGTATCCCTAGAACGAATCGGATATTATTATTATTATTATTATTATTATTATTATTATTATTATTATTATTAGAATTATTATTATTATCATTAATATTATTAATTTGATATTACTATTAATATCACCAAAATATTATTATTATTATTATTAATATTATTAATACATTATCATTATTACCAGAGCTATATAGTAGCATTCCTAAGGATAGCTTATTAATTACATTAGATATACCTCTGACATTATCATTATTATTACCATTATTATTAGCCTTGGTAATATTATGAAGTTCATATTAATCATTTTATTATTTTCATTATGAATATTATTATTATTAATTATATCACGCTTAATATTATTATTACTAAAATATTATTATTATCATTAAGTTACTATTATTACTATTGTTAATATTAATATGTTAATGTTATGATTATAATTAAAATGAAACACTTACAAAAGTTTTATTTAAAAAGAAAAGCAAATATCAATAAAAATTCCCATGATCGGGATAAAATTTCCAAAATTTGCGAGGTACAATAAGCCGCAAATCTCTACAATTTAAAGTTAGAAAAGAAGTAAAAAGGAATAAGTATGCCTTACCGAATATGTCGACGAATAGAAACAGCCGCGGGAGTCGTAGAGGTCCGTAGAATTCCTGAAATACCTAAAATGATTATTTAAAAGGAAATACAAAATTGTAACCTTGAAAACTTACCGATTGTTGACTCGTTGCTATGGCAACGAGTGAAAAGCAAAGAGTGAATTACTAGAATGTAACAAAACAAGATAATAAAATCTAAATTGTTAGAGAAATAAAATTTTAATTAGTATTTTACAATAAAATTTTTGTAAATCATTTTAGAGTAATTAAATTAAGAATTTCTAAATTTGAATCAATAAAATGTTAATTTGGTAAATTAATTTTAAATAGGAAAATACAAACTTCATAATGTTATTATAATGTTGATAATGTAGTGAATTATGTAACTACCCTTGGTTATCACAGGTATTGTCAATGTTAGGGTTGCTAATGCCTGTTATAACGAATCGATCATAAAACACTAGTAGATTCCTTTAAGATATCTAAGTAGAAAAGGACATACCCATCCTTTCCCCATCCAGATGACAAGTGTTTGTTTTATTTAAAATGATTACCATATATTGATATATTAATACTTATTGTACATAGAGAATAATAGACATGAAGTTAAGAATGAATTTTGTTTAGTGGACTCTCACAAGAAAACTCTGGAACAATTCCGAAGGGATATAGCCGGTTATCACCAAACCGCAGTAACACAAACGCAGAGGGCAGAGGCCATGGTGAGGAAATGTCGATACATGGAGCAGACATGGCTCCGCCCCCGAGAAGGCAATCAAGCTGAAAGAAGAGATTGACACACTGAAGAATCAATTAGCTCAGAAGGACGAGGCCCTGCGGTCGGCCGAACAGAAGGCCCAGGAGCTAGGAAAACAGGTAGAAGAGTGGAAGTTGAGAGACAACATCCGGACAGGCCTCCTGCAGAGTGGTGTTCACCTATCCGAAGAACAGCAGGCGATAGTGCTGTTGGGCCAGAACGTAAACGGCCTTGAGGAATGTTTTAATGGATCAGTAATACACATGCAAACATAACATGCAGATTTAAATAAACCTGGAAACACCAATCAAACCATATAAAATATGAGAAAAAAGGAGAATTAAAAATAAAATAATAAACATAAAAATAAATTAAAATAATAACAAAACGCACCAAGATTCGCACAATACCTACACAAATATAACAAGAAAACACAACAAATTCGACAAAATTGAAAAAATTAATAAAAGTTCATTAAAGTGAAAATTAAATCGGAAAATTTTGAATTAGTAATAATTCAATAAAAATTCTAAATAAAAAATTATAAAAATAAATCAAAAAATAATAAAATTAACGAATAGAATTTACTAGAAAATAACAAGGTCGAATTTTGTTTTACTGCATCAAATTCCACACGCGAGAAAAATTGGTATAAATACTGATCCATTTTCACATTTAACTTAACCATTTTTGAAAATCTTAATCGTTTTCAAGCTATTTTTAACCAGTTTTAAAAACCTTATTTTGAAACTAATTTTGAATTCGTTCAACTGATTTTAGGTGAGAAATATTTATGTTGGAACCCTCTTTCCACGTCACGTCCATTGCATCTCGGTAGAGCTCTGCTTGGCGTCGACGTGGGGAGAGAGGCATTTATGCTTTATTTTATGATATTTTATGCAATTTTATGGAATGGTTATGAAGGGTAATTATGTTATTTTTGTTTATAATTAATAAATATTATTGATACACATAAATTGTTTTATATATATTTTCATAAACTAAATTAAACTGTCGAAATTTTTCCGGCCCACAGCCAATACATAACGCAAGACAGTAAAATCTACATAGTACAGATGCATGTAAGTGCGTGGAAAATCGCCAATGATATGTACCCGTGAAGACTCAGCGTGCGCAACGCAGCGGTCGTAACGTCAATATTTATCCCTATAGCTGAAGCGAGAAATAAGGAAGAAGTCTCTGGCTGCTTCCTCGTTTCTCAATTCTGTAAAATCGACCTGAATTTATATTACACACGGCTTAAAATTATCACACCGAGTAGTCCAGTGGGCACTCAATAAATATAATGTAAACACAATATGCGCTTAAGGCCTATTAAAGGGGAATGGTACGGGGATTAAATTAACTGAAATCGTTGTTATAACTATTTTGGATTAATATTTTGAAATAGATAAAATTTATTGGAAATCATTGAATTCGATTAAATTGCGATTATTGATAAAAATTAAAGTAATCATTGATTGTAAATAAAAGTAAAGTGTTTTATGGCTTAAAATTACGGGTAAAGATAATTCACAATTTAAATGATCGTAAATTATTGATAAAAATTAGGGTAAGGGCAGACAATTCCATCCATTAAATTATTGTAATTCGTTTCAATAAAATTAAATTAATCCTTGGGTAGGAACGAGTAATGCATGGATCTAATCCAAAATCAAACCCCGATAAAAATGAAAGCAATTAAGGATCGAATTCATTGATTTCAAATAATGAAACGTATCGATTAAAAGTAAAGTGATTCTTGAATAAAAGTGTGGAACCCCTTAAATAAATTGTTGATTAAATTACTGCAACGACAAGTAATTCACTGATAATTCGTTTTGATAAAATTGAAGAAGTGATTGAGTAAAAGCGAGGGTTTAGCTTAAATTATTGATTAAAAATAAAATGAATAAAAGTAAATATATCGTTGATTAAATTCAATCAATTCGTTGATAACAGTAAAACGATTTTAGGGTAAACAGAAATATCTCACTGATTAAACTAATTCAGATAACTATTGAGTAAAACCAATGTAACCTAGCTTTAGTAAAGTAAAATGTTGATTAAAGATAAATATAAATTCGTTGACTAAAGGAATCCATAGATTAAAGTTAGGAATGCATAACCGTAAGATAGTCTCTTTGGAAAAAATCAAGTAAAACTGAATTCACGGATTTAAAACTATTAGTATTAAAATAATTTCACGGACTAAAGTAATAGTTGATCCAGCTAGCCTTAGGGAAAACTATTAGGAATTTGAATAATAGATGTCAATATATATTACCGATAATACTAACCCTTAGTTAGAACTAGGATAATTTCTAGAATCGGAAAAAGGTTTTCTTTAATTATTATAAATTCAGGAATTACAGCAAATTGATAAAATGGACGAATTATTACTTAAAATCAATTGAGAACACCAAAGTTTAAGATAAGAGAAAATTTGTATTAATATCACATAAATTGTTACCGATTTTATTGAACAAGTAAAATTCCACATAACGATATTCACATCTACTTAGAAGCCTCGGTAAGCGTAGGAAGTTTTCCTAAAAATTGCCCGTAAAATACATTCAAACTAATCAATGAAATAACTTACCAAAATTGAGATAATCGAGTGTAGGCGAAGTAGTTGAATAGTAATCTTGAAAATACGACGTGAATAATGTAGCTACCGGATGTCGACATTAAATCACCTTTAGTCAACCGCTTAAGTTACAACGGTAAGATCCGCCGGAAGTCGTTCACTCACCATAATACGCCCACGTACAACTAAGTTATTCCGGATCAATATCCGGTCTAGATCTTAAAGTTCGAATTAACCGTAAATGAAATTGGTAAACAAACTTTAAATCAATTTACAAATTCTCTTAGGTCAATACACGAGTATCCACCTACATGTAAAATTTTAAGGTTAATATGTATATATTAAATAAATTAAACATCAGGTTATCTCACCCATATGATTAATCATATTATTATATATTCCCCCTATAAAGGAGTGCACATTAAGGGACCAGGCCCGTAAATTGACCCAACCCGCTTATTAATGTCCCATCGCGTAAAGGAAAGCAATAGTCACGTGTATGACACCCTTAATAATAACATAGACACAATTTGTTTGCTAATAACTTAGAATGGTGAATCAATCGAACCTAATAACAATAATGTTTTAGACATGTCGCCCAAACGAAGCACCGACAAACAGGGACAGACAAGAGTTCCGCCAACTACGAGAACATTCGCCCAGATACAACAACAGTGGCCATATCCTACCACCTGGAGGATATTAGGCTTGGAGAAGGATCCCTGCGGTCTCTCGGGACAGCAATATCCAGCTGTGGAGACCTACCTGAACGCACAGGACCTCCTCACCCAATGGGAACGGGTGCAGGAGCAGGTGGATTTACAGATGGTTAAGGCGAGGATGTATCTTGCGAACGTGGTGGAAGACATCCTTGCCAGGCGGATTGCAGTCGCCTTTCCACCTCGCCAGTCCGTGATACCCGACGACCCTATACAGTGGAGGTTCTCAAACGAAGCCTGAAGAGACATTGTCCAGAAGAGTGAATTGATAGTGATAGATGTCGTGTAATAACTGATCTAAAATATTAGAAATTTGCGTGTTATTTCTTCTTATGGTTAAAATTATTCGTGACTTTGTTTAATGGGATAAATGATGATCTAACTTAACCTATAATGAATTAAAATGATATCTTTAGTTGTAGTGATGTCTTCCTTACAAATCCTACAATCTGAACTGGACCATGCAAGACAGTCAAACGCGGAGTTACTCACCCAAATTATTCATTGACCCGCGAAATGCAACAGATTAGAGCAACCTGGAAGGAACCGGAAAGGGTAAAAGCATGTACCACCGCCTGACCGCAGCACAGAAAGGCTGGACAGAAGAGCGGCAGCTCAACCAAAGCCTGCGCACTCAAATTCGGGGACTCGAAGTCGCCCTAGCAGTCTGCCGGGAAGAGGAAGCGGTAACCTATCCGCTCATCTTCGCCCCAGCCCAAATGCCGCAGAAAACCACCAAGCCAGCAGAGCAACCTATCCCTCCAACTAATAATCGTCGACCGGGACGCAAGGAACGTGCCCGACGTCGCGCAACCCAACTTCAAAACGTCAAGTAGTAAATGTTACACATGTGGTTGAATCAAATAGAGTAGTTTTAGCCTTAGTTGAGTTGTTTCTTTAATATAATTGTATGCCAGCATTGTCATAAACATTCTTATCACGTCTTAGTTTTCCACAGTCAATTAAGAACCTAATCCCGAATAGTTATGAGGGACAGAGCAAAGCGAGCATAAGTCTTCCATCGACAGCTCGTGAACCCGAGGGTTGTCCGAGCAACTATAGTACTAGCAATGATACTCAATTTTTGTGGGCAATCCACCACTTGAACACATTACCAACGTTGTCTAGCAACGGGTGCCAAGTGGATCAGAATCCTTTTGTATGGCGTTACCAGGGCTACCATGAAGATAAGCAAATAACGAAACCCTGTAACCCACCAGTGCTAAGGAACGCCACAGGTAAAGACACTGGCATTGGACAGATGATAACAGGTTTGTCACATACACCGGAAGGATTGCCGAAGCGGAACCGCAGAAAGAACCGACCCAACAAAAGAGAAAGAGAGCGACAGGCCAGAGTAAATCGTGCTCGCCTGTTGGGGCACATCTTGGACGCCAATGGGTTTTGATGGCGAAATTTTGTATTGAACTGAATTTAACTAAATTAAATTAGTAGATGTTAATTATTTATTACCTATGTAATCCATATATGTTAATTATTTATCGATTATAAATAAATTGATATCTTGTTATTGAATTTGTTTGTTATTGACAGGTAGATATGACTAGAGTGGTTGAATATGGAGAAACAGAGTGATCCAATGATTAGATAATTTAGTAAATAGCCAGATGAAGGGAGGGCCAACTAAGTAAGAGCATGAAGTCTTCTATGACAGCTCATGGACCCGAGGGGGGTTAGGGCATTAGCAGTTCTTGAGAAGGAGCTCACCTTTTGCTAACCTTCCACCCACTAGTTCACAGTACCAACGTCATTTATGACGGGTGACTAGCGGTTCAAATTCTTATGCAGGCGCTAGGTGGGGGTGATAACCCTTAGGCAGTTCAAAACTATTTTAAGGACCCATCAGTGCCCAGCAATATTAAAGAATTTTAATTCACTCAAATTGTATTAAAACATTATGACGATCCTTCAAAAGAAATATTCAAACAAAAATTAAGTCAGTAAGTTACGAAACTACATAAATTTTGTAAAATTTAAATTACTTTAAATTATTAAATATTAAAATTATGATATTCATTTATTAAAATGAAAAATATAAATTAACTTTTTAAATATGAATTGTTTAACTACAATAAGATAAGGTCATTTGTGAAAATTCTATTAGATAGAATGCTAAGTCGAAAACGTTCAGGAGAAGCATACGATTATGAATTTCCTAAAAATTGCACGTATGTATTTTATATATTTTAAATATAATTATTATAATTATTAATTTTATTAGATTTAGCCGTTATGAATCTGGATGGCGTTTATCGTGGGACAAGGAACCAGCTAATATTTTATTAATTAGAAAGGATTTGAAATTAGAAAATATTGAAATTGCTTTCATGCAACTTATCTTTTATTTGTTAAAGGTAAATAAAGTGGTTATAAAGAATTTTATTAATATTTTCTTTAGCAAGAAAAATTTATAGTTTTTATAGAAGTTCAATATATTAAAGATATTCACGATAAAATTAAAACTCATCCAACTTTGAAAGAATTATATAAGAAAGTTTTTGAGTTTCCGTTATCGTCCGATGTTGAAATTGATATTATTATCACATTAGGCGGTGATGGAACTTTACTTAAAGCATCTGGTTATTTTAAAGTAATGCAGCGAATATAATTGTACGTGTTTTATGGAATTAATTCAGGAGATTTGTCCCCCTATTATGGCATTTAATTTGGGTACATTGGGTTTTATGGCACCATTCCATGTAGAAAAATTTAAAGAATCATTAGCTACAGCTTTGAAAGGAAGTATTCCATGCATTCTTCGAAATCGATTGTGTTTTTGTATACAAGATATAAATTATGATAATAAAACAGGAATTTCAAATGGAAAGCCTGAATGTAATCCTGCTAATATTGTGAGTAATTTTGAAAATTATTAATAAATTAATTAATCAGCCTCATTATTAAATTGTTCTAAAAATAGTATCATAATCTATTGGTTGCTTTACTTCCACTGGTTAAATTAGCTGTCATTGTTGTTATTCGTCATTATATAATAAATATATGAATTTCAAAGCCTGAGAAAATTTAATTAGGAAATTTCTTTTATTGTTATGAAAAATTTATTAATTTGGTCTATTAAAAATCTGTTGAGTAAATTTAGCATAATTTTTCGTAAATTTTCAATGTCATTTATTATAAACAAATTATTTACAAGGGTTTCATAGATACAAAAATGGTAGGTGGAAGTTAGAAATGCTGATTACCCCTAACCCAGCTGCGTAGCTACAACATAGACGTTGTAATTTTTAAAATCCGATAAAGCAAAAATACAAAATCACTTTTGCACTGAAAAATCAATATTAGTCAATATCGCATTTTTTAAAACTAAAATTGCCCTGGCTAGAATCGAAAGTTGCATTTTAAAATCAACATTTGAACTTTTCATAAATTCAATATAAATAAAAAATAAATATGCACAATATATATATATATATATATATATATATATATATATATATATACAGTAAACCCTCCAACTGCGCGGTAGATACGTTCCACAAAAACAACGCGCAAACCGAAACCGCGCACTGTGAACCCGATTTTATATGTAATTATGGGGTTAGGTTCCAGATATTACAAAAATATTAAAAAATATAATAAAAAGTCTTTATTCAACGACTAATATACATATTTACATTTATATAAACATAAAAACTAATAAAACAGTCTCAATTCATTGCTTTTACATAATTAATATTACTATTATAAAAATTTTTCCATTATTATATATAAGGTGTAGAAATTATTAAAAACCTATTAAATCAAAATGAGTATTAAATCAAAAATCAAAAATTTTATTTATACTTACTTTATAACACTCTTTAATTGATGTAATAATTTTTTATTACGGTTATATCTAATGCACACGAATAAGATTTTTTTGAATTTAATACTAATATATTTTTAATTACATAAACACTTGTATAAATATCTATTAATTAAAACTATGTAATTTTACATCCTAATCCTAACCACATCAGTAGAAAAATGAAACTGCCTTTATTATTTTTATATAAAAAATACAGTGCATCGAAATACGATGAATCACTATTTTCACTACCATATGTATTCGTAGTTTTACGGGATTCACCATAAAAAATTTAATTGACATGATTTTTCTTGTTAAAATAGACAAAAACAAAAAAAAACCGCGCAGCTACGAAATTTTTAGCGCGCAGATCGAAATTTTGGTATTAAAGGTTTGGCCGCGAAATCGCGCAATGAAAAACCGCGCAGTTGGAGGGTTTACTGTATATATATATATATATGTTTAGAGATTAATTTTTTTATTGTTTGACTAAGAATTTGACTGTTTTATTGATATTTTTTATTTATTTTCTAAAATTCAAAATTTGGAATTTACATTGAAAATTAAAAAAAAATTTAAATCAGAAACTAAATTTTAATTAACCAATAAGATCTATATAAATGCAAAAAATTGGGATTATTTATCATAATAATTAAATAATGATCTAAATCACTTGAAAAAGGCGATGCCGAAAATTTGAGAATATCAATAAAACATTGATTCATAGTCAAACATAAAAAATTTATGTCATTGCAAAATGAAAAGCAATCAGAGTTGGAAACTAGAAAAAGTTATTTTAATTTAGAAATTAGTTCAATTTAATGCATAAAACAATTCTAAATAAATAACAGTGGGTAATTGTGAAATTTTTAACAATAAAGAGTTTTTATTGTTCAGTTATTTTTTATTAAATCATATCCACATTAAAAATATACAAATCAATGTTATAATATTCGACATTATTAAGCTTGAATATTTAGGTTGTTTTTTCATAGCTTTTTCAAGACAATTTCTATTCAATTTTATTATGTAAACGTATTCCACATCTTATAATTCTTTTGGTATGTTGATCGCTATTCCAAATTAATGTCGAACAATGTTCATTGCTCCTGTTATTTATTTTATCATTTGTTTATCCGTTTCTTTTTGCTGATTCAATTAATAATAAAAATCTAGATATATTTCAGTCTCTTATGAAAAATAAGAAGCATAGAGTATTAATGATTTTGTCATCTCCCAATGTTGCTATTAATTGAGTTAGAGTACTTTCAATGAGTAGGTTTAGTTAAGTAGATGATGCATTATTTAAGAAAGCCTGGCTCTATATGTATAGTATTGATTCATCAGTTCAAAATATAGTTTCGGATAAATCAGTGAAATATTCTCTCAAAGAATATTATCAAGTATTAATGGATGTAAATCGATCATTAAAAAAATTTCCTTGGGTATAGATGAATTGTATTATTCAAGTTTTAATTCACAGGAAATCGTTGCATTATTACCAAGGATTTCACAATGTTTGCGAAACATTTCTTTTGGTCTTAATTGAAGTTGAGGCATTTCATTTGATATCTAAATTGCCAAATACACAATTTATTGACCCTATGAATCAAACAATGGAAGCAACGATATGCGCTATTGTTGAATTAGAAAACCCATCAATAATCAAAATAATTCAATAAATATCAGTTGAACCATTTTTCGCGCTGCCTTTGTATATCATTCAGTTTGGTCATCCAGAATTCTATGAATCTATGACTTTTTTTGCAAGCTTCTGATTATTTTGAATAACTTTATCAATCGCATCCTGACGTCAAAGAATTTAAAATCATATCGGCCCAACAAAAGCCTGCAAATTTTAGATACGCCGCTGCCTTAACTCATTTCTTTTATAATTATACATTTGAAAATATATCAGTTGCGCAGTCAAGTATGGATTCGGCGGGCCTTGGCCAACATTCATTATTTGAAACTATTATTTAACCGATTCATGTGAGATTAAAGGAGAATCTGGCTCCGTTATAATTAATTAAATTTAAATGGCACCTCGAATGTTAGGCACAGTAGAAATATAGTAAAATCAGTAGTTTTGGGGAAGATTTCTTTCTGAAATTGAAGAGAGAGAGATCTTTGACAAACCGAATGATTCTACCGCTCAGTCATCATATCTATTAATTTTTTGTGTATCTGGAAAAATGATTTTATACACGTACTTAATTATTTGCATGTATAGATTTATACCACTAACCTCAATTAATTGACAAATCTCTCATGTTCTTAGAATTAAATAAGTTTGGCAAAGATTTTATTAAAAGAAAATGCCATTCAAACACTCGTTATACGATATATTTCGACAGTTTAACTGCCATCTTCAGGCACAAAAACTAACTAAAATTGTATGGATTAATTTATATAATTTAAACAAATTATATAGTTTTAATTGAATATTTTAATAAATAAATATTTAAATTTTTTTATAAATATTACTATTTTTACTTTTATTATAATAAAATTTTAAATTATAAGAACATTGTATTCATATGTGAAACGGAGAGAAATTCGTCGATTGCCTTCTTGGATTTGTTAATTCAACACAGATAAACATTATGAGACAGAGATTTATAATAAACCATCTGATGCTGGTCATTATACTTCTTCAGAAAGCTTTTGTGAATTTAAGTATAAGAGAAATATTGTAAATGATTTATAATTTATGCTTTCTATCTTCTATTTTTTCTAATTCAGTGAAAGTTTGATAAATTGGTTGAGTTGTTATTAAAGAATGGGTATTCTAAATCATTTTTATTATTGATAATAAGTGACTTGACAAATTTAATAAAAATCCTAAGGATCCATGTTTGGGAAGGTCTGAGTGTAATTTGACAAATGAATGTGAATTGAGTGTTGATCTAAATAATAGTAAAATTGTATCTAAAAATGATGAGCCTAAATTTGTGTTAGTATTGGAAGGTTTTTCAAATTATAAGAGGAATTTAAGTGAGCAGGTGGAAATTTAGATTATAAAATCGTTTCTAGTTCGTGTAAGGTACGCAATATGTTTATTAATAAATCAAAAACTCCGGTTCGGTTGTGTTCTGATCTCGTTTATCAATTTACATGTAATGGGTGTAATGCCACATACATTGGAGAGACTTCCCGTTATCTCTGTACTCGAGTTCTAGAGCATTGAAGATTGAAGACTTTAACCAATATTAGTGAGCACAATAGAGTAAAATAGGAATGTCTGATTTTAAAATGTTGTTGAAAATTTTTAATAGTTATTGGGAAGGTGTTATATGTGAGGCATTGTTTATAAAGTCATTGGATCCAAAGATTAATGTACATAATGCTATGACTACGAATGTTTAGATATTTTAAAATAGTTTAAGTATTTTAAATTATGATAAATTGATGTTGCAGTATTGTTTAAAAGTTTTTTTTTTAATTTTAATATTATTAAAATGATCTAATTTATGAAATATTTTATTATAATTTTAAAATTTTATTATCATAGAAGTAAAACTTTTAATATTTATAAAAAATTTTTAAAAATTAATTCTTAGAATTATGAACATACTTTCTAAATTCCAGGCGCTCAATGACATAGTGATTGATCGAGGAGCTTCAAATCATATTTTGTCTTTAGTAATCGCCGTTGATAATAACATTGTCACTAAAATGAGTGGAGATGGTTAATTTCTCATTGTCTTTGAAAATCTATTAACTCAGAATATCTTTAACTCAGGTTTGATAATCAGTACTCCCACCGGTAGCACGGCATATTCATTAGCGCTGGTGCTAGTATTATTCATCCAACAGTCCGGGCAGTTTTAGTTACACCGATTAATGCTTTCAGTTTGAGCATGCGTCCAATTCTTTTACCAGTCGGTATAAAATTGAAAGTTTATATTGACCCAGATGCCAAAGCTCAAACTGCTCACATATCATTTGATGGCAACAACCGCCACATGACCATATCGAAATCCCAATGTGTCTACATTACCGTTTCTCGGTTTCCTGTAATTTCTGTTTGTAAAACTGATCAGGTGAGATCGAACTGCATTTATAATACAGTAATTCATAAATATATTAATAAATTTCATTTGAAGCGGCTTTTAAATGAGTAAATCAAGGAATTTTGATGGTTTTTCTAGCAACAGTTCCAAAGTTGGCGGTATTCTCAATAATTAAGTGAAATATTTAATAGACGATAAAATATCTAAATCCGATAGCAATGAATGGGCTTATGAAATATACGAAATATAAGGAATTTGGCTTTGTATACTGCTGATATTTAGAACGTATTTATTAGGGTTGAAAAATGCTTCATATTTTTAGCTCATTAAAAAGTCGTTTTATATATATATATATATTTATTTTTATATATATATACACTGATTTTTTTCATTATTATCTTTTAGTTTACTGCAATAATGCTTTAATTTAATAATCGATCTAATAATTTATTAATCTATTAAAGAATTATTTTTGCAAATAACCTAAAATAAAACTTATTAAATTGCTGTGATAATCGCCTTTGTGATAATTTAGAATTTGCAATAATTTATCTATTATTTTTCATTTTTTTGAACCAACTCGGATTTTAAAGAAACTCAATCATGATAACCTTTTGGACTATATAGCAAATGCCTAATTATTTCAGTCACCCGACTGAAATAATACATTTTAAATTTGATAACTGTATTTATATTTCTCAAATGTATTAAAACTTACGAAATATAAGTTGATTTTTTCAGACATTTCCCCGTATACTACTCAAGTGGGTTACAAAAACTTCACTTTTTAAAGTATTTCTTGGGTTACTTATTTTGGGTTTTTGGGCTTTTAGCATATATATTAAGAGACATTCTAACTTATTGTACGTAGTATTTAGGATTAAGCATATTCTACCTGATAGGAAAACAATTTTCAAAAGACTGCCACCAATCTGCTTTTGCATTAGTTTATAAAGCAAATATCCAAATGAAATTAAATTCAGCAGTTCGACAATATACAAACTGGGCAGTTCCCAAATGTTGAAAAGTGTGAATTAAACGTTGAAAATTATTAAAGTTTATGAGCTTTATTTTGACTTTTTGTCACACAGCCAGTAGTGTTGTCGAGCCGGAACGTCGTTCCGGTACTTCCTTTTTGGATAGGAACGCGTTCCGGAAGTAAAGATGATTTCTGATAACGAGAATTGACTGACGTATTGAAAAAAAAATTAAAAAGAATTGTTGATTTTTTTTTCTAATTTTTAAATGTTGTTTCCTCATAGTTATTTTTCAGCTTACCACAATGTGTTATTAACACATTATATGCGGGTATATTGTGGCACGATTTCACGACGCGTATTTTCACTGAAACGGCCTTACGAACAGTCTGGTCTTCTGTGATAAAGTGATATAAAAAACACACGCACTTACAATGACCCGTATTTATACGAAACCCTCTCTCCGTCGCAAGTCTACTAAAAACATACTTTTACATGACCCGCGCTCAAGTGACATTGCGAAAACTGTAAAATTACTTAACCCGCATACAATGTGTTAATTTAATAAATAATTTATTAATCAATTTAAATAAGTTTCTAATCCTCTTTCTATTTATGCGTTAATATAGTGAGTTATGAAAGTTGGTGAATCGCTTATTTATAGTTTGATTTCCATAAAATTTAACTTCAATCATCTATTTTGTACTTTCTTAATATCAATTTTAATATCAATTGGCACTTATTTACCATATGAAGCACTTTTAATAATCGATAATTAATAATGTTAAGAATTGATGTAAATATTTGTTTTAATGTCTCTGTATTAGGTCAATTCATAATATTTTACATTAAAATAAACAATATATTACTTATAACCTGTTATATAAATTAAAGTGTAACTCAATGTGAAAAAATTCGTGATTTAGTTGTTTTTAAAATTCTTTTTTGTGATTTTGATTTTGACGATGAAAATTACTGAAAAATCTGGGGTAAAATTTGAATTTATATTATTTAAAATTAAGCTTTTTAAATTTTTAGAGTTTAATTGATTATTTTACACTAAAAGGTCTTGGTCATAGATTGAGGAAAAATTGTTAAAATTTAATAAAAAAATGAAATACAAGTCCAATAATTTATCTATTATTTTTCATTTTTTTTGAACCACGTCGGATTTTAAAGAAACTCAATCATCATGATGCAGATTCTATTGGACTCTACTGCAAGTAACAAGCATATACGAGAAAATTAGAGCCAATTTTTAAAACAAAATTAAATATAAAGTTTCCACAAACGTAAACTCATTTTCCCATCTTATGGCTTGCTCAGAAAAGTATTTTCAAGAAAAATATCGGCATGAAATTCTGTGACTACACTCAGTAAATATTGTTTTGAGGACTTCTTAAGGCTTACTTTACTTGACTGAATAAAAAGAAATTTGAATGGTTAAGTCTGGGCCATCGAATTTATGAATTGTTGTCTTCCTGAGTTTTCCAAATCCAACACTGAAGTTCTTCTTAAATAGCGTTTTATTGTAGCCAATCAAGGACTGGGACATCTGTTCCTATAGCTATGGATATGCATTAAAAATAATAATTTACAAATTTAGTTATTATGGCGTTCATTTAGAATCAATTAATATCGCAGTTTAAACCTGCTGAGTATAACCAACATGGATCAAACATTGAACTCAACAAGAGTTATGTCTTGATTTGGACGTTTGAATGAGAAAATAGCAAATCATCTTGACAATAATTACATCAAGTGCCATAATCTCATAGTGATGATGTCATCAACATATATTTAAAGTCCATATTTTAGCATTTACGCCTGATAATTACGGTGCCCGGTGAATATAGACGTTAAAAAGCGAGCCTTCTCTGGGGTTTTCTCCCTGGCTTCTAAAATAATTTGTTGCTTGGCTCTCGTAATTTTAATAGTTTACATAGGAAACATCGTGTTTATTAATTTAAAAAAGAACAATTATTTCTCTTTTGTGTTCATCTTATTTTATTTTTAATGCAATATTATACCAATTGTTATGAATGAGTTCGTTGGATTTCATTAGAAGCAACAAATTAGACTCGGTCTAGGTGATTATGTTGAAATTGTCTTAAGATCATTTATGATTTTCTGAAATTAGACAATTTTCCTGGTATCACTGACCCATTATTAGCCCCTTGCAAATTTGGCCTTTTCCATATAATAATTTATTGTATGTTTGATAATAGCACTTTTGTAAAATACAGTCTAGGTTTAGAATTTGAATTGACTAAATTTGCTTCTTAATGAACAATTTTGATTGTGCAAATTAATTGAAGTTCGAGTGGAAAAATCAACCTATTTCGGATGAAAGGTGAAAACACATGCATCAAATAACTATAAATTGATGTTGTGGAAACCCTAGAACAGGTCTGACCAAAATTTTATCCCTTAGGGGCTACTTATTTTGTAAAATATAGTCTGTGGACGACTGTGAATATGGGTAAACTATTTTAGGATTTTTCATATTTTAGAAGATATTTTACTAAATAACTAACAAGAATTTCAATTTAACAAATATTATGGTAAATAAAGAAAACGCATCTTTCCATACTTCCCAACGATTTATTATATTTAATTAAAATATCAGCAATTTTGAATGAGGAAATTGTAGCAAATTCGTGTTGTATTCGAAAAATTGTTTTGTTGAACAGTTAATTGTTCCACTTTAGCCTATCTTTACGCAGTACCACGTGGATAATCTTCTTCGTAAATTTTATGAACTGTTAGAAAATGTCTTTCAACGTTTGCTTTCTTAGGCAAAAGTTACTGTTGTATTGCAAATAAAACGCACACATTAATCTTTCATCATAAAGAAATAATTTTCTTTCCATTCACTGTGACAATGATAAGTTTTTATTGTTTTCCGGAGTTTACTTGAATTATTCATTCTAAATAATAGGATTAAATATTAATATCTCCAAAAATTAATTATTCAATTCTTACTTTAAATTTTTTTATGACTCGTTTACTTTTCTACTGAAATCTCTCGTACACTCCTGCTTCCTGTTATGCACTTAAAATATGTCTAATCTTCCTTTATTTGCAACATAAATGAATACCATTTCACTATGTTCGATTCTTTTACATAATCTTCTCACGATTCAATGTTGATCAAAATCTTTGAATCGAAATATCGTCCTTATTAACAAACGTTATACCCTTCTTTCATTTCAAATATATTAAGATACGGCATGATGTTTTCTAATATCGTTCTTGTATTCTTAAATTCAAGGATCCTTCTATTTCTTGTGAAGGTTTTCAAAAAAGCTGTTGTCAAATATTACTGATTGTGATACCATGTTACCTTTTTACAAAATTATCTTTAACTTATTTATATAAGCAAATTATTCAAATAATCTATTTATTTGCATTATATAAATAACTGTTTAATTGTTGTTTATCTCACATTTGTACAATTTCACTTTAAAAATCCTTGGCAAATTGTACTAAAGTTTCAATTTTGAAAATTTAACAAATTATTATTTCAATTTTAAATTCATTGCTTTTATTACGAATGAAATTCCTGATTTACTAATTTACTTTAAAAGCCAACGTTAAAATTCATACATTAATTGTTACTCTTAAAATTATTGAATTTTAAATGTAATTATCTTGTAGAGAACTACATTTGGTTTATAAATAGATATTGTGCTGAGTTGGCTATATATAAATTTCAAAATATTAATTTGATTAATTTCAAAATTAAAATAAATATAATTATTTTCAGTTCATTTAATTTTTTGTTAACCTATAATTTTTTTTGTAAATTAAATTAATCTTTATTTCAACTATAGGTAATATTTATCCTATTTTACACAAGTTTTCAATTGTTAAAAGTAGAGATTCTGAACTATGTGTTATGTAGCAAAAAGCCCTTTAAACTAATGAAATTTGAAAAGAAAATATTTTTTCTTTTGCGTTTTCACCGAAAGTTTTGCCTCATATTTTAAATCAGGGGTGGCAAACCCACGGCCCGCTTTGATCATTTCCCGGCCCATTATATTCATCACACTTTTACAAAAACATAAACTGTAGTATTATTATTATATTATCTATGTTTGCATGTAAGAATAATAGTAAACACGATAATAATAATTTATTATGTTTCAATTTTTCATTCCAAAAATACATATAGTCTGAATACCATTTAATATTGGAATATATAATTTGATATGTGGCCCGTGGAGTTATTATGCATATTCTAAGTGCATCTGGAATGGCCACCCCTATTTTAAATTCTTTAAACGTTAAAAATAATTTCAACAGTGATAAATCCAACCTAAAATTAAACTTTTAGTCTTTGAATGAACAAATCTGAAATCAAATAATTTTGAAAATAATTTTAGTTAATTGCAAAAATTTCTAACTAAGTCAAAGTAAAATGCCATCAGGAAAACAACGTGAAAGAATCCACTTAATTCTTGCTTTCAACTGTAATTTTTAGACCAATTAAAAATAGTGGAAATATATTCATTTGATAGTAGTAAGACTTGTAAAACTTAATTAGAAAAATTGCTTCGATGAAATCATCCTAGCAAAATTTGTGAATTCTTTTTAATAGCTCTATAATTTTATTTATTTCATTTAGGAATCGACAACCTTTTCTGTCAAACGTACTGTATTCTTTTTACTTTAATAATAACGAGAATATAATCACGAGAAAAAATTTAATAAAATCGAGATATTAACAAAACTTCAATAAATTCTGAATAAAATACTTTTAAATTTTTAAACAAAACTCTTTTACACTTATTTTCATCCTGTAGCACAAAATTGCGTTTATTAATCTCAGTCAAATCGCTAAGTTGAATGTGATCGATAAATAGAGAACAGAGATGACGGACAGACATTTCAATGTATTTTGCATCGCACCCATGACATAAATATTCATAGCCAAGATCTGAAGTAAGACATGAAATCTATCAGTGAACACGATGACAATTCTATAATGCAAAATACAAACCCAAAAACAAACCTCACTATTTATATCAAACAAAACTAATTCAATCATTGATAATTTTTCATTCATTGAATTTTTACATCTCTTCCTCAATTCCAAAATCCTTCTTTTGAATACTGTAACAAACGAAGCGTAACTTTCAAATTGAACTAAATAATCACAAAATATTGGCATTGAATTAATAAATAAAAGAAATCGCCAATCCGACATATATATTTTACTACACTATATTTAGACAGACTCACTGTCATCGTAAGGTAGATTCGAACTTAAAACTATATAGAATAAATTTCTTTTATGTAAACAAATTTCAATTCTTGCTTAGATTGTATTCAGATATTGGTTATGAATGTATATGTTATATGTCCAAAGCCACATACATTGGAATGACTTCCCGTTATCAAATTCTTGATAACTATCGACTGAAAGAATTGATTAGTATCGGGGAATACAGTTGTTGTCTGAGTTTTGTGTTTATAATTAAATTTCAAGTCCTACTTAGATTGTGTTTGGATCTTGGTTATGATTATATATGTCATGAGTGCCCATTATTTCCGCTCTTAAGTTCTCGATCACAGTTGACTTAGCGATTTGACTGATATTAATAAACGCAATTTTGTGCTACAGGATGAAAATAAATTTAAAATAGTTTTGTTTAAAAATTTAAAAGTATTTTATTCAGAAATAATTGAAGTTATGTTAAAATCTCGATTTCTTGAAAAATTTTAAAACTCGAGATTTATAAAAAAACAATTTAATATTTTTAAAATATAAAAGAAGAAATTTGTTTAAATAAAAGTAATTTATTCTATATATTTTCAAGTTCATATCTACCTGACGATGACAGTAAGTCTGTCGAAATATATTGTAGTATAATATATATGTTGGATTGGTGCTTTATTTAAAAGATATATTTGTCATTGAATTATTGAATTATGACGTTTATCATCGTTGTTACTTAAAGCAATTTTTAAAAGTAAACAACTGATAATTTCTATGACTATAGCATTTTGGTCGTAAGAAAACCCATTCCTTATATACAAGTCCCTTACTCTCATCTTTGAATTTACCCATTACTGAGTCAAGTTTTCTTGAATACAAAGGATGACTAGGATCATAATTCGAAGTGTCCAAAATATTATCCGAAACCATTGCAGTTAAAAATACTTAATTTACAAATTCATTCAAGTTCATCCGACTCTATAAATTATTAGCGATACCATCAACTAAATTCGTTGTATCAACTATTTTAGATTTAGTGTTTTTATGAAAATAAGTCACTAGGTTTACAATTGAAAGTCACTGGACTCACTATATAAATTGATAAAGAATAATCGATCCATGAGTTTTATATCAATATTTTTTAAAAATTCACGCATACTGGATTAATTAATGCTAACAAAATTCACACAATTATGGTGATAATAATGCTATTGATAATAATTAACTTTCATAACAATAAAAAAGACAAAAAATTTTTCACACGTAAATTTATTACAAACACGTATTTGGTAAACATCGTCAATATCAGTCAAGTGGATACTAATGATATCTAAATAAATTTTTGAAATAAAGCTTTGAAAATATTTAAATACTAATTAAAACTCATAATTTTTAGTGTTGATACCAAAACGTGTAAAATTATATTTACATTCATTAACAACTTGCTAATTAACCGATAATTTCGGACATTAAAGCTTTATGTAACCAAAAATTGATTAAATAACCATTAAAAATTCATCAGGTCTTATGTGATACCTATTAAATATTTCTATAATTTATGATTCAAACTATGTATATTATAATACTTTTCGATAAATTTATGATTAAACTATTACATGATTTGTTATAAAGTTATCTAAAAGGGTAAGAATTTTAACCCTATGTGAAGAAATAGGTAATAACTTTAACCCTAAGTAATTAAAGAAGTAACAATTTAAGCCCTAAATAATTCAAGAAGTATTAATTTTAACCATAAATTATGAAAGAGGTAAACATTTTAATCCTATGTGATTAAAAGTTTGAACTATTATAACCTTATGTATACCAATAATTACTAAATCCCAAGTATATTATAACATGTCTTTAAAAAAAGAGTAGTTGCTTAATTGGTAAAAAAAACATACAGTTATTTAAAAATCGTTGACGATTTTTAAGTACCTGTTAAAAATGGTTTGAAAATATGAATAAATATTTTAATTTAAGAATATTAAATTGAAAATCTCTATTAATAATTAGATTAAAAAGTATATAAATTTGTTAATCGTCGATGTAAATAAACTCGTAAAATTATTGATTGATTAAATGCAATTGTTAATTAGAAATATTATTGACTGAACTTATTTTTCAATAGAAAATTATTCTTGAAACAACATAAAAATCATATTTCAATAAATTTTCTTTAAAATTAATTTTGAAAAAGTAGAAACCAAATACTTGATTTTGATTGGCTGATACTATTTACATATTGCTATTGACAATGACACTATTTTTTGATAAATTTAATCGCTATGTTCATGTTCAAAATACTTATAAATTTATCAATATATTAAAATTATTACAGTTTTCTTGAAAATAATTTGAAAACGTACAAACTATTTTTCAATAAAACTATTATTAAAAATAAAAATAGATGAAAAGTTGAATAGATATATCGATATATTTATTGTAATTTTTCTTCAAAATAATTTGAAAACGTACAAACCATATTGAATTTTTCAATAAATTTATTATTTAACTAAAACTGGTTGTTGAAAATACTAATAAATTTATCAACTAAAATAATTACAGTGTTTCATGAAAATAATAATTTAAAAATGAAATTATAGAATACTTGATTTTAATTGGTTAATTCTATTTATTACCAATGACAACGAATCAAATTAATTCAAATTTTAATATTCAAATTATTTTATAAATATTATTGGTACCGCATTGATTAGTCGATAGGAAATCATACTATTCAATCGAACATAATTTCATTAATCTTTTTAAATAAATCAACAAAAATTATTATAATGTTGAACTTGTTGCTAATCACCGATAATTAACTTATTTCATTTAAAACTTATCCGAATCTAATTATATGCATTGTAAAACGCTACAATTACCATAATTCATTAGTCTAAAGTTTTCTTGTAAAGATTACTTAAATTATGTTTCCAAATTTTTACATATAAAAGTTGTAATTATAACGATTCAAGCAAAATCAAATAGATCGCCTAGAAAATTTTCATGTAAAACAAATATTGGTTAAATTGACTTTATCAAATGTCGTAATTTATGGTTACCGTACAATATGAATTTGCCTCTATAAAAATATACTAATTATCCCTATTAAAAGTTTAACAATTTATTGAACTGCACATGTAATTATAATTTCATGTCATTATAATTTTTTAATATATCACATGCTAGTAACATAAATCAATGAGGTAAACGAAACTCTTACGTTTATATGAAGTAAGCAGAATAATAATATGAATAGTACTAGTAAGTCTTCGACTTTGTCGTAGTTGTAGGCGTGTGAGGTGATGATGGGTGTGGATCGGTGATTGTTATTTGGTTGGTGTGTGAACGGTTTAAGAACGGTAGGTCCTAGAAGGTAGGTGAGTGTGTTGGTCCACAACTACGTGACATAATAAGTGTCTCCGAGTAGTGACTGACCAGTGGACACACGACATAATCGTGAGTTCACCTGACAACAGTGGACAAAGGTCAATTACTAGGTAGCAACTGGGTGGACAGAGGTCAAATTCAAGGTAGTAACGGCGTGGACAGATGTCAGATATTATGCAATATTATGTAAGCCAAAGGGGGGGTTTGATAGCAACGGAAAAATTATTTAAGCGTCAAAAAGATTTTCGATATTTTTTTCATCTTCCAACCGAATAGGATGAATTTTTTAAAATAATATTATAATTTGGTTTATAAAAATATTTCAAATCTTTATTAAATCTCAACTGTTCATATGAACCAATTGTATATCCTAATTTAAATACATCAACATTCAAAGGTTTCCATAATCAACAATAGTATTGTAACGGCGCTAGTTCTTTGAATACTATGTCGTTTGATATTTGCACAATCTCAAAAATGCCTCCACTCAAACCCCTCTTTTATATGAATTGTTTGTTTCATGTTAATTGGAAGATTGCAGGGTAACACTCCATTGATGATCGCAAGTTTTGTCTCTAATTTGGTTTTCTTTGAAAATTTGGTTGCATGGTAGTAAATATTTTCTTCTCACCCTGTGCCATATGTAGCACAAGTATAAAATATCCATATTTCTTTGTTTATAATTTGTATTTATAATTTGACTAATTATAAATAATTACATTAAATAATATCGACAAAAGGAATAATTACTCATAGGAAATTCTTTACTTTAACAGTTTTAATGAAGGATGAATATTTTATCTAACTTTTTTGAATAACCTGTAAATATTTGTTGTTTTATTTCTTAAATTAATAACAACATTAAAAATATAAAACTTTATTAATTCAAAATATTATTTAAAAATATATTTCGTACAATTATCATGTTTTTTTAACTTCAACAATAATTTTTAATATTTTGAAAACATTTTACCAGTCATAATTTAACAATTGAATTTGGGATATTAATTAACAAGCATTCGATAAATATTTTAAATATTCTTAAATGTGGATTTTACACTTATTTTTTAAAAAAAAAATTTTTCAGTTTTTAAATATGCATATTAAATCATTTTCTATTTAAATATCCTCAAAGTTGCAAAATCATTACATAAAATATATTTAAGCCAAAATATATGTAGTGCAATGTAAACAATATACATATATAAAGAAGTTTTTCTAGTTTTCACCTCTGATTGCTTTTCATTTTGCAATGGCATAACGAATTTAATTTATTGATTGACTACGAATCAGATGATTTATTGATATTCACAAATTTTCGGCACATCCTTTTTCAAGTGAGTTATATATATATATATATATTGGATGAAATGTGCGATGAACATCATTATTAATCAAGATTATAATAAATTGCTTGGGATAATTGCCTATTTGCTTATTTCTCTATCACCCGAGTAAGTTATTTTAATCCACTGGATTTTATTCGCTCTGAGTTTTCCTCATCGCTCGAGTTTTCCATTAGCCAATTAATTAACTTTAATTAATTTGTATTTTCATTATAACTTTTCCTAAGGACCCTCATTAAATTTTTATTATTACCGGACTCGTCTTATGATTTGGCGTTTAACCATACTAATTATCCCCGATCAATTTTATTTCCAAATTTTATAAATTTTTAATTAATTTTGCACTTTAATGATTTTTATGTTTTTTGTTCACCTTCGATTTTTCCACTCATTTTATTTCCATAATTATTATAGCAACCTCAACAGAATGAACAGATCAAAAAGTAAATTAATGTCAAATGTTTAAAACATTTTTATTATACTAAGAATTAATTGTTATAAATCAATAATAGACGCACGGCAATTTAATATTTATCAATTTTACTTCCATTTTCGATATAATCATACAATTTGTTTCAATGAGGTCCCATCGAGTATGCTAACAAGTTTTTATTACATATATTTATTAAATTTTAGAAAACAAATAGTGATAAAATATTCAAACGAGAAAACCTTGGGTATATCATAAGGTTTGCTGTATTAGGAAAATAATAAAAGATTTAGGTAGTAGAACTACATATGTGAAGAACAATCTAAGACAGTGTCTGTATTTCACATTGTATTGACTTATTGAATTTCGTTGTAAAATATAATCATATATTATCGGGTTAGAAAATCTTGATCGTGATAAGTATTACCGTAGAAAATTTTTTATGATTTTCTGCATTGTTTCTTAATGTATATGAAATATTGCTAACCAATAATATAAAATATCTAACTGGCAGAAATCTAGCTTATTCCTAAATTTCATTTATTTGCTTGGTAAGAAATACTTAAATACTCCTTATAACCTAACTTATATTTCAACAATTCTGTTCAAAAATTGATTCATAAAAAATAGATTATATGTAGAAATTCTCCAGCCTGCTTAATTTCATTTCATTTGAAAGGATAAAATATTTGCTTTTTTAACTAATCTGAAACACATTGTCCCGATAAATAAGAAAGCATCCCATTCTTTTGTCGATCAAGACCCGCTTTAAAAATGGAACATTTTTGTAACTCACTTGACTATAAAATAGAGTATTTTATCAAGAAAAGGCATATCAATCAGTCAGGTACAGGCAACCCTCGAATTCGAAATATAATTAATTAATATAATATAATTAAATTAATTTTGTATTGGAATGCAGGACATTCAAATCAAAATTTTAAACAACCCTGACCATAATAGCAGATAGAACTTTCTAAAATTATTTATTTATGCATTAATATATTGATAACTTTAAAAATTGAAAATAAAATTTATTTCTAGTAAATTAATTAAAAACATTTTCTGAATTACAAATGATTTGATACAACATTTGTTGCTGCTTAATAGGAAAGTGCTATCTAATGTGAAGGAAACAGAAAACTTGAGGAAATGTTAAAAGATTTAATGAGAAAATATTAATAGCTCTAGATGTCTAATGCGGGACAGTTTTCAGTGAAGGACAAATCACTCAAATCCCGGATGTCTGGTCAATTTAAATATAACTTATGAAAATTTTAAACGATTCTATTGTTTGTATGGAAACTTATTTTAAATTTTTGACTGAAATCAATCAATTAATTAATAAATTATTAAATTTATAATATTATATATTAACTAGTATGTGTATGATTGCAGTATATTGACATCGCTCAGAAATACATGATTAAACTCCCCAAGTTCTTTTTGGCAGTTTTTGTTTTAATAATAAATTTTTAATGACTTAAAATAAGAATTTGAATAACCTTAACAAATATCAATACGACTTTTATCATTTTTTGATGCAAAATGTGTTAAACATTAAAATTTTCACGCGACTCATACTTTGGGAACCCCTAGCTCTAGACATTGACTTTTTTACGAGATTGTTCAACAGCTGTTATGATGGTGAACTTTTAGTAATATTTAATCAAATATTTGTAATAGATTATGGAGTATTATTTTTACAATTTTAGATGGTTGATTGGTTTCAAGGTCTTAATACTTGTTTGAATTGGAATAAAAAAAATGAGTCCTATCTTCTTCACTCAGAAAACTCTGATTAATTATTTGTGTCAGAATTAATTTCTTTGACTATTTTTATCTCTATTTTTGTTTTCATATAAATGTGTTTTGATATTAAATTTGTATCGAGTTTTTTTGATTATTTTTGGATTTAATAACAGATAATTTTATGTTATTTGCTGTCATTTATAGAAACAAATCTGAAGCCAATAATATTTTTATAGTAGAAATATTGGTAAGTTTATTTATGACAGAATGTTTTCTGTGTAGGTCTTGATGGCGCGTATTGCTACTACTTTGAATTGATTACGTTATTACTGGTATTTTATAAGTTAACAAAATATCTCTCAGATTACTAATAAAATCATAGTAGCTGACTATCATAGTCTATATTTTGTATGTAATTGGTTACTTTTAAACAACATAAGCCTCGGAATTGTTATTAGCCATTCTGTTTCTGGTTTTGGTTAAAATTACATTCATTAGAGCTGTTGGGGTTAACGAAATGCAAAAAAGTAAAAATGGAAAAACAATGATATTCGAAATAATAATTAAAAATAAATAATTAAATAAATTTGGCAACGATTTAATTAAAAGATAACGCCAATAAAAAACCTTTCGTACGATATATTTCGATAGCACAGCTATCATCTTCAGGTACTCAAAACCAACTAAAAATATTATGAATTAACATTTAATTTAAACAAATTATTTTTTATTAATTTAATTTTTTAATAAATAAATATTTTTAAAAATATATTTTAAATTTTTTTACTTATATTCTAATTTTTAAAAATTAATGTAATTTAAAATTTTCAATTATTTTAATAATATTAAAAAAACAAACATGATTTAACATACGTAAACTATTTAAAAACATTCGTAGTCACAGCACTCTGCACATTAATCTTTGGATCCAATGACCTTATCAACAATGCTTCACATATCACTCGTTCCCAATAACTATTTAAACTTCTCAACAAAATTCTAAAATCAGACATTCCTATATCACTTTTACAGCCTCTATTGTGTTCACTAATATTGGTCAAACCCTTCAATCGACAATGCTCTAGAACTCGAGTACAGAGATGACGGGAAGTCTCTCCAATGTATGTGGCATTACACCCATTACATGTAAATTGATAAACGAGATCAGAACACAATCCAACCGGAGTTTTTGATTTATTAATAAACATATTGCGTACCTTACACGAATTAGAGATGATCTTATACTCTAAATTTCCTATCAGTTTACCCAACTTCCTCTTATAATTTGTAAAGCCTTCAGAGTACGGCAATACTAACACATATTTAGGCTCAATTTTTTTATATCCATTTTTACCATCACCCAGATCAACATTCAATTCACACCCATCCGACAAATTACATTCAGACTTTCCACAACATGGATCCTTAGGATTTTTAATCAATTTATCAATAGTTTCTTTTATCATCAACAATAAAAATGATTTAGAATATCCATTCTTTATCAACAACTCAACTAATTTATCAACACTTTTTGCCGAATTAGCAAAAGTAGAAGATAAAGCCCATGAACGATAAATCAATCCTTTCACCATATTTCTCTTATACTTAAATTCACAAAAACTTTCTGCCGTGACGAATTTTCCCACCAAACTCCGGGCACCACTAAATCGAGACTTTGAAAGGCTTAAAATTTAACGGTTCATCAGATTAAATTACCGACGAACACCTACCATTGAATTGACCTAACGGAGTAGCCTGAATGGTAAATGACAAATAAACCCGAGAAAGCTGGATAAAAATCAAAATAACAGGGTGAATATCATCGTTGAGAATAAATACCTACTATACATCCACTTTGGCATTTATACACTAGTAGATCAATAGTTATAAATAAAATGAATAAAGAAAACCAACCGTGTAACTAACCTATCGAGGTGTATTCGCATGAAATCTGCAACAGTCACACGCACAGTCTGACAAATAGTGACGACAAATACGCACACCCACTCGAAAAATTATTTTCTAACCAGCGATAGCCGGCGTGACCTTTAAGTGATACTGCTAATCGATTGTGGCAGTAACACACTAGACAGTATAAAAGTCGCTGACAAATCGAGACTGACAGTTATTTTCAGAAAACTAAGAATGCCCTATCGATAAAATCGAGTAGATGAGAACGCTCCAGCTAGGATCCCAGTGGAAGACATAATTCTAGATCCAAGATCCCACTCTTCAAGTAAAATAATTTCTATTTGTTAATTCATCTTATTAACTCATATAAGCCTTAGACGGAAACCCAGAGACAACCGATTCCAATACCAACCTCCCGGGTTAGAATAAAGATAGCAGTATTTATGGAAAATAAAATTTCATATCGTTAACGAATGTGTTCTACTTTATTTTGTTTTTCATGAAGAGATTATGAGAGGCCTGAACTAACACGGCAGAGGATAATCGATTTTAGAGAAATTTCCAATTACACTAGGTGATAATCACAAAACTCGTACAGGAACCCTCGATTTTACTCTGACCCGTTCACGATGAGGAGATAATCCAAGTGTTGAAACAGTCTAATATGTCGACAACGGAAATAATTAAGTTGACGACGAGACCCAAACTTATCAAATGACGAAACCTCCATTTTTCTATTGATAAATTCCCATGCCGAGAAGTTCAACTTCAGGTTATCGATAACATCCTAAAATAATTGGAGTAAATTAAAATATTTCGTTAATAATACTTATTAAACCATAAAAGGTGCTTTAAGTAATAGATTATATATCATCAGCATGTTAACTTATTAGAGTAAATTGAAATTTTTCATTAATAGTATCTATTAAACCATAACAGATTTTTTGTAATAAATTATATATCCTCGGCATGTTGCTATTAAATATGTTGGAGCTTGTTATTTGGGATAGTTCACTATAGTAGTCAATTAAAGTAACCCAAATAAGAATGTTACTCTCGGTATTGTCCAAATAAAAATCTCATCCTAATATTAATAATGATTAGTGTAACAAATAACTAGATATCCTTAATATTATCAATTAAATCAAATAGCGAATGAAATTTTATAACCTTTTAGAGTATGAAATGCGATACTTTTGGCAGAGAGTAATTTGTAAGAAAATCCGGCATTATTCTTAATGTAAATAACAAAAATGACATTCTCATTTATTCACCATTCAACAAAAAGATTTTTTCAAAACATTAATGCGTTATTAATGCCGTAGTTAAAGGTAAATAGATTAAAACAACGGACTCAAAATCGTTAATACATTAATAATTGAATATTTCTAGATCGGAAAAATCCGTATCTTGTACAGTTCATTTAATCGATTTCTTTAACTCTAAGTAATTATAATTTGAATTAATTTAGGTTTCACCGTTTACCATTTGAAGACCCAATTTGTAGGAAATGTTGATCAGGAAAAATGTATTTTGTTTCATGTGGAATTTTCCTACAGTATCAAATTTCCTTTTTAAATAGAGATAAAGAAAAATAAATTGAAAGATCGATTTTCGAAATAATAACGTCAAACTTGGTACGTTGATAATAGTACTAATGAACTCGGATTTCCTCCTCATCTCGACTGGGTCGGGTAGATCGACGTTTCCCTATAGAACGCCTACATCGACCCTCGTAGCAGAAGGCAACCTCCTATCAAACGGGGTATATAGAAATAATAATAGGGATAAAACCACCAACGGTACAACTAAAAGACGACATCACGCCACATAAATTCGACGGTGTACCGCGTTTTGAAGACGGTCAAGTAACATATTCTATGAAAAATAACTAATGAAGTGCGCAACATCACTTACCGACACGCGTCTGAGTATTTACCTGAAAATTAGACAACCAAACAAATTGGATAAATATCTTGAAATTGTTTTTCGTTTAGATGAGTCGTGGATCAATGAATCCCGAGTCACCGTACGTTTCCCCGCACATGCGGCAAATCGTTGCCGTCAAGCTATGTGGGATGCGGGATTCACCGTATCCCAGGTCAGATAATCTAGATCCGGCACCCTGCAACAAACGGAGGAGTTCGAGCTCCCGTTTGTCACCATAAAACGGGAACCTGGCCGCAATCCGGCCAGAGAAATCCGTGGTCAAGCTGAGTTCCTCCTCGCTCGTCTTGAGGAACATCATAGACAAACTGATATTCAAGTGGATGGGGCCAGGCGTTATCTCGCTAACGTAAATGAGGACATCGCAGCCGGTAGGATTGCCAGTACGGACGGCTACTCTCCACCGTACAACACTTCATTCAACTTCAATGACGAGAGGCTAAACACCAAAGCTGTGGCCATCAATGTAGTTGTTCCGCGGAATATCCTTCCCCGCAACCTGAGAAGGAATGAAGAACCAGCAGAAGGACACAGCGAGCATCCTTACGCTCGGACGGCTCCGAAACCAAATCCCTACGAGCATCATCGGAAAACTCGTTATGATAATTATCGACAATAGAACATTTAGGATGATTACGAATGCCTTAGTCAAATGAAATAAAATATCTTAGTTGACTTTGGTCCTTGTTTAGTTTAATTTGTTAATAATAACGCCTGTAGGACCCTATAGTTAATGATTATAATTAATTAAATAAACTGAAGTGAAATAAGACGATCTAATAGCACTCTTTTGTAGATATGGAGCCAATGAAAATCGTACAACAAGAGTTGGATCACGCGCGCAAAATCAACAAAAGTTTTTATGAGCAAATCTTACAGCTGACATAAGAAGTACAACAAATTAAAGCTGCTTGGGTAGAGCCGAAGAAGGTAAAAACGCTCTACCAAAAGATAGCAGCGGCTTAAAAGGGCTGGTCAGAGGAGAAACAAATCAATCATAACCTGAGAACACAAATAAGTGGTCTAGAAGTGGCAGTGGCAGCCTGTCAAGAAGGCGCAGCGGTGACGTATCCCCTCGTCTTCGCCCCTGCTCAGCTAGCATACAGAGATACAATAACGGCTCCAAAGACTACCCCAAGGCCCAACATCCATCGACCGGGGAGAAAGGAACAAGCCAAGCGTCGAGCTGCTCGACCCTAGGCCAATGTGTAATTGATATCCTCGAATACATGTTTTTTTTGTTTAATTGTTTTTCTATTATTTCGGTGGTCATTTGAAATAGCATAACGTTAGTACACACGAGAATAAATAACGAAAGTCCAATAGTTAATTTACAGATTGAGTAAGACCAAACAGATAAGGATGGGACTAGAGTGAATAAAGCACACGCAAGCCTTCCAACGGTAGTGTGTTGGACCCAGCTTGAGGTCGGGCCAGAGTAGTTTCTCTGTGGCGCTCACCTTTGGCGACCTCAAAACCCATGGTTACATTACCAACGTTGCCCAGCAACGGGTAACCACTGGGCGCAGTGAACATTTTACATCTGAGGTCGAGGTTGTCGAAACCATAAACCCCACACAATACAAATTTTTCTGATAAAAAACGTCTGAGCTTTTTACGAGAAAAAGTGATTACTCACAAGTGATTGAATTCTGCGAAAATTAATTGGTATATATGCCTTTTTTGTGACCCTAACCTTGCCTTTTCTTTTTGATGCATTTAAATAAAATTTGAATTTGATTTTTATTGTAATATCTAATTGTTATTTTATCAATTTCTATTTTAAATGAACAATTTATTTTATTTTTTTATAGAATATTTCTTATTGAAAATATTCCTTTTATTAGTTTTTTGCTAACTTTTATGAATTGTTCATTTTTCGGACAAATCTTTATGTTGTCTTGTTATTTTTATGTTAATTTCGTGCTGATCTTGGTGCATATCTATTGTTATTTTGATTTATTTTTGTTTTTGATTTTATATATAATTGTATTTTTCTCATATTTTAAGGTTGTTTATTTTGATGTTTATGGGTCTGATTTTAAATCTTTATTGCTACATTTGCGTTCTATATCCTATCCATTTAAAAAAAATCTTGTCCTGGCCCAACAATATATATATATATATATATATTTAAATTCTTATTTTGATTTTTTTATTTATAATTATAATTGTTGGGCCAGAACTGGATTTTGTTTAAATGAATTGGAAATAGCACGCAAACATAACATGCAGATTTAAAATCAGACCCATAAAACATCAAATAAACCACTTTAAAATGTGAGAAAGATATAATTAAAATATAAAATAAAAAAACATAAAAATAAATTAAAATAATAACAAAAAGCACCAAGAACCTCACGAAATTAACATAACAAATAACAGAATAACATAAAGATTTGACCGAAAAATGACAATTTATGTAAAAGCAAAAAAATTAATGAATAAAAATGAATTAAAATAACATATTTTTGGTTGAATAAATCTAATTAAAAATTTAAGAAATAAATTGTCAAATTAAATTAAGAAAATAATAAAAATTAATGTTAGATAGCACAAATAATTTCAAGGTCAAATTTTGCTTTATTGCACTAAATTTAACACGCAAGGTTAGGGTCACAGAACAGGTATATATACCAATTCATTTTTGCAGAATTTAAACACTTGTGAGGGATCAATTTTTCTCGTAAAAAACTCTTACTTTTTTATCAGAAAAAACAGTATTGTATCACAAGCGTCCGAACGGTGTCGAACTATTATTAGCAGGAACTATCAAAAACTATCGAAGTGAGCACGAGTTATGAGCATTTATATGAGTTCGAGAATATGAATTTATTGATTAAATGACTTGTGATGAATCGAGTGAACAATGTTTATGCAAATGAACTTCCGATTAAAATGTGAAATTCCAAATAATCAATTTTATGTATCGAAGCTTTTACCCAATTTATATGGTAACATTTATTGCAATGTAAAAGCAAAAAAATTAATGAATAAAAATGAATTAAAATAACATATTTTTGGTTGAATAAATCTAATTAAAAATTTAAGAAATAAATTGTCAAATTAAATTAAGAAAATAATAAAAATTAATGTTAGATAGCACAAATAATTTCAAGGTCAAATTTTGCTTTATTGCACTAAATTTAACACGCAAGGTTAGGGTCACAGAACAGGTATATATATCAATTCATTTTTGCAGAATTTAAACACTTGTGAGGGATCAATTTTTCTCGTAAAAAACTCTTACTTTTTTATCAGAAAAAACAATATTGTATCACAAGCGTCCGAACGGTGTCGAACTATTATTAGCAGGAACTATCAAAAACTATCGAAGTGAGCACGAGTTATGAGCATTTATATGAGTTCGAGAATATGAATTTATTGATTAAATGACTTGTGATGAATCGAGTGAACAATGTTTATGCAAATGAACTTCCGATTAAAATGTGAAATTCCAAATAATCAATTTTATGTATCGAAGCTTTTACCCAATTTATATGGTAACATTTATTGCAATGTAAAAGCAAAAAAATTAATGAATAAAAATGAATTAAAATAACATATTTTTGGTTGAATAAATCTAATTAAAAATTTAAGAAATAAATTGTCAAATTAAATTAAGAAAATAATAAAAATTAATGTTAGATAGCACAAATAATTTCAAGGTCAAATTTTGCTTTATTGCACTAAATTTAACACGCAAGGTTAGGGTCACAGAACAGGTATATATATCAATTCATTTTTGCAGAATTTAAACACTTGTGAGGGATCAATTTTTCTCGTAAAAAACTCTTACTTTTTTATCAGAAAAAACAATATTGTATCACAAGCGTCCGAACGGTGTCGAACTATTATTAGCAGGAACTATCAAAAACTATCGAAGTGAGCACGAGTTATGAGCATTTATATGAGTTCGAGAATATGAATTTATTGATTAAATGACTTGTGATGAATCGAGTGAACAATGTTTATGCAAATGAACTTCCGATTAAAATGTGAAATTCCAAATAAACAATTTTATGTATCGAAGCTTTTACCCAATTTATATGTTAACATTTATTTATTATTTTCCGGCCCATAGCCAAAACAATTGAAAGTTAGTAAAATTACACATGACTATCGAGCGGTGTAAGTGCTCGTTGTACCCGAATTATGCTATTTATTGCCGAATTTAATTTCTTTTTGCAACTGAGGTTTTTGTTTCCTGATTGTCGGAATTTCTGTCAATGTGTGGAAAGTTTGTTCCATTGTTTGCAGCACAATTTCTTTTTGTAACTCATTAAACTCCTTCACTCTTGGTAGGGCTGTCCTCCTCTGATATTCTTCTAATGAGCAAACTCTTTTTGCTATTGGTTCATCATTATTCACGTCGTCTTCCCAATCATTTTCAATACTTATATAAATTCTTCTAACAGCTTCAGCATCTTCCAGAGCAGAATGATTTCCTTTTTGCATTTTAAATCCACACTTTCGTTTGCCACAATAGATAGTTTGAACCATTGTCCATTTTTTGTTACTCCCTTTTTTATTAATGCTTTAGCTACCACTAGATCTCGTATTCCCAATAGATCATTGGCTTGGACTCCACTATATAACAACTCATTTTTTAGATAATGGCCAACTAAAATTTTCCGGGTCGTCAACTCATGAATTTTTTCCATACTCTTGTAATGATCTTCCTGATTCCTTGATATTTTTTCCGTGATCCCATGTACATGCGTGACATAATTTTTTAATTTATCTCTTGGAGTTATCAACGAATTGAATATAATTTTACCAGTATATTCTATTAGGCATGCTGATAGCGGGACCATTTCATTTTTCTCATTTACGCCATATTCCGCGTCCATAAATATGATAGATTTTCTGATTTTCTTCTTTGCGATTTGTTTTCTCAGAAAGGATTTTCTGTATTTCAATATGTCCTCCTTTATTGGAAGCAACTCATTATCTTCCTTGATTGACAATTTTCTTTTCATCTCATAATTTGTGGGACTTTTTACTCGGCATTCTAGGATCAACCACGCAACCCCGTTGGCTGCTGTCATTTGTTTTTGCCGTATTTCCTTTGAAATTTGCCATGTTCTGTTTGGCATTTCATTCCACATTGTTCCGTCATTATTTAATATTTCGATTGAACCTTAAATGACATGTAATTTCCATGTTTCTTCCTTCTTGCTCAATAATTCTTCAGCCAACTTCAACTTTTTGTTTCGTTCTATTTCAAATAAACACACTCTTATTTCTTCATCTCCCCTTCTTGCCCAATTAGGTACTTTTAGATTCTCCAATAATTTGACATCCTTCTCCGTTTGACTCCTTTTTTCTCTGAAATAATCGTCATATAACCTAGTTCCTTTTGAAATCTTCTCCATTGTCGATAATAGTTTTGAATAAAACTTTTTTTTGAATCAAAGCGTAATATTTGTAATTCGTCGTTAATTGTCGAGCCACATATACATGTTTCTCATGATTCATAAATGACTTGGATAGATCTGATAAATAACCAACTTTGATTCCATCTGTTATTGCCCCAAAGACAAATCCCTATTACACCAGGGACTGTTGAAAAGATATCGATTTTACCCAATAATGATACTTTTTTAACTACGCAGAGTAGGTTGAATTTGGTTCCTTTAACATTGGTTACGATATTTATCATTACCGCAGTGATAAATAAGACTTTATTCAAATAACTCAACGGGAGTTGGATTTTTTTGAAATTTTTGTTGAACATTAATTTCATCTTTTGTTTTTCTTTGTTTTGACCGCAGTGGATATTCTGATTTAGGTATTTTTTTACATTGATTAGCGTGAACAACAATTGTCTCTGCTCTTTTATTATTAGTTTGACGCAATTTTAGATTTGTTGCTGTTGCATCACAAACTGTATACGAACCTTTGAATGGCCTCTGCAATTTTGTTGACAATCCTTTAACTGGCTCAGGTCGATTTAGATATACTAGATCTCCAATTGTAATGCCGTGCTCATGCGCTTTTTTATCATAGGTTTCTTTGTATTGCTCTTGGCGATATTTTATTTTTAATTCAGCTTTTATCCAAGCTGATTGGAGTCTTTCTTGCATTATAACTTTATAGTTTGGAATAGCAAAGTTTTGAGAAGTTGGGGATTGAAATTCCAAATCAATTGGCATATTGTTCCGTCTTAAATACATTAAGTAGAAAAGCGTTTCTCCAGTACTTTCATTTACTGCATTTCTATATGCAAACAAACATGGCTGAATAAATAAATCCCAATCTCTTTGTTTGCGATTTACGTATGATGAAATCATATTTATCAATGTACCATTGAATCTTTCAACCAACCCATCTTTTTGAGGGTGATATGGAGACGTATTTAATTTATGAATTCCAAATAACTCTGTTATGGATTTGAATAATTCACTTTGAAAATTTGTCCCTTGATCTGTCAATAATTTCTTTGGAGCTCCGTATCTGAATATAATATTTTCAACGAATATCTGAGCAACCGTTTCAGCTTTTTGATTAGGCATAGCATATGCTTCTGTCCATTTTGTTAAATAGTCACAGAATACAATAATGTATTTATTTCGATTTGTTGTCTCGGGTAAATGCCCGACGATATCCATCGCTGCTATTTCCATTGGAGCTGCCGGTATAGGCATTGGCTTGAGTGGGACTTTTATTTTTTCCCCAGTGTTTCTTCGAGTCAGGCATATCTTACAGGTGCCGCACCATTGTTTTACATTGTGTTCCATTGTTCTCCAAAAATACTTTAACTTTAATCGCGATAGTGTTTTTCCTGCAGATAAATTTCCTCCCAGAGCACCATCATGATATTGTAATAACAATGTATCTCTATGCTTGTTTGGAACTACTATTCGCAATTCATTGTTATGAATATATTTCAAAATCCCTTCATGAATTACGTATTAATGCCTTTCATCAATTATTTGTTTTAATTCACTATCCTTTTGGATTATTACTGTATGCCTTATTATCTGTTTTAATTCTTCATCCATTTCTTGTTCTCGTTGAAACTCAGGTACATTATTTGCTGCTTTTATTACAGCTAATATTGTATCTCTCAATTTTATTTCCTCTTCATTATTATTAATTTCATTTACTAAGATTCTTGTCAAAGCATCCGCATTAGCATTGGATTTTCCTGTACGATATTTGATCTCAAAATCGTATTCTTGTAGAGGTAACGACCATCTGATTAACTTACCTGCTGCATCTCGGTGTTTCATTAGCCATTGTAATGGGTTATGGTCCGTATAAACAATGAATTTTCTACCAACCAAATATTGACGAAATGTTGTTATTCCATATACTAAACCTAGAGTTTCTTTTTCAATGGTTGAATAATTCTTTTCATGGGGTTTTAATGATCGACTTGCATATGCGATTACATGATCCTTCTCACCTTCAACTTGTTGTCCCAACACTGCTCCTAGTGCGCAATTGCTTGCGTCTGTCATTACCATAAATGTTTTTGTAAAATCTGGATATCTTAATATTGGGTTCATTATCAACTTTTGTTTGAAGGTATCAAATACATCTTGTTGAGCTTGTCCCCACACTAATTTTGTAGTTTTCTTTAATAACATTGTCAGTGGCTGGGCAATATGTGCAAAGTTTTTAATAAATTTTTGATAATAGCTTGCTAGTCCAAGGAATTGTCTGACATCGTCGACATTTTTAGGAATTGGATAGTTTTCAATTTTCTTTACATTATCTGGATTTGGTTGAAGACTTTTTCGTGATATAATATGTCCAACATACGTTACTTCCGATTTCCCCCATTCGCACTTTGAGGGTTTGATTTTCAGATTCGCTTCTCTAAGCCGTTTGAACACCATTTCGACATCTCTCATGTGCTCATTAAAATAGCTTGAAAATATTATAATATCATCGATATAAACTAATGCATGTGGAATATCTCGCAACACGAAATTCATGCCCATTTGAAAGGTGGCTGGAGCACCTGTAAAACCAAAAGGTAAAACATTAAATTCATACAGACCTTTTCCATCTGAAAACGCGGTTTTTCCTTTATCTTCTTCCTTGACTTTGAACTGATTATAACCTTTGTTTAAATCAATAACAGTGAAATACTGTGATTCTCCCATTCGATCAAACATTTCTTGAGGAACTGGAATTGGATATGTATCTTTTCTCGTAACTTGGTTCAATTTTCGATAATCAACACAAAACCTTAATTCGCCATCTTTTTTCTTTACAACTACTATGGATGATGAGAATGGTGAAAAACTGTCTCTTATGATATTAAATTCCTTCATGGCTTTTATTTGTCTATCACTCTCATCTTGATGTGCATAAGAAATTCTATATGGTTGTAACTTGATTGGAGTTTCATCCATTAATGGGATTTCGTGTTCTATTATTGAAGTCATGCCCAAATCATACTTGTGTTTTGCGAAAATATCTTGATACTTTATCAATAATTTGGTGAACATTTGTATTTGCTCTTCTGACAATTCTTCACTAGTGATTTGGGGTTCTTTATATATTTTAATATTTTTTGGTAACTTTTTATTTCCAACTTTTAACATCTTCGTTAGTTTTCCCAATTTTGTTTTTGGTTTTAGTGATACTGTTTTATCATTAACGTTGGTAATATGAACAGGAATTAGTTGATTTTGCACTTTTACTATTTCATCACACATTGGAGTATCATATTTCGCTATTACCGTTTTACTCGGTTCAAATATAAACTCATCATCCGGCACTCCCATCGTATTAACATAACAAATGATCTCACTTTGTGGTGGTTCTGTTAATGCCTGGTTTAAAAACACATCTCCAACTTCATGAATAACTCTACCGGTTTTTCCTGCAATTAAATTTCCAGTTTTTAAATCAAGAGAAATCCCTTCCAGTTGCTCCAAGACGTCCATTCCCACTAGACATTGTATTGGGCTTTTTTTTATCACTAACACATCATGAACAACTTCTATATTGCCGATAATTAATTTTACGTTAATCTGCCCAATGATACTCAACTTGTTTTTTGTCAGAGACCTTACAATCTCCTTGGTGCTTTGTATTTGATTTCTTTCGTCGGAATTTAATACTTCATCTGATATTATTGTATGACTTGAACCGGAATCGATCAGGGCTTCAACCCGATGTTTATTTAATTGTATCTACATTCTAGGTTGTCTTCCTCTTGTTCCAAACGTCACCAAAACATAATTTCCTGGCAATCCAAGCATGTTTTTTCTCTCGATATCTGCGCTTGATGGCTCAACTCGCTCAGCCAGTAATTCAATATTCCTAATTGGCTTCATCTCTTTTAGTTTCTAAATTGGATATATTGGTGCTGTTGGAAGAAATGTTTTAGGAATGCATAGCTGACTAAATGTATCGGTTTCATCCACTTTGATGGATCAACATTTATGGATTTTAGTTTTAGTTTATCTTTGAGTGCTTTCTCTGTGTCTCCTTTACAGTAGTACAATGGTGGTATCTCTATCTTTTTATTGTCATTCCCTCCGTTTCCACTTTCATTGTTTGAGCTTGAATCAGCGTTACCTCGTCTGTGTTTTAATTTTGACTTTACTTTTCCCATTTCTTTGTATTGATGATTAGTAATTATGAATCTGCGAGAAATGGTATGCACCCAATAATCAATTTCCATGACCATCCTGAAATAATATATAATTGGCGAGTAGTCAATATTTGAGATACCATAACTTTGAGCATAATAGTAATAACATATATTCCAATTAGACCTGCACAAGCTTGTCCCATAAACATGAATTTTCCCCAAATTTTTTTCATCGTGTTATACGTGGCTTTTTTGTAGTGATCTGGCGTCAATAAATAATCATAAGTTACCTTTCCTTCGCCTCCTGGTAATATATTATCAATCACCTCGGTAATTACTCTTTCCTTTTTTGACGGAAATAACAAGTTTATCCATGCTTCTTCAACATTGTCTTGAGAATATAATCCAATTTGAGCTAGTTTATTTAATGATGTAAAACTTATTAGATATTCAAGTTTTGTCAACTCTAATCTCTCTGGAGTTCTCACCCCTTTATGATTTGGCAAGGATATCCATGAATCTGAAGTTAACCGATATAATGGTGACAATAACCTATTGCACTTTAATAACTTGGGTTTTGTATCTTCATCTAGTAATATTCGAGTTATTGGCTCCATAAATCTCAATTTACCATTGACACTTACAGGCAATTCATTTGTACACTGCTCGTATTTTATAGTCTGAACAGAGATTTCTTTACATTTATAACTATACAATGCTTCGCTAAATATCCTTGCAAATACACTATTTTCTGAAATTAACATAGGTGCCACTAGATTTGGGTTTGAAATTGCCATAGCCATTCTGTTTCGAAGTATTTCTTTATTTAACTTGCAATCATTTAATATCATTTCTCCATATATATTTCCCATGATACTCTAACTATAACGAAATAAATAATCCATTTTATTATTGAAATAATTCGTTAATTTGATATCCATGCTATGTATTCGAATTTGTGCTTCTTCAATGTTTTTCGTCGATACATAAATTCCTTTATAATTGGTTTCATACGCTGTTTGGCCAAATTTTGTTAACAATGTTTTTCCGAATGAATCTCATACCATCATCTGGCAATGTTGATATCAACACTACTGGAGTTTTTCTTGTTACAAAGGAGTAATTCTAAGTGTCACATTCGCTCTTACTTTTGAGTTAAAATTTTCCGATCCTTCTCTCAATTGTTCTCAACAATTTCGTTAAAACTCATTGTTTTTAGATGTACTAAATTGCACCGATTTGTTTTCACTTCATACACAAGGATTGATTCTCCTGTTTGACAACTCGTTTGTCTCATGTTACAAAATGGATTAGTTTGTAACTTACCTGTGTCATCATCAAAAGCTCCCTCGAATTCTTTCAACTCTGTTAAATATTCTTTCATAACGACAACTTTATCGATAATTTCTCCATTCATTTTGTAAGATTCTCCTACACACTCACCATTAGCTTTCATTACTCCCCTTTCAATAATTGTTTCTCGTACTGCGTGATTTAACTTGGCTCTTAATCTGATTTCTGAGCTAATTTTAAGTTCTCCTGTTTGAAATGCGGCTACACAATTTTCTGGATTTATATCAACTGGTCTTGGAATTGCATACATCTTAATTAATGACGTATGACTCCACTTTCCACAATAAAATATGAAACCTGTTCTTTTAATACTACATTCTCGTACTGTTGATCGTCGAAACCCCGATTCCTGATAAACATTATACTTCTTTTCATTTTCTATTTTCAGTTTCATTGGATACGCGTCGGGGCATTCTGTCATATCTACCACAGAATAAATCTTCCCCAATTCTGTTTGAGAGCAATCATATGCGACTAATGACGTAGTTTGGGTTACAATTCCACATTACGTCAATATCATAAACATTAAATGGAATTTTCATTGGTTTTCTTCTCATTGCGATTCCGCACTTTTCATTTATTTCTTCTGTTGGTTTAGGTTGGTTTTTTGTTAACTTTTTCCAACCTCCATTTTCACTTATCCAGCTACCAACATGTTTATTCAGAACCTTGGTTGCCGCTTCAACTATCTCTTCTTCTTTATCATTATTTAAACAAAGGTATGCTCCAATTTCTAGTAAAATATAACTCATAATTGTCAGTACCGTTTCTTTATCTATTTCATCTTTTATCATACTCAATATCACATCTTCATCACAAAATTCCATATTTTCTTAGGCATATTCTAACACAGAATGGAGTCTCTTTTTTAAATTTTTTTGCAATCTTTTGAATATATATTTCATTTTATTCTCGCAATGCTGGTTTAATATACAGTTTACTAGCTAAGGACTTTTGAATTCCTTTCGTTTTACTCAAACTAACCTGGATTCTCTCCTCTTGGAGTTTCTGTACTATTTCGGATTTTATTCCATATGGACTCTTACACGGTTCCACTTTTGCTTCATCATTTACTGTCTCTGTTGCACAAACCTCACTTTTAATTTCCGTTTTTGTCGCACTTTCTTCTATGTTTGGTTCAATGACGTTTTCTACCTCATCTTTTGTCATTTCACTTTTCTCATACACTTCATCATTACTACTCTTCGTTTCATAATTAAGATTTGGCCACTCAAATTTACTCCAATTTGTTGATTCGCTATAATTTAATTGTTTAACGGCAATTATCTCATTAATAAAATTTGTAAAAGGTTCCTTGTCCGTAAAAGACCCATTTTCGTCACGCTTTCATGATACACAGCCACAATCGAATAAATATTCGTCATCATCTAACTCAAAACCCTTATACATCAACACAATGAGTCCTTCATTACCAATGCTCATCTGTATATTCTACACCTTGATCATTTATCATTAATAATATCACAAATGGTTCAATATAAATGCCTTGTTCTCTAAATTCTTGTCCAAATTTCCGAATAACAGCCTTTATTGTTTCTCCAAAACCAGTTTCATAACTCAAATAAGGTCTAATACAGTCCAAAAGTTTTAATTTTTCTTTCACTTCAAATTCTGAATTTAAAATTATATCTAATTTATCATTAACCTCAACTGTATTTCCATTGATCAATATTTTTATTAAATCACCTTGAGTTTCATTAAAATCATTTTTAACGGTTTCTTTAGTTTTAATTATATTCAGGATTTTTATTTCGTTTCCCACTCCAGGGATTATTCCACAATCGATCAAATAATCATCATCCTCTAGCCTTTGCTCCATAAATTCAAGTTCTATTTTTCAACCTTTACATTTGTGCATAACCTCCCTTTGCAACTCATTTACTTTTTCAAACGCTCCAATTTGGCAAAACGACTGTGTTGTCTAATCTAACTACTTTAACAATAATAGGATCTAGCCATTTATGCTTTCGTAGCGATTGCCCCAATAGTCTCATTATGCCTTTAAATACATCTTGTTTGTTTACTTTATAACACTTGGCACAAAATTTTATAACAGTGATGGTTTTTCTCAAACTCAAAGGCATCTTAACCGATTTCTCTAAGACTTCAATCAATCTCTGAGAATTTGCCTCTGGATCTGCACTCAGCCGTCGAACTTTGGCAATGAATACTGTGCTTATTTCACTTTGTAAATCATCGCAAATTTTACTACTTGGATCATTGTCTGATTCGGGTTCACTACCGGATACTTCTCCCCCGTCTACCATATGAGTATCAGCTTCATCATCTGATTCAAATTTTGACAACAGTGTATTCAATTTCTGATTAAAGATTTCCACATCGCTTTTGATTTTTTCTCTAAAATTGTCTCGTTGAACGAAGGCTACATTGCTGAAAGATTGACTTTCATCTTGAAATCTTATTGTTTTCTTTAGTATTGGTCATTGAAATTTATTTGAATTTTTTGGGCAAGATCTCGCCATATGCCCATAATCTTTGCATGCATGACATTGAATTTGTCCATTCATATTCACGTTATCACGCTGTGGTGATGGAGAAGTGGATGTTGACCTTGATTTTGTGAAACAATTCCTTGAAATATGCCCCCTTTTCCCACAGTGATAACATTGAACATCATTAACATTAGCTTTTTTATCAAGCGCTATTCTTCGATAATTATTTTCTATCTCATTTCTCTGCCAGTCAGAAACTACTCTCCTTGGGGTCCTGCTGCCATCATTTCTAAACCAACATTGATTTGTATAATGCCCTAATATTTTACAATTTTCACATTGGATGAGACTTATTCTTTCATTACTTTGCATTTTACTGCTTGATCTGTTTATACTATTCTCATTTCTCGGCCTTGGCGATGGTCTTCTTGATTGTTGGAGTGTATTCACTGTCTCCCTACTGCTCCGCGGTGGATTAATCGATCTTTCTCTTTTAACTGGAAGTATTGCAAATGCATGAGCTTTCTCTTTCGTACTTTTTAAGTTTAATTCAATTTTCATTGCCTTATTAACAAGATCATTGAAATTATCATAATCGACGCAACACAATGCTGTTTTTATTTCTTTGTTTACTCCAGAGAGAAACTGATCTTGTACCAATTCTTTCATCTGTTTCGCTAGACCTGGTTGTTTTGAGTCTTCATAAAATGATTTACTTGCTAAAGTTGATAAATTGTAGGCAAATTCGCTCACTGTTTCATTTGGATTTTAAACTCGACTATAAAACTTTTGACGTATTAGTCTCTTTATATATCATCCAATGAGTTTAGCTGCTAGCGCATCTTTTAACTTGGCCCAATCATTGCTAACCGCTTTCTTATCAATTTGCTGCCACACCTCTCTCGCTGCTCCCTTTAGATATAAAGGTAGCCTTTGAATCATAATTGCTTGGGACCATCCATATGCTGTCTCATACATGTAGTAGTCACTAATAAAATCAACAAAAATAACTGGATCGTCTCCATATTGTTCAACGGGTAATCTTTGACAACTGGCAAAATCAATACTTTCTTGAGCGATTGAAACCGGCAAGTCTTCACTACTGATTACAAGTTCTTTTTTACTTTTTTAATAAATTTCCTCAAATCACACAATCTGAATTTCAATTTTATTAACACAATTAATATTTTACCTCTGCTTCAAGCTTCAATACAAAAATTTTCAGAATCCTCAATTTACCTCTAATCTGGTTAAAATAATGTTTCTTTTCAATCACTTTTCACCGACCTTGATCACGTCGGGCTCACCAAATATGTTGGGGTTGTCGGTGAATTCGAATAGAAATTATTGTCGATCTGACTCCAAGCGTGCTTTAAACAACAGTAACGAACTCCAAACAATATAAACTTTATTGATTAATACACTTTATCTCCACTTTAAAATGACACAACGAATTATCAATCGATCACACTTAGTCCTTATTGCGACCCTTCGGGAAGAATAGCACTTTTCGGATCAACTAGCTTTACAATCCCCTGACTATTGCGGTGGGTTTCTGAGATCGGTAACTCTGATTTAGTTGCTTCGCTTTGCTTTGACCTTGCTTAATTTCTGTTTCAAATTTCTCTTTAATTTCTTTATGTCTTTCTTTATCTTCTGCAATTCTTTGTCTCCTACAAATTTCTTGTCTCTCGCAATTTTTTGTCTTTCGTAGTTTTGGCCTTTCGCAAGTTTTTCTCTTAATTTTTTTGTGTTGTTGATTTCAATTGCGCTTCCTTTTTAAACTCCATCATTCAATAACACTTACTGATGTCGAATAGAATTTCTGATATCTTTTAACGCTATTTCATATTTGGCCACCATGATCACTGACAGCTGTTCAGATAAATCATTTTTTGGAGATGCCCTTTCCCGGATTTTCAAACAATATTTCTTCCCTTATCTTGAAAGGGCTTTCGAGATGATGTGAGAATTTTGTTTTTGTTTTTGTTTTCCAAAATTTGCACTTGTTAATTATAAATGACCTTCTTTGATTTAATTGTCTGTTTCTATTGATTTTCTCTTATTCCTTTCTCGTTGTTCAACATTTCTTTTTCATTCTCTTTTTATGAGGCTCCAGAACCACATCTTACTCACTTCTCATTGCTGGGCACTGATGGGTCCTTAAAATAGTTTGAACTGTCTAAGGGTTATTATTCCCACCTAGCGCCTGCATAAGAATTTGAACCGCTAGTCACCCGTCATAAATGACGTTGGTACTGTGAACTAGTAGGTGGAAGGTTAGCAAAAGGTGAGCTCCTTCTCAAGAACTGCTAATGCCCTAACCCTCCTCAAGTCCATGAGCTGTCATAGAAGACTTCATGCTCTTACTTAATCGGTCCCTCTCTTACTCATCTATCTATCTAATTACTGATTTATCGTTACTAACTTATCTATCCATTAGATCACTCAGTCCTCCATATTCAACAACTTCAATCCCATCCACACGTCAATAACAAATTCAACATTTAAGTTTACAATTATATTTAAGATAAATAAACAATTAATATTCAACAATTTAAGTTTAATAAACAATCAACACTTATAAATCATAGTCACATTAAATGCGTAATCACAGAGTTAAGGTGAATTAAAATCCATTGGCGTCCAAAATATGTCCCAATAGGCGAGCGCGGTTTAATCTAAACTGACGTTCCCTCTTCCTTTTATTTGGCCGGTTTTTCCTACGATTTCTTCTCGGCAACTCCTCTGACGTATGGGAGGGACCTGATATTATGGGTCTTGCACCATCGTCTTTCCTGGTGACGTTCCTCATCACTATGGCTTCTTGTTCCTCGGAGAGTGAAACACCACTCTGTTTGAGGCCTATGCGGATGTTATCCTTAAGTTTCCATTCCTCTACTTGCTTTTCGAGCTCCTGGGCCTTCTGTTCGGCCGACCACAGGGCTTCATTCTTCTGTTCCAACTGTAACTTCAGGGTGTCTATCTCTGCCTTTAACCGGGTTGCTGCCTCGGGGCGTGTCCATGTCTGTTCCATGTAGCGGCACTTCCGCACCATGGCCTCTGCCCGCTGGGTTTGCACTATTGCAGTTTGATGGTATCCGGCTATATCTTTACGGAATTGTTCCAGTGTCTTTCTGTGGGGGTCCACTGAACAAAATTTATTTTTAATTTCAACTTTATTTAATCCAATTTACAATCATGAATATTAACATAATTTTATATTTTAAGCAACGTTCCTAGGGTAAGTGTTATGCAATCTAGACAGGGGAAGGGATGGGCCTGTCTCCTTATTTCTTTATACGTACTAAAGATATCTATCAACCTACTCATAGCCACTTAATTATAACAGGCATTAGCAACGATAATATTGACAATACCTGTGATAACCAAGGGTAGGTGCATAGTTCATTATATTATCAACATTATAATAACAATACGGAATTTATATTTTTCTATTTAAGAAACTAATTTACAAAATTTAAATTTATTAAATTCAAATATAAAAATTTTAATTTAAATTACCATAGAGTGATTTATAAAATCTTTTATTATAAAATTAAAAAAATAATAAAAAAATTTTCCCAATAAAATATTTTATTTTAATTATGTTTTTCTTTACTTATTTAATTCATTCCTTGTGGTGGGTTACAGGGTTTCAAATCTTGCTTATCCTCCTGGTGACCCTAGTAACGCCATACAAAATGATTCTGACCCACTTGGCACCCGTTGCTAGACAACGTTGGTAATGTGTTCAAGTGGTGGATTGTCCGCAAAAATTGAGTATTATTGCTAGTACTGTAGTTGCTCGGACAACCCTCGGGTTCACGAGCTGTCGATAGAAGACCTATGCTCGCTTTGCTCTGTCCCTCATGATCATTCGATTAGGTTCTTACCTGCCTGCGGAGAGATGAAACGGATGTTGGGTAACATGATGCAAATATTTGGCATATACATATATCAACGGAACAAATTGATTAAGAATACGACTACTCTATTCAATTAGCAACACGTGCAATTTTTATGAGTTAATGATTTTGGAGCTGGATTGCTCGACGTCGGGCACGTTCCTTACGTCCCGGCCGACGGTTATTTGCTGGTAGGGTAGATTGTTCCACTGGTTGGGTGCTCCTCTGCGACATCTGGGTTGGGGCGAAGACGAGTGGATATGTTACCGCTTCCCCTTCCCGGCAGACTGCTAGGGCGACTTCGAGTCCCCGAATTTGCGTACGCAGGCTCTGATTGAGCTGCCGCTCTTCTACCCAGCCTTTCTGGGCCGCCGTGAGTCGATGGTAAACCGCTTTCGTTTTTGCGGGATCTGTCCATGTTGCTTTTATCTGTTGCATTTCTCGGGTTAATTGTAAAATTTGGGCGAGTAGTTCCGTGTTTGTCCGTCTCGCGTGGTCCAGTTCAGATTGTAGAATTCGTAGGGAAGACATTACTTTAAACAAAAAAAAATTTTAATTTCTTATCGCTTTATTTAAATCAAAATTTATTCCGTTAAACAAAATTTATGGAACAAGCTTGTCTATGAAAATAAGTAACACAAACGGCATTTAATACTCAGATCAATTACGACAAAACTTTATAGTTATTCATAGTCATTCTTCGGGGAATTGTCTCTGCAGACTTCTCTTCAGAGCCGCCACCGTATAGGGCCGTCGAGTATCGCGGGCCGGTCGAGGTGGATATGCCTCCGCGATACGCCCGACGCGGATGTCCTCCTCTACGTTCGTGAGGTACATCCGGGCTTTGACCACATTGAGGTCCACTTGCTCCTGCACCCTTTCCCAGTGGGTGAGGAGATTCCTGGCGTGTTCATATATCTCTTCGGCCGGGTATTGTTGTCCGGCGAGACCACAGGGGTCTGATTCGAGACCCAACAATCGCCAAGTGGTCGGGCGTGACCACCGGGGTCGAAGTTGGTCGAGGTTTGTGACAGCTTGCGGTACCTTCCTCGGGTATGGTTCACCTGCTGCTTGAACAGTAATTCGGTTGAGTGGCATGTCCTGAAATAGCATGGTGAAGGTATCATTAAGAAAATGAAGATTTTAAATGAATTTATCCGTACAGGCTGTACGGTTTAATGCTCGTGTGGTGGAGGGTTAACTCATTACATGGCAACGTTGGTTATTTACGGCAGCGTCCGGGTTAAGTAACTCTTAGTGGAGGGTTGGTGGGGGAAAATACCTGTCGTACATGTTAAAACCGGCACGTTTGTTGTTGGTCGTCCCAAGCATTGTCCACACCCACGGATTCAACTCTTTAACAAATGAAGTTCTTCCTTCTGGCAATCGATATGCTGGAAGTTGCGTGATATTTCAGGCTAAAACTTAGTTCCTGGACTAAAGGACATCTTATGATTGAGAGATCGAATTTATTTTGTACCTAATGAATTGGTGGTTAGCACAGTGTTTACGGGACGAAAATTGACGGGTATTTCGTATAACCGCTTTCAAGCCATGATTGAATCTAGGAGCGTGAAGGAATAACATAATTTTTCGAATTTAATTTCCGGGAATATTTTCATGTTGAAGGTTCAGAGGGCAGAATGAGTTATTACCTTTCCAAAGTCTTGGGGAATGGACATCGAATTTAGGTGTTATAATGAGGGTGATTATGGTTAGTCGGATGATTAAACATTGTGTATAACTAAATTACGAGAGATTCCTATCTATCAGTTACTTGTAATTTTTAAGTGAATTATTAACCAAAACCGGATTTGGTAAATCCATGATTCGACGTGGTGGAAATCGACGATGGCCTATTGCGATATTAGGCGCGTTTCCGTTAGACGGAATTGTTTACTGTACAATGGTCGACGTTTACGATCAGCCGGATTTCCGGTTGATTAAAACCGTTATCGATTTGCTAGTTAGGTTGGACTTTATATTTGGTAGCAATCAATGTTTCTAATTTCATCATGACTCTATTTTTTCCGGTCTGATTCAAGGTTTATTTTAGTAGATTAAGTTGACAGGATCTCGTCGTGGAATTTTCAATATCCGGGATGTGTGAAATAGACTGGATAATTCAATGCATCTATCTGGAATCTCTTAGCTAAGGTTGGATCTGAATTTACACTCTATCGCCGGATTCGTCATGGAGTGTTGGAAATATTTACTACCTCTGCTATCGGCTTATTGAAATCTACTACTTCGAAATGCTCGTAGTCTTCCTGTTAATGGGACTCTTATTAAATTTTCACGTCGACAATTGTCATTTGAGATATATTTGTTTGTTGAAGTTGAACGGATTCTACACGCGTCGTGGGCTAATTTCTTATGATGTAGTTGGTTTATTTAGCAAATTTGTGATCGTTCGTTTGGTTTCTTCGGTGGGATCGTCGGATGGTTCTCGGGTTTAAAACGGGTGTCAGGATATTCATCAGATGTTAAGAAAATCTAGTCAAGTTAAATCTAATGTTATTTGGTTTCACAATGAATTGATCTATTCACATTTCTGATTCTGATCGGTATTGATTTTATCCCTACTTTTCAACACTGATGTTAATTTGGACTTTTATAACGATAATCGCAGGTCAATAAACTGTCAATTTTCATTTAATAACGGATTGGTATTTATTTTCTATTTACTCATTAGTTTATTTATCGCTATCTTAATAAATTATCCGTTTTTAAATCACACCTACTTCATTTTAATCAAACCTTGTTTTAATTTTTGTTAAGGAATAAGATTTTACGCTAAATTCTTACTCTAGATTACTAAACTTTTAAGCAAGGAATTAATCTATTTTAATCCATCTAACATCAGCAAATTAAACTAAAAGAAAGTTTCCGCTATTTAAGCAGTGAATTAATCAACGAACTATTTTATTTTTATCAATAATCTTCAGCATTTAACCAAATGATTACTTTATTTTTAATTAATGATCTTTTTCGTTATTTAATCAATGAAATTTTGCTTATTAATCAACGAGATTATTTTATTTTAATCAATAGTTTTCAGCATTTAACCAAATGATTTCTTTACTTTTAATTAATGATTTTGAATTAATCAATAATTTTAGCTATATCAACGATTTGATTTGTTTTATTCCCGTGCCCTTTCCCTTTAATAAGCCTTAGGCGCGTTTTGTGTTCATGTTATATTTAATGAGTGCCCACTGGACTACTCGGTGTGATGATTTTGAGACGTGTGTAATATAATTTTAGGTCGATTTTACAGAATTGAGAAACGAGGAAGCAGCCAAAGACTCCTTCCTTATCTCTCGCTTCAGCTATAGGGATAAATATTGACGTTCCGACCGCTGCGTTGCGCACGCTGAGTCTTCACGGGTACATATCATTGGCGATTTTCCACGCACTTACATGCATCTGTACTATGTAGATTTTGCTTTCTTGCGTTATGTGTTGGCTGTGGGCCGGAAAAATTTCGACATTTTAATTTAGTTTATGAAAAACATATAAAATAATTTATGTAAATAATATTTATTAATTATATAACAATTAAACATAAATTACCATCCATTGACCAAAATAACAAATAGCATAATATTGCATCAAAATAAACAAAATACCTCTCTCCCCACGCCGACGCCGAGCAGAGCTCTACTGAGATGCAAAGAACGTGACGTGGAAAGAGAGTTCCACCTAAAGCTAAATCTCACCTAATAAATGGTGGTAAAAATAGTTTTTAAACAATTTTCAAAACTGGTTCAAAAATGGTTAAAATGGTTTTTAAAATAGTTTCACAACGATTTCAAAAATGGTTAAGTTAAATGTGAAAATGGATCAGTATATATACCTATTTTTCTCGCATATGAAATTTGATGAAGTAAAACAAAATTCGACCTTGTTATTTTCTAGCAAATTCTATTCTTTGATTTTAATATTTTTTGATTTATTTTTATAATTTTTTATTTAGAATTTTTATTGAATTATTACTAATTCAAATTTTCCGATTTAATTTTCTCTTTAATGAACTTTTATTAATTTTTCTAATTTTGTCGAATTTGTTGTGTTTTCTTGTTATATTTGTGTAGGTATCGTGCGAATCTTGGTGCGTTTTGTTATTATTTTAATTTATTTTTATGTTTATCATTTTATATTTAATTCTCTCATTTTCTCATATTTTATATGTGTTGGGCCAGAACGTAAACGGCCTTGAAAAATGTTTAAATGGATCAGAAACACACACGCAGATACAACACGCAATTTAAAATAAACCTGAAAAACACCAATTAAACCACATAAAATCTGAGAAAAAAAAGAATTAAATATAAAATAATAAACATAAAAATAAAATAAAATAATAACAAAATGCACCAAGATTCGCACGATACCTACACAAATATAACAAGAAAACACAACAAATTCGACGAAATTGAAAAAATCAATTAAAGTTCATTAAAATGAAATTTAAATCGAAAATTTTGAATTAGTAATAATTCAATAAAAATTCGAAATAAAAAATTATAAAAAAATAAATCAAAAAATATTAAAATTAAATAATAGAATTTGCTAGAAAAGAACAAGGTCGAATTTTGTTTTACTGCATCAAATTTCACACGTCATACAAATAGGTATAAATACTGATCCATTTTCACATTTAACTTAACCATTTTTAGAAACCATTTTTCAAACCAGTTTAGAACTATTTGAAAACCACTTCGAGAATTTGTTTTAACTATTTTTTGAAAATTGTTTGAAGCTATTTCGAATCTACAGTTATTATTCTAGGTGAGAAATATTTATGTCAGAGCCCTCTTTCCACATCACGTTCATAGCATCTCTGTAGAGCTCTGCTTGACGGCGGTGTGGGGAGAGAGGCATTTATGTTTTCTATTATGTTATTTTATGCTTTTGTATGAAAATTTTGGAATGGTCATGAAGGGTAATTCTGTTATTTTGTCCTAATTAATAAATATTATTAATATATTTAAATTGTTCTACATATATCTAACTTATTTTATATGCTTTTATAAACTTTAATGTCGAAATTTTTCCGGCCCACAGCCGACACATAACGCAAGTAATTAAAATCTACATAGTACAGAGGCATGTAAGTGCGTGGAAAATCGCCAATGATATGTACCCGTGAAGACTCAGCGTGCGCAACGCAGCGGTCGTAACGTCAATATTACCCCTATAGCTGAAGCGAGAAATAAGGAAGAAGTCTCTGGCTGCTTCCTCGTTTCTCAATTCTGTAAAATCGACCTAAAATTATGTTACATACGGCTTAAAATCATCACACCGAGTAGTCCAGTGGGCACTCAATAAATATAATATGAACACAATATGCGTCTAAGGCCTATTAAAGGGAAAGGACACGGGGATAAAACAAATCAAATCGTTGATATACCTAAAACTATTGATATGCGAAATAAAATAGATTAAATATTTATTATTTAAGAATAAAGAAATCATTTGATTAAGTACTGAAAACTATTGATTAAAATAAATAAATTGTTGATTAAAGATCCGAATTTTCATTGATTAAAGCAAAGGAAAAGTATTAAAGCAAAGTAATCATTTGGTTAAATGTTGAAAACTATTGATAAAAATAAAATAATCTGTTGATTAATAACCCAAAACTTCATCGATTAAATAAAAGGAAAAACGTTAGGAATTAAAGATTTATTATAAGGTAATCGTTTAGTTAATCGCTAAAATTATTCATTGATTAAATAAAAGGGAAAATTACGAATTAAAAATAAAGTACTCATTTGGTTAAATGTCGAAAACGATCGATAAAAACAAAGTAACAGTTGATCAATAGTTCAAACTCATTGCGTAATAAACGGAACTTTTATTTAATTTGTTAATATTAGATGGATTAAATAAATAAATTCCTTACTTAGAAATTTAGTAATTCAGAATAAAATTGGGTATAAAATATTATTCACTAACCAAAATAAAAATAAAGTCTGATTAAAATGAAGAAATCGTGATTAAAAGAACTAAAATAAATGAACCAACAAATAAATACCAATCCGTTATTGAATAACAATTGACAAAAATCCAAATTAACACCATTGTTGAAAGGTAGGGATAAAATCGGAACTGATCCGAATTAGAAACGCGAACAGATTAATTTATTATAGAACGAAATAGTATTAGATTTAACTTGATGATAGCCATTTAGCTTAGAAAGATTTTCTTGATATCTGACGAATATCCTGACACCGTTTTAGACCCGAGAATAATCCAATAATTTTCCCGTAGAGACCAAACGAACGACTATAAAGTTAATAAATAAACCAACAAAATCACAAGAAATTAACTTACGACGCGCTTAAAATCCGATATAGTCCAACTTAGACGAATAAATATATCAAATGATGAATATCGAAGTGATGTTTGATAAGGAGTTCCATCATTAGAAAGTCTACGCGCACTCCACAACCGAAAATTGCACTAAGTCGATAATAGAAGTAGCCGATCGATAACTAAATTAACTTGAGAGAATCAACCGGAAACCGGAAACCTACCTTGAATGAATTTAACATCCGCTTGATCGAAGGGATTGACGTTTCCGCCAACATCGTCCTGACAGGATGTGACTAAATTGAATATCATCAAATTAAGTACAACCTGTAAATTTTAACCCTGTTTCGAGTAAACATTAGCATCATAGAATAGCGAATTTTAGAATTAGTTTAATCAATATCGATGTTATACATTAGTAATTTATAACTTTATGTTAGTTAATATAACTTTTATATATTTAATAAATTTCAAAATTAATCTCAACCAGCCGTAGGTAGTTGGTAAACCTTAAATCAACCTCAATATCTGATAACATCGCGGATCCTTTGAGTTTTGAAACCGATTTTTAACAGATAGTATCACTAAACAAATCCTAACTTAACAAACGTTAATGCCTGATAGATCGTGGATTTTTCGACTCACCCATCTGCTTAACACTAAAATATTATCTAACATGTTCTAATTATTACCATCATTAACAAGAGTTATATGGGATTGCCGTGAGGAGCTAGCCAACAGAATACATCACACCAGGAACGCACAGATAAATAACCCTAGTCGTTTCGTAGAAAGTTGCAATAATAATCAAACTAATAGAGTTTAATCGGCCTGAGAGCAATAATATAATCAACGTTTAGTCTAGTATTATTATAAGCAGACGACTTAATCGAATTTGATAACGATAACAATTTAGATATGCCTATCGACCAAATTACCATTCAAGTAGCAGAGGAACCACACCCAGGAGAGGTACCAAAAGTTGCCGCGACTACCGAACAACTTCCACCCCGGTGGTCACACCCGACTACTTGGCGATTGTTGGGTCTCGAATCCGATCCCTGTGGACTCGCCGGACAACAATACCCGGCCGAAGAAATATATGATCACGCCAGGCATCTCCTCACCTTCTGGGAAAGAGTACAAGAGCAAGTGGACCTCAATGTGGTCAAAGCCCGGATGTACCTCACGAACGTGGAGGAGGACATCCGCGCCGGGCTCATCGCGGAGGCATACCCACCTCACCCAGTCCGCGATACCCGACGGCCCTATACGGTGGCGGCACTGAAGAGGAGTTTAGAGAGAGAATTCCCTGAAGAAGAACTATAGTAATGACGAAGTGTTGTAGAAAATTGATTTAAATATTAAGTGTCCCCTTTTTTCTCGTTCGTTATTTGATCTCATAGATAAATTAGCTTCATACAATTTGTTTAACTAAATAATAAAACTTTGATTTAATGAAGGCAATAAAGAATTTAAATGCTCTCTTCTATTATAGTAATGTCATCCCTACAACTTCTACAAGCGGAACTGGAACGGGCAAGACAATCGAACGCAGAGTTACTCGCCCAAATCCTTCAATTAACTCGAGAGACTCAACAGTTAAAAGCAACCTGGGTTGATCCAACAAAAATGAGAGCTGTATACCGCCGACTCACGGCGGCACAGAAAGGATGGATAGAGGAGCGGCAGCTCAATCAGAGCCTGCGCACTCAAATTCGGGGACTCGAAGTCGCCCTAGCGGTGTGCCGGGAAGGTGAAGCGGTCACTTATCCGCTCATCTTCGCATCATCCCAGAGGCCGCAGAAGAGCACCCCAGTAACGGAACAATCCATCACTCCAGCAAACAATCGTCGACCGGGACGCAAGGAACGTGCCCGACGTCGAGCAACGCAACTCCAAAACGTCAAACAGTAGATAGTCCACATGTGATTGATTCAAATAGAGTAGTTTTAGTCTTAGTTGAGTCGTTTCTTTTGAAATTGCATGTCAGTATTGTCACAAGTAACCTTATTACGTCTCAGTTTTCCACAGTCAATTAAGAACTAATCCTGAATAGTTACGAGGGACAGAGCAAAGCGAGCACAGGTCTTCTATCGACAGCTCGTGAACCCGAGGTTTGTCCGAGCAACTATAGTACTAGCACATGGTACTCAATTTTTGCGGGCAATCCACCACTTGAACACATTACCAACGTTGCCTAGCAACGGGTGCCAAGTGGCGATCAGTATCATTTTGTATGGCGTTACTAGGGTCGCCAGGAGGATAAGCAAGATTTGAAACCCTGTAACCCACCATATGGTTTAATTGGTGTTTCCAGGTTTATTTAAATCTGCATGTTATGTTTGCCTGTGTGTTACTGATCCATTAAAACATTCCTCAAGGCCGTTTACGTTGTGGCCCAACACTTGCTTTTCACTCGTTGTCATAGCAACGAGTCAACAATCGGTAAATTTTCAAGGTCATAATGTTTTATAATTTTTAACCAACATCTCCAGGCATTTTAGGTTCCCCTGATCAGCCAGATCGTCTACTGGGCCTTATTCTAACGTCAACACTTACTGTCAGGTATGATCTTTAAGTTATAATCTATTTTATTCATCATTACAATTACAGAACACCCAGAAATGACCCGCAACGAAAACTCCGAAAACTGGAATTTGTTAATGGGAAAATATTTTTCCAGTTATTTTTTGATAGTAATTTTTAATAAAAATAAAAACTTGTTTGTTGTAAGTATTATTAGCTTATATTAATAATGATTAAGATTCTAATAACGTTAAATTAAGTAATAATGATGTTTCTATTGACAAAATAAGGATAATGTTGATATTCACTATAAAAATGATAATAATATTAACCGGTTACTAATAATAATAATAATCATAATAATAACAATGAGGCTAATAATAACTTAATAATAATGATAATAATATTATCTCAACATTTATAACAGCGGGAATAGTGTTAATAATGATAAGGGGAATTTACAAGAATGATAATATAATAATGAAGTTACCAATGATGGTAATAGCGCGTTAATGGAGATTATAATAATAATGATGAGGATATATTAATAATAATAATATTAATTTAGTAATAATAATAACCGCGATATAGATAATATTCATAATAATAATAATAATAATTTAGTAACAACAATAATAATAATACTATGATTCCGACGACAGGAATAACAATATTATAATAATAATAATAGTAACAATAACAGTAATATTTTATTAATAGTGATACTAGGAGCAATACTGGGCAAGTCATGGAATTTAATAATACTATATAGTTTTAGTGGTAATAAGAATGTATTAATAATATTAATAATAATAATAATGATAATATTACCTTAGTAATAATAATAATTAATAATAATATGAAAATAATAATACTAATGATAATAATATTAACAATAATAATAATAATAATATTAATAATAATAATAATATCAGAATCATTCTAAGAATAATGATTTAACTCCAATGATATTATGTGCCGACATTAATGGTACTATATAGTTTATAACAATAATAGTACTATACCAATAATATTAATAATAATAATAATAATAATAATAACGATAATAATATTTTAACAATAATAATAATAATAATAATATTTTAATAATAATAATATTAACAACAACAATAATAATAATAATGTTGATAATAATAATAATAATAATAAAATGAAATTAATAATAATTTTAATGATAAAAATAGTAATGAAATAATAATACTAATAATGTTAAATAATTATTTGATAGCCTTAATAACGACAGTGGATGGGTTTAAAATAATAACCAAAATAATAAAACTATGAAACCGTCAATGCTAACAATGATCAACTTAATATTAATAACGACGATAGTATCATAGAATAATATTATTAACAATGATAATAATTATCAAGAATAAATGAAATTAATAATGAAATTTTTAATAATAATAAACATAATGGGTACGTCGACAGTGGTTTTATGGATTGTGGGGTCGTGGATTTGATTTTGTGAACCGAACGAAAATTTGTAGCCTAAATAATGAGATAACGAAAAATCTTTTGGTGATATTCAAAATCGATTTTGGCTTCTATGTTTAGCACATAAACTAAATACGAATGATGATATCGCAAAGAAAACCTGATCTGTGGCCGATTGAACTTCCTAATGTTGTTGGTCGCGAATTATAGTGAGCTATACAATGCTTTTATACCGGAATAGAATTTGTTATTACACAAAAAAAATCTTTATAACTCTTCTAGATGTTAGTCTATATATTTTTCGTTTATTGTGTTGAAAAACTTTCTATTTAACCTTTCCCAGGACCTCAACACTACTCTTTCGAGGGTCGGGCGATAGGATTTAGGAAAGGGAGAATACTGGACGGGCCTGGTTACTACCGGCACCGCGGCTTCCCCCACTAACGACCGGTTCGATCCGGAGTATCGAAAATAAAATAATTTCATTTTACTATCTTGTATGCAGGTGATCTATATTAGTAGGTCGTAATTTGATTTATTGTGCTTCAAGATTTGATTCCCTTATGATGGAGGTTCGACAAAAATTGAAATCAGTCAAATCCTTCGATCATAAAAGAACGTTCTTTAAAGCTTTTCCAAAAAAAATAAATAAAAAAAAATCATTAATAACCATGTCATATTAATCATAAATATAATCAAATACAAAAAAAATAAAAATTACTTTCTTTCAAATAAAATGATTTTCGAGAGAGTTACAAAAATTACAATGACTAAATGACTAAAAATGTCTGGTAAAAATGAAAAGAATAGCATTGAATTTTGCTCAACCAATACCGCCTTTTATATCATGATTGTTTGTGTGTGTGTTTTTATGCAGTAAAACAAGGAATTTCTCGAATATTCCAAAATTATACAAATTTTTATTCTTTTTGATTTAAATTTAAATTTTTAAATTTTTATATCTCAAAGTTTTTATTAAATTTTTATTTATTTTATTTTTCTTTAAATTACCATTTTTAACTAATTTTAAATTTTCTGCTCAAAACCACACAGGCGTTATCGTGCTGGCTAAACAAAAATAAAAGAAAAGGGTTTTTATCAGTTTTCGCCCAACATCATTGTTTCCCCCAATCATTTTACATGTTTATTAATTATTTTATTTCATTATTTAGGTATCCTCAACACGTGTAATAGTAACCATGATAATACTAGTAATAATTATAGGGAACATAGTAGTTATAATATGGATAAGGGTAAGAGTAATACTGTGTGGATACCTAACATGACGAAGTGTTTACAAGCCATAGAAAAATCATCAACACGGACAACTATAAGAAGGACTACGCGAATGGACATAAAGATAAATGATATAACAGTATGGACCAATTTTTGAAGGAGATAGGAGAATATTGGGACCTAAAAATCGAAATCGAGCACAGCTCGTTGGACCCATGGATCGTTTGGTCAATTATACCATAAGCATAGCGCTCACTTTTTGCAGACGATCCACCCACTCGAACACAGTTCTAACGTTGCTTAGCAACGGGTGCCGAGTGGTAAGCGAAGATATTTGTATGGGGCTGTCTTGGTAGCAACCATATAGTTTCAAAATATTGTTGGGCCAGAACGAAAACGGCCTTGAGAAATGTTTAAATGGATCAGTAACACACACGCAAATATAACATGCAAATTTAAATAAACCTATTGAAACACCAATTAAACCCTATCAAATAGAAGAAAAAAAGAGAATTAAATATAAAATGATAAACATAAAAATAAATAAAAATAATAACAAAACGCACCAAGATTCGCACGATACCAACATAAACATAACAAGAAAACACAACAAATTCGACAAAATTGAAAAATTAATAAAAGTTCATGAAAATGAAACTTAAATCGAAAAATTTGAATTAGTAATAATTCAATAAAAATTCTAAATGAAAAATTATTAAAATAAATCAAAAAATAATAAAATTAAAGAATAGAATTCACTAGAAAATAACAAGGTCGAATTTTGTTTTACTGCATCAAATTTAACATGCGAGGTTAGGGACAGAAAATAGGTATAAATACTGATCCATTTTCACATTAAAGTTAACCAGTTTTAAAACCATATTTTCAAATCTTAAAACCATTTTCAAATTACTTTGAACTTGTTTAAAAATATTATTTTTAGGTGAGAAATGTTTATTTTGGAGCCCTCTCTCCACGTCACATCCTTGCAACCTCGGTAGAGCTCTGCTTGGATGTCGGCGTGGGGGGAGAGGTATTTTTAATTTTTATGCAATATTATGAAATTTGTATTTTTATGGATTGACATGGATGGTAATTATGTTTATTTGTTTATACTTAATAAATATTATTAATATTGATAAACTATTTTCTATGTTTAATAAATAAATAATTTTGTCGAAATTTTTCCGGCCCACAGCCAACACATAACGCAAGAAAGCAAAATCTACATAGTACAGATTTGTGTAAGAGCGTGGAAAATCGCCAATGATATGTACCCGTGAAGACTCAGCGTGCGGAACGCAGGGGTCGTAACGTCAATATTATCCCTATAGCTGAAACGAGAAATAAGGAAGGAGTCTCTGGCTACTTCCTCGTTTCTCCTTTCTGTAAAATCGACCTAAATTTGAATTACACACGGCTCAAAATCATCACACCGAGTAGTCCAGTGGGCACTCAGTAACTATAATATAAACATAAAATGCGCTTAAGGCCTATTAAAGGGAAGGGTACGGGAATAAATTAAATTGAAGTCGTTGATATAACTACATTAAACTAACATTTGGAAGTAAATTAGACAAAAATCATGGGTGTAATTAAATTGATTTCGTATTTTGAACTAAATTAGTAGAAAATTATTAAATGAATAACTCAACGATTCGGTTAAAGTAAAGTGTAAGTTAAAATAACTATTGATTATAGATAAAGAACGATTAAAGTGACTATCGCTTACAATTAGAGTAGTTATGGAGTAATTCATTCATCAAATTATTATAATTTAGTAAAAGTAAAGTGATTAAGTTATTATAATTATTGATAAACAGTAAAGCCAGAACAAGTAAATCATTGATCAAATTAGTTTTAATAAAGATGAAGTAACGATTGAGTAAAAGTAGGTAATTGAATTAATACATTGAGTAAGGATAAAGTAATTATTGGTTAAAAATGAAGTAGCTTATTGAGTAACTAATTTCAGGACTAAAAAGGAAAATAATTTATTTGATTAAAAATCGGATAACTCTTGACTACAACAAAGGTAATTCTTTGACTAGATGATAAAATAATTGATAAATTAATTCGTAGTTTAACACTAAAATAAAATGAAGTAGTTATTTGGAAAATTGAATTAACTCCGAGTCATCGATTAAAAACTGAATTAACTGAATCGTTGTTATAAAATAAAACTCGCATTATTAATAAATTAAATTTGTAGATAAATTACATCGACGGATTAAATTTTAATTAATTAAATTCAAAGTAAGGCGAAACAAAAATTTACTTAAGAAATTGATGATTGCACCCATGATTTCATAATCCCAACTAATATGAGGAAATATATTCCGTAGATATCGTAAGGATGGAATAAAATAACTGAAAACCTTCGAAAATTCAAAAATCTATTCACAATAAATACTCCATCACCCAATGAATAGCGAATAACACCATCGATAAGCAATAAAGGATCATTCCAATAGTCCAGTAGAGAGTAGCCTCTAAATCCCTACAATGACGTTAACTCGCGCGAAACCAAGTCACAAATTAAACTACCCACCATTTACTTGACTATTGCACTGCGGTACTTAAAGATCACCCTTGACAAATACAATAGAAATACTTGACGAAATTCTAAACAAATTAATTACATTAAAAAACTAAGATATAAGGCACGAAACTTACCAGATTGCGGAATGTCGAATTTTCGACAATCACCGAAAATTAATCATTAATTATTCAATGAGCGGAAAGAGACAAATTCCACAGGATAGACATTCCAATTGTAAACAATATCTATGTTATTGATAACCAAATCAGTTATTTCGAATAATCAATATTTTCAGTATCCGGCAAATCGAATAAAACAATGGAAAATAATTCGCAATCGGAGGGAGTAATTAAAGGGCCAGAAGCACTCTTGAAAGGAGAGGGACTGACGGAACTGGTCGCCATGCATAGTGGTAATTCATTTTTGAATTTTATAATTATCGCTTTTAATAATAAATAAATGATTTGAATGTAAAATTTCTTGGTAACATTATTAGATAATTTGTAGTTTTCCACCAGTATTAATTTAATAAACTATTTACATTACGATGTATCATTCAGAAGACGGCAGAGTCTAGTGCACAATATCATCAACTTGGACGGTTCCGTAATAAGATTAATAATATGACGTCGAATTGTGATTAGAACGAATAGTCCTGTAGTTGAGCTCCATTAAGGAAAGTGATAGCTAATGTTTATTCCCTAACGCTTACAACCTTGGTGTATAACTTTCAGATTATACTGGTTATTTCAGTAATTAAATGAACTATCAGGTGCCTATGAAATCGGCGATAGAATGAGATCTCTAACATGTTACTCTTAGTTATATATTTAATGCTCACTAATAAACATCCTCAATTAATCAAGGAGATTATTGACATTTAAGAAGGGGATCTAATTGATAGGAACTATAAGGGTGTTTACAACAAAACAATATAATATGACTTCTTCTTGACCCGTGATAGGTTTAGTCACGAAACACCTTATCCAAGACCTTAATGATGAAACCCTATGACGTCAAATACTCGAAATATTTCAAGGGAAGTATTTTCCCGCAATAACCTGAAATCTCAATCCATGTTAAATCCTATTAGCCGAAATTCCAAGTAAAATAACTTCGATAATCTCATTTCTGAGGCTTCCCAGTAAGTGAATATTCGATGACGATATTTAATTTCAGCTCTCAATGCTACACTCTCCCTCGCAGATCGATGGAGATGGGCTTGGGCCCAAGACCGCCAAGAGCGATGCCCGGAGTTTCCGCCGTCGAAATTCCTCGACCGAGAAAATTTTGGAGTGGGCACATCCACGCAATGGAACCCGTCAGAAGAAATACGACAGCAGGCTCGACAGCAATTGGAAGACCTGTTGTCGCAGCAGCGAGATTTGGATTCACAGGTGGCCCGAGCTCGCCAGCATTTGGCGAATGTAGAGGAAGATTTGCTGGCGGGTCGGATCGCCAACTCATACTGGCACCCCCAACAGACCTCACTAAGCAGCACATGCAGCATTAAAAGGCCGACGATGGCCATTTCCGGCTTCACACCTGAAGAGTGGGTGGTGAACAAATTCCCCTAACAGTAGTAACAATCATGTGTTATTTTGAATCAATATTAGTGATTTGTGATTGCTCGTTATATTAACTTTAACAAATAAAATTTATAAACTTGTTTGGTCAGGTAAAGTCCTTCTTCGTTGTATACGAACTTTGTTTAAATGAAAATTAATATGGTGTATGAATCTCTAGATTAAATTTTGTTTATAACAGCTATGAATCCAACTCAGTTATTACAACGGGAACTATCCCGAGCACAGCAGAGCAATCGAACGCTTTACAGACAAATCATACAGCTGCCCAAGGAGGTCCAGCAAGTGAAATCTACCTGGGCGGACCCGGTCAGGCAAAGATCCGTCTACCAACGCCTAACCGCGGCTCAAAGGGGCTGGGCAGAAGAGCGCAAGTTAAATCAAAGTCTCCGGACTCAAATCCGAGGATTAGAAGTGGCCTTAGCAGTTTGTCGGGAGGGGGAAGCAGTCACCTACCCGCTCGTCTTCGCCCCGTCCCAGATGGCGCAGAAGAATCCTCAACCAGCAGATCAGTCCACCACTCAATCAAATAATCGTCGGCCGGGACGCAAAGAGCGTGCTCGACGCCGAGCAGCAAATTCACCCCATTAACTCTCGATAAACATTCATTATGTCGATTGCAATAAATTAATTGTAGTTAAATTATTTCCTAAATGCACGTACGTAAGGTATTAATCGGAACACTTGCATCATGATTTCTTATCATGAAATCGTAGTAAAGACAAACAAAGAAGATAAATGATGTCAAAATAAAGTTAATACCAATCACAGAAACGAGAAACCAGATATGATAATAAAGGCAACAGAAATCAAAAGGAAGAGAAACAGAAAGTCAAACCGCTACCTAAAATCAAGAGGAATGATAACGAGTCTTATTAAAATAGCTCGAAATTTGTGAAATGCGAAAGCAGCATGATATTGGCGATGAGGAAGAAGATGGCAGTAATAAACCCATATATACAACCTGGCATCCCTTAGAAAGATGTCGAAAAAACCCCAATCAATCAAACGATGCAAAATATTACCTGTAGCAAATATGCCGAGATATGAGAAACCCCAAAGGATACCAATTACGGACGGATCAATTCCTATTATACCCAATGGTCAAAGGATTAAAACAAGAAAAACGGAGCGTTCAAACCCTCAGAATTCTAGAAAATCAAATCGAAAGTCAATAGAAAAAGAAAACACCCATCAAGGAAATAATATTAAAATAATCATGGATGATCTTTAGAAACCCTACAAAATAACAAAAAGAACCGAAAATCGAGAACAAACAGCCAAAATTGATAACTGAAAAGAAGAAACTCAAACCGATTTCAAAGAATCATGAATAATCCCGAACCGATCAATTATCATCAAACAATCGAGACGAGATAATATGATAAAGGGTCAGCTATCCACAGAATCCAATTGAACCTCACCCAGTTCAAGATGCAAAGAAACAATCAACAAAAGAAAGCTAGAAAGTCAATTTAAAACTCCAAACCCTAAATAAACTAGCAAAAAGGGAGTCTTGAACTAAACATTCTATCTATTCTTCTTATCTGAGATTCACTAAGCCTGCCAACCTTCCAAACAATCGGCATCTAATGAAGTCAATTCCCCAAACTAAACAAAATCTCAAAGTCAAATCGCACAACAGATATCGAATCGTCAGAATATCAGAACCTGCTGAAGAAAGTAATCAATCAGAAACCAAGAAACTCAAGGCATCAGCGAGACGAATACCCAAGTGACAGAATATTGAACTCATGATTAACAATGAACTAATGATTCTTAGACTATTAACTATTCTTTATGTGTGATCATAACCGGACTGTATGTCCTCTTTCACTTCATCTTGGAATCCGTATATTGATGTATGCTGTATGATTATTTTTATGCATGTGGGTTTTAAGGTCACGACCATGTAACTCGTAGACCCAATTGAATGGAAAATGTAAACTCTACATAGTTCATAGCTTAGATCTTTTAGAAATTGCGGGTCGCAATTTTACGGGCCCCGGAGTGTTTTATGTTGGGCCAGCACACCAATAGCCTTGAGAATTGTTTAAATGCATCAGTAATACAGCAAGAAAACCCAGCACCAAGATAACTTAAAATACAATATACAACACCAACTAAACACTTTAAAATCTGAGAGAATATAAATAAATATAAAATCAAAAACATAAAAGTAAAATAAAATAAATACAAAATGCATCAAGAACCGCACGAAATTTACATAAAAAAATAACATAATAACAAGAAAATTCGACCGTAAAATGACCATTTATATAAAATTAAAAAATAAATGAATTAAATGAATAAAAATAAAATATTTTTGGATGAATAAATTTAATTAAAAATGTTAAAAATAAATTACCAATTTAAATTAAGCAATAAATAAAAATTTAATTTAGATAACATAAATAATTTCAAAGTCGAATTTTGTTTAATCGCAATAAAACTAACACGCAAGGTTAAGGCCAAATTATAGGTATAAATACCGATGTGTTTTCACAAATTTTCAGTCTTATTTTTCGGAGAAAAAATTTCATTACAGAACTGTATAACTGGTTGTATAACTGGTTGAGAGCCGTGCATTCAGGCAATTAACACGGGTAAGTGTTTTGCCTGAACACGATCACTCTCAACTGGTGCAATATTATTAATTGATTTTTTCGAAGGGAATTGATGGGTAATTTTTCAATTGAATTTATGTATAACTTTTCAGATCGAATTGATGGATGATTTTTGTTTTTCAAATTGAATTTATGGATAATTTTGTTTTTCCATTTGAATTTATGGATGATTTTTTGAATCAAATTTATGGGTAATTTTTAAATTGAATTTATGGATGATTTTTCAGATTAAATTTATGGATAATTTTGTTTTTCCAATTGAATTTATAGATGATTTATCGAATTAAATTTATGGGATTTTTGAAGTAAATTTTATGGAATGGATACAATGAATTTCAAATGTATGTTGCCGATGTAATATGCTGAATAAATATTTTATATCTACAGCCTTAGTGCATCGAAACTTTTATTCCAAATGCTATGGTAAAATATTATTTGTTATTCCTTTTCCGGCCCACAGCCAACACATAACGCAAGAAAGTAAAATCTACATAGTACAAATGCATGTAAGTGCGTGGAAAATCGCCAATGATATGTACCCGTGAAGACTCAGCGTGCGGAACGCAGGAGTTGGAACGTCAATATTATCCGTACATAGGGGAAATTGGAGGGTAAATGAGTAGTTTATTGGTTACTCCTTCATCATCCATTTCCTGCAAAATCGACAAAACTTTTGAATAACAATCGGCTCAAAATCTCTAACACCGAGTAGTCCAGTGGGCACTCATTAAATATAATATGAACATAAATAGATCTTAAGGACAAAAAGAGGGAATGGGTAGCGGGGAAAATTGCGAAATCGTTGCAACAGTTAAAATGAATAGCCATCTGAAAAAGATTAATCCGAACGACCAAAATCATGAAAAAAAATAATGTTTTAATAAGAATTAAATAAATTTAATTTGAGTTGAGGCGGAAAATATGGGCGGGACGCTGCTCAAATTTTCCGAACTAATTCAAATACTTAACAAAAATAGTAACGCAAAAATGGAATGCGTAAAATAAGGGCGGAACGCTGCTCAAATTTTTCGAGTCAATGAAAATACTTTGTCGAAAACTATAGAATAGGGATGAACCGTAAAATAAGGGCGGAACGCTGCTAAAATTTTCTAATTTACAAAAATACTTTATCGAAAACCGAAAAATATAGATGGACTACGGCTAATGTTGTATATCAATAAACAATTTTTAACGCTGAGGAATAAGGACGGATCCCTACAAAATCTTAATAAATGTAACGATAATGATAAGGGTAATGGTAATAATAATAATAATAATAATAATATTGATAATAATAATAATGATAATAATAATAATAATAATATTGATAATAATAATAATGATAATAATAATAATAATAATAATAATAATAATAATGATAATAATAATAATAATAATATTGATAATAATAATAATGATAATAATAATAATAATAATAATAATAATGGTAATAATAATAATAATTATTATATTCTTCATTAATAATTTTCAAATTTTTACAAATGTTTTCCTTTTAATAAAGCTTTTATTTATTTATATTGCATTTTAAAATTTTTTGTATATAAATTTAAATTTTGATTTAAAGTTTTCATTTTTTAAAACTTTTTTTTTGTGGGTTGTTTTTGTCTAAATTTTCTTCATTTAAATTTAAATTTTGATCTAAATTTGAATTTCTTCATTTCATATTGATTTTAGATTCATTTTTTTCACTATTATTATAAATTATAATTAATATTAATATTAGAGTTTTATTTAATAATTAATTAATTAGAAGTTCAAATTAAAACAGTTTGTTTAAATATTATTATTTGAATTGGTTGTATCGAAAATTTACCACATGAACAGAAAAGGAACAGCTAAATTAAATACTATAAAAGACATTGAGGTTGCTAAACAAAAAGAATGGGAAAATAATAAAGTTTTTGAAGCTAATCCAATCTATGGTAAAGATAAAAAGTAATATATTTTTAATCATAATTAATTTAATAATATATAATTATTGTAGAAACAAGTATTTTGTTACATTTCCATATCCTTATATGAATGGCAATTTGCATCTAGGCCATGCATTTTCATTGTCTAAATGTGAATTTTCAATGGGATATGAACGATTAAAAGGAAAAAATGCACTTTGGGGATTTGGACTTCACTGTACTGGTATGCCAATTAAATCTAGCGCAGACAAACTTAAAAGAGAAATGGAAAGTTTTGGATTTCCACCAGTTTTTCCAGAAATCGAAACACCTGTTGCAATAGAAGAAAAAACTGAAATTAATTTAAATAAAGTTAAAGGAAAAAAATCGAAAGCTGTTGCTAAATCTGGAGGCTTTAAATACCAATGGCAAATTATGAGACACAATGGAATGAATGACGAAGAAATAAAAAAGTTTACTGAAACTGATTATTGGATAAAATACTATCCTCCATTAACTATCACAAACATGAAACGCTTAGGAATCAAAGTCGATTGGAGACGATCTTTTATAACTACGGATGCTAATCCATTTTATGATTCTTTTGTTAGATGGCAATTCCTAAAATTGAAGAAACTAAATAAAATTATGTTTGGTAAGCGACAAACTATTTTCTCACCAATTGACAATCAGCCATGTATGGATCACGACAGAAGCAGCGGTGAAGGTGTTGGACCACAAGAATATACTCTCATTAAAATGAAACTAGAGAAACCTTATCCTCAATGCTTAGAACAAATAAAGGATGATGTATTCCTTGTGGCAGCTACACTGCGACCAGAAACAATGTATGGTCAAACGAATTGTTGGATACATCCTACGATAGAATATGTTGCAGTTAAAAGCACTAAACACGGAGTTTTAATTTGCGTGGAACGTGCGGCACGAAATATGGCTTACCAAGAAATCCTTACTGATCAACCAGGAGAAGTGATAATTTTATCAAAATTCCTAGGCAAAGAATTAATGGGCTGTGCGTTGCAAGCTCCATTGACGACATATAAAACGATTTACACTCTCCCAATGTTCAGTATCAAACAAAATAAAGGGACCGGCATAGTAACAAGTGTTCCCAGTGATTCTCCTGATGATTATGCTGCTTTACGAGATCTCAAACGTAAAGAGGACACTCGATCACTCTACAAAATAGAAGATTACAAAGTGTTACCATTCGAACCGGTGGAAGTCATTGACATTCCAGAATACGGTCGCCAATGTGCTGTCAAATGCGTCGAGGAATTCAAAATCAAAAGTCAAAACGACGCAGATAAATTAATGGAAGCGAAAGAAAAGTGTTATAAACTCGGATTTTATTCCGGCAAATTGATTATCGGGAAATACGCAGGGATGCCTGTGCAGAAGGCGAAAGAAATCATCCAATCAGATTTAATCACGAGCGGATTGGCTATCAACTATTCTGAACCCGAGAGACAAGTGATTTCGAGAAGCGGCGGTGAGTGCGTCGTTGCTCTTTGTGATCAATGGTATCTGAACTACAAGGACGAGCAGTGGAAATCGATTACTAAATCGTGCTTAAATCAAGTGAACACATTTTCAGATGAAGTTCGACGCAACTTTGAAGCGAATCTAGAAAACCTCCATGAATACGCCTGCTCACGCTCGTATGGATTGGGAACGAGAATTCCCTGGGATGAACAATATCTGGTCGAATCTCTGTCGGATTCGACGATATATATGGCGTATTACACAGTTGCCCATGTGCTTCAAGGGGGCTCATTGGATGGGCGTTCCGGGGTGAATTCATCGGGAATTACCATTACAGATATGACTCCCGATGCCTGGGAATACGTTCTTGGTGATGATCGATCGGTGGCCGGCAATCTGAACCCGGAATTGGTTGGGAAATTGGATGGGTTACGCCGGGAATTCCACTATTGGTACCCAGTCGATCTGAGGGTCAGTGGGAAAGATCTTGTACCGAATCATTTGACTTATTACCTTTACAACCATTGCGCAATCTGGCCGGAAAATTCCGATCAATATTGGCCGAAAAATATCCGTGCCAACGGTCACCTGTTGCTTAACAACGAGAAAATGTCGAAATCTACCGGAAATTTTCTGACGATCAGTGAAGCGATTGAGAAATATTCTGCCGATGGAATGAGAATGGCTTTCGCCGATGCCGGAGATTCGATTGAGGACGCAAATTTCGTTGAGGACATGGCGGACGCGGGTCTGTTGCGGTTGTACTCGTTTATCGAGTGGGTCAAGGAAATCGTGGAATCGAAACCGAACATGAGAACCGGGCCGTTGAGTCTGCACAGCGATTTGGTATTCGCAAATGCGATCAACCGCACAATCGAAGAAACGGAAACCAATTACAAACAGATGATGTACAAACGGGTGCTCCAACTCGGGTTCCACGAGTTCCAATCGATCCGGGACCGATACCGAGAGACCTGCATGGGCGACTATCACGCCGATCTAATCACGCTATTTGTCGAGATCCAATGCTTGATCCTGTCCCCGATTTGTCCCCACATCACCGATTACATTTGGACAGACATCCTCAACAAGCCCAGCTCGATAATGAACGAATCCTGGCCGATTCCGGGAAAAGTCGACGAGAAACTCTCCACCGAAGAAAGATATCTCGACGGAATTTCCCACGAGTTCCGAAAGCAATCGCTGCAGAAACCGAAATCCAAATCTTCAGAGCAGCACAATGCGGCAATAATCTGGATCGCGAAATCCTACCCGCCTTGGCAGATGTCGATTCTGGACTCGCTGATCGATATGTCGGATAAGGAGGGGAAATTGCCGGACAACAAATCGCTTAACTCGAGGCTCAGTGAGAATCCCGAGCTGAAGAAACGGATGAAGAAGGCGATGGATTTGATCCAATCGATCCGGGTGAAATGCAATGAGCGATCGGAAAACGTTTCCCGGCTTAAAACGCCGGAAATCGATGAGAAATCGGTGATTGAGAGCAATTTTCGTTACATGGCGAAAACTTTGAATCTCGATTTGGGAAAGCTGGAACTCAAATATTCCGATGAGTGTTCCGATGAGAAATTGTTTGATTCCTGCTGTCCGATGGAACCGAAAATCACTTTTCTTGTGGTCAAGGAAGACGATAAATCGGCACCACCGGCTGCGGAGGTGCCACGAGTCGCCATGGAATCGAATTCCTTAATGAGAGCAACGGTAACCGTGGTTAATCCGGATTTGTTTTCCGGTTTTGTGAGTCACGAAATCGAGATTCTCGATGGGGATTCCTTTGTCACCGTTGCTAGGAGGGTTGCGGATAAAATTTCCATCCGGGATTCTACAGCTGTGGAGCTCTATCATTTCATTGACGAGAAAGCAAGCGCCAGATTGATTCCTCTCTCGACTGAAATGATGAGAGATCTACAGCCCATTGATAGGAATGCAACCTTTTCCGTTTCTAAGTCCGGAATTAGTTTCTCCGTTAATGGAGTTGCTCATCGGATTGGAGAGAAAATTAAATATTTTATTAGAAAATTTTAATTTTTTAGGTTATAATATATTTTAGCGTTGCTTATTTATTTTGACTAGATCGGTCAAGTTTTATTTTTTTGGAAAGTATGAATATTTTTTTGATTTTTACGCATTACCTGTTTTGACATTCATTATGAAATTGGATCTCAGCTAGGCTATCGTATGAGTAGACATGTATAGAGAAGTATGGACCAGATATGTATATCAAATAAAAATTATTTAATTTTTCCAAGTGTTTCGGTTTGTGTATACTTTATCCTTTTAATTCATTCCAAACTTTCAATACACAAACATGCGATTCCATATAACCTGGACTTTGAACGGTCTCATTTTTTTGATATCTTTTTTTCATGCTACTTCTTATAGTTACCGTTACTTTATCTACAAATATTTCTATTAGTTTTGGGATATGCCATTCTGGCTTGATAATCCCCACAATTTGTTCCAATCTTTTCCACAATAAAAATGTTCCAAGAATTTCATTGTATTTTATGAACTGTTTTTGGGTTTAAATGGACCTTTGGTGGATGTTTCATTTAATCCTTTTGTTGGGTATCACGAAAAAGCACAGTAAAATCGATAAAACACAAAAATGATAAAAGTGCAATATTAATTAAAAAATGTATAAAATTCGAAAGTAATAATGATCGGGGGAAATTGGTATGGTTGAACGCCAAATTGAGAGACGAGTCCGGAAATAATAATAAAAATTGAGTGAAGGGTCCCTAGAAAATGATATAAAATAAAAAAGGAAATTAATTAAGAAAATTAATTACTAATGGGAAGCCCGAGTCAATGGGAAGCCCGAGGCAATGGAAAACCCGAGAGATGTGGAAAACCCGAGAGATGTGGAAAAGCCGAGAGCTGAGGAAAACCCGAGAGATAAGGAAAACCCGGCGCATAGACGGAATAATATAGTAGGATAAATTAGCCTAAACAACGTCAAACGTTGTTGACAAATGTCGGTCTGAAAGGTAATTATTAATGATAATTTGATAATGCAGAACCTATTGTTGACAATCGTCGGAAAACAGTCTGAGCAGGAGTATAAAAGAAAGAGGGAAAAACACGAGAGGACCACAACTCATCAGACAAGAAAAGAGGACCAGAATTCCTCAGACAAGAAAAGAGACATTATCAACCAGACAAGAAAGGACAATTATTATTAAGTAGATACGAGAGAGCAGATATTATTAACTAGAGTGAATCGACGTGAACGAGCAGTAGCTAGGTTAGTAGAGAAATCCAAATCCAAGTAAAAGTCAAGGTTATCTATCAGACAGGGTGGTTCTCCCTTGGACAACCTACCCTAAGATAATCCGAGCCAAACAGTGGTTAAAAGGTGCAAATCAAGTAGTGAAATTGTGATTACAAATATTGAACCAAAGGATTGATTTGTTATTGTGATAAAGTGCAAATAAAATTATTCTGTGTTGGGTTTGCTTATTTGATCGAAAACGGACACGAGGAGTCAGAGGGAACCGACTTTCAATAATAATAACCCAACACTTTTGTTGGCGCACTGGGTAGAATTAATTTTGTTTTAATTTACTCTCGCTCATTTTCATTTATCTACGCAACCAACTCTTGCCTCTGCTAGGGTAATTCCTACCTCACCCAGACGCCCCATAATTTGTACATTACCACTGTACACCCATGAGCGAGCTCAAGTTAATGCTGTATACAGCAGCCGAGAGTCCACAAGCAGGTGAGCCCCGTTTCCAACACTACTCCTTGTGATAATCTCGCTTTCGGGTTCCTGACGGCCGATAGAAGGACTTACGTCTATTTCACTCCTCTATTTCTCTCAATATTGACATATACTCTCCCCTCTGTTGCCATTGATCCCAAGTATGCGTCCGGGGTGGAGTTCTCCTAAGGTCTCATTTAGTTCGATATTAATTATTAATGCAAATTATCGCCGGAAATCTATTTGTCCGAGATCTTGGCAACTTATTTGACTTTTACTAATTTGGTTTAATTAACATTAACTTTAATTATTAAATTAATAAAATTTAACTCTAGTAATTTAGAAATTCGTCCGACGGAAATATTACCTAAAGGGCTTTTAAATTTAATTTCTTTAATTATCGAAAATTTCGGGGTCAAATTCCCCGAATCTCTGTATACAGGAAACGAGTTTCATGTGACCTCGAAAGTTTGTTTAAAATTATCTACTCTAATTCTAACATAATAAGTAGTGGGACGTGTCACATCCAGCACATGTCACATCCAGCACAGTACCCCCTCCCCCCCGCTGAGAGAAAATTTTTCTAAGTCCAAAAGTACAAAAAAATTTTAAGACAAAGACAATCACTCATTCAAGGTCATTGAAACAAAGACCATGACTCATTCAAGGTCATTGGATGACTCATCGTATTTTTTCAAGGTCATTTAAACAAAAACCACGACTCATTCAAGGTCATTGGATGACTCGTCATATTTTTTCAAGGTCATTTAAACAAAGACCATGACTCATTCAAGGTCATTGGATGACTCATCATATTTTTTCAAGGTCATTTAAACAAAGACCATGACTCATTCAAGGTCATTGGATGACTCATCGATTTTTTCAAGGTCATTTAAACAAAGACCATGACTCATTCAAGGTCATTGGATGACTCGTCATATTTTTTCAAGGTCATTTAAACAAAGCCCATGACTCATTCAAGGTCATTGGATGACTCGTCGTATTTTTTCAAGGTCATTCAAAAGTAGGTCAAGGTCATTGGATGACTAATCATATTTTTTCAAGGTCATTCAAAATTTCTCAAGGTCATATTATTTTTAAACATTTTTAAATTTAAATTTACTACTTATAAAAATAAGTAGTATATATTTTGTACATTTATTTTATTATTATTAAACTAAATTGTTTGTTTTAATCAAGTCAATTATTTTATTATTATTATTATTATTATTATTATTATTAATATTATTAATATTATTATTATTATTTTTATTATTATTATTATTATTATTATTTTTATTATTATTATTTTTATTTTTATTATTATTAATATTATTCTTTTTATTTTTATTATTATTTTTATTATTATTATTATTTTTATTATTATTTTTATTATTATTATTATTATTATTATTATTAATATTTTTATTATTATTACAAGCTTTATTTATTAAGATTATAATTTTATTATTATTATTACATATTTTAATTTTTATTACAAGTTTTATTTATTAAGATTATAATTTTTATTATTATTATTACAAGTTTTATTTATTAAGATTATAATTTTATTATTATTACATGTTTTAATTTTTTTTTATTACAAGCTTTATTTATAATTAATATTATTATTTTTATTATTATTATATTTATTATTATTATTATTATTACATATTTTAATTTTTATTACAGGTTTTAATTTTTATTACAAGTTTTATTTATTATTCTTTTTATTATTATTTTTATTTATTATTATAAATATTATTATCATTATTTTTATTACTTTTTATTAATAATACATATATATATATATATATAATAAAACAAATACATAAAACAACTATATAAAAAACATCTATATAAAAACAACTATATATAAAAAAAAAAACAACAACTTCATAAAAAGTAAATCAATTATTAATTATACAATTAAACAAATATCAAGTTTTATTTCACGTTTCTTCACGCTTGGCATTTGATTATGAAAATATTGCTAATAAAAATAATAATAATAAATTATAACAAATGAAAATACCAAAGAGAAATTTTCACAATTTTTATTTTTATATACAAATTTGTTAATAAATATCAATAACATTCTCAAATATCTCATCAAATTGCTGATTGCGAACTGTTGGATCGGTTTCAGGCATGATTATATTACCACCAACATCAAGGACATCAACCCCTCTATAATGACCATATGCAAAACTCGAGTTTTTCCTTACCCAAGCTCTCTTGTCGTCATGATAATTTAATGCTATTTTAGAATTTTTAAAAGTGAACAGCTGATGATTTCGGGTCCCTATCCTAGTTTGAGGTACCGACATAATACTATTGTTATTATAACAATTCAAATATGATTGGTGTTTAATGTCGGTACCCGGTAATTTTACACCCTTAGCTCGCATTGTTGATTTATTTCCTAGCAAGCTATAACATTTAGGGCGCAAGAAAACCCACTCGCTATATCCTAACCCTTTACTCTCATCCTTGAACTTGCCAATAACCGAGTCAAGTCGTCTAGAATATAAAGGATGAGAAGGATCATAATTTGATGTATCTAACAGATTATCCGAAATCATAGCTTTTAATAAAATTTCTAATTTTAAATTTTTTATCTCCAAAAAGAAGCTATCTGTATCACCCGCTACTAGATTGATATCACAATTGTAAATATCACGATATTTTTGTAACTCAACATACTGTAACTGGTACATCCGTAGTTTGGATAAATCTAGAACTGATTGACCGATATAACTAGGTCTATCCAAACATATTGAGTCCTTATTAAGATGAGCGGCAAAAAGATCATCAGTAATCTCTATTGTTTTTCTAAATGCCGGTTTTGACGAATATGTAATTAACTTTTCAGCTGAATTACATAATCGCAAATTCATCCTCTTTTTAAGGTTCTCAACAGATTTACCATACAGACTGTTGTTATACAATTTAAATAAATCTCTATATAATTCACTAACTGCATTTGCACGCAAGTTAGTGTTTTTATCGATATAATGTTTAAAAATAGGAGCTTGCTTGTATTTAATAGCTCTATGTATGTGTGTAACCTTAGCCCCGAGAGAAAGATAAAGCCTGAGAAGCCTCCAATGAAGAACATAGTTCTTCTTAGGATAATGCGTTAGCATTAACTTCTCAACTTTTGAATTTGGTGGGCACATCTTTTCCGGTCCAATCGGAAAGTCATTTAGAAAATCATGTAAATTATCTGGAATCTCGATATCAACTTCCATAGTATATCCATATGGAAGGATTTCAATATCCACAACATTCGCACATTCATTCAAAACCTCATCCAAACCATCATACACCCAAGTAAAATCAGCGTAAGGAAGACTTTGGCTGAGAGCCCAACCATACAGATTATTTATATCTATGTACAATAATTCTGTATCCTCCGAAGCAGCAATGTAATGTTTGTTAACAAATGTTAACCCACCCCGTATTCCACCTTCGTAAAAATTGAACATTTCCATGTCCTGTAAAAGTTCAATGGGTTCCGTTAATGTCATAAGCGCTGAAGCCCATGACATACCCGGAATGCCATAAAAGTTTAGAGGTTCAAGACCATTGTAAACAATAGCCTTGGCACGGAATTGTTGAAAATAGTCCGCAAGGAGGAATACATCAAGTTTAAGGTAAATTAACATATAATCACGCAAAGTCCTACAGTTTTGCTGCGTCCAGATTAGTTGTGCCCTATCGTACTCATCTTCACTTACGCCCTCCCAAATTGGAGGCAACTCATAAGTAGTCTCAAGAACTTCCTCCGAAACAGCAAAATTATATGGAAAAATACCTTTACAGTCGACTATAGAACCTTGAAAGACAGACGAAGTCAATGGAAGAGAAGTTAGCGTTTTCACAGCCTTAGCTAACGAACAATTAACAAATTGCATACTGTCGATAAAGCGAACAGCCAATTTGTTAATGTGAACAATTAATGAAATAAATTTTTCTGTAGAGGTCGGTATGATATCTAAATTCCATGAAGGAAAGCGATCGAGACCATATTTTAAAATATGGTGAAGGTCATACCCTCTTAAATTATGAAAGACTATAGGTAGCAACCGATAAATCCTACGAGCTATATTACATTTTCGGCAAGCTGCCCCTAGATAATTACCAGTAAAATGGCAATGATCTCTAACCGGATTTACAATCGGTTTTTTACATAAATAACAGGTTCGACAAGATTTAAACTGTCGAACCTCACTGAAAGACATAGGCCTATCAATTTATCACCTTCCGAATCATAGTACGGAATAACAATTTCAGTTGCAATTTCCTCAATTTTCTTAAGAAATCAGGAATGCAATCAAGTCCGTAAAAGTAATAATATGATTTTGTGTTAGTATAATTATTAATTAATAAAAGGCCTGCTGCAATAGGCATATGAATTTGATGATGTCTATCATCAGGATGTAAAACCGATTCAAAATCGGCATAAATCACAAAAGGTGGGGTGATATGTTTAGAATAATTTAGGAATTCTAAATTTTTATTTTCGGGGAGCGTGTATAGGGTTGTGCCAGTCTGATTTTTGGCGCATAATGCAACATGTGTATTGAATGCATTATCTAATCTAAACCCATTAAGGCAATGTGGACACCAACGACATCTAATTTGAATGTTACAGTCAGGGTTTTGATGGCAATTCATTAACCAGTTGATATTGGTCACAGCGGTATAATGATATCTATCATTATTTTCAAGTAGTAATAAATAAATAGGGTTTCCGTCAGTGACTTTGCTTCTATGGATCAAACTTAAATGAGGATGGTGAAAGACATAATTATCTGGAACCTCATCAATTATAACAGTTGGTGTGTACGAAAACACATTTATTGCTAATTTTAAAGTCGAATTTTTCTTTTCGAACTTTGGGATGTTTATTAATTTCATGGGACAATCCGTGATCTCATCGTACTCTAATTCGTCTAAAAACTCGGTATATTTAGAGACTCTTTGGGGTTTTCACCAATTATATCTTTCTTTAATAAATAAAGAATAGAGTAAAGGAAGCACTTGTCGTCATTGTTTTTTATATTTACTATGGCTCCTTTATTTTTCAATGCAGAAGGGGTTTTAATATATTTATGTCCAGACAAACGATTAATAGGAGCATATTTTGTTAAAATAAAGTGAATTTCCATAATATTAATAACACGCCATCCACTGCCTAAATGGGTGAATTGTTCTATTTTTTCATTAAGCTTATTAACCCCTTCACTTAAAAAGTTATCTGAAAATGTCTCCGCATTATTTGAAAAATAATTGTCACGGATCTCGCCATCTTTTTCAAATTTAATTAATATCGCGAATTGAATTTTAACGCTCCCCATTTTATTTATCTCAAAAATTAATTTATTACTGATTCGCTCAGTTAAAGTTACTGTAATTAGTTGCGCGTTAGATATATCAAAACGTAAAGTTTTGATAGCGCCATTTAAATTTACTGAAATGTTCGGCTCATTCTCTAATACAGAACCTCCGAATTGTATAATATTTTCATTATTTATAGTAGGTATAGTATTTTCATTAATTATAATAGGTATATTATTTATAATATTTTCATTATTTATAATATTAGAGTCATCATCATCACTGATTTCGATGACTTCTTTTTTAATTATTTTATTTGGGATATTAATTTTAATAGGTGCAGCAGGTCTTTTATTCTTTTTATTTGATGTTTTTTTATTTTGTAGTATATTCAAAATATCGACGTTATTTTTATTAATTTTCTTAAACATATTTATTTTACTCGACTTGAAAGAATTTAAATGAACCCCATGTTCCCTATAAAATTCTTTATATTTAATGTTCTGGGATGTTTTGCATATGGCGCAGATAAAAAAGTTGATGCCATTAAATCTATGGCGGTAATGTTTTTTCATTTCTTCATGGCAACTTTCATTATGTTGCAATGATGAGATGCAATATCTTGGATAAAAAGTGCCTAATAAAAATATTAAATTAAAAACCTATATAAAGTAACTATGATATAAAATATCTAATAATTCTAACAAATAAACCTATATACAATAATATTTGCATGCTCACTGCAAACTATTTAATAATTCTAATATATAAAACCTTAAATACAATAATATTTGCATGCTCACTGCAAACTATTAAATAAAATATCTATTAAAATAATTCCTATATAATTCATATATATAATTCAATTACGTAAGATCTATAATAAAAATGCTTATATAATTCAAAAACTATTTGTTCAACTATATTTGTTTATAATTTATTATGTTAATATATGTTTCAGTAATAATACTTTTTTAAAATATATTATAAATTAATGATATTTGAAGTATTATTAAAATATTATGAGTCATCCAATGACCTTGAATGAGTCATGGTATTTGTTTAAATGACCTTGAAAAATATGATGAGTCATCCAATGACCTTGAATGAGTCGTGGTCTTTGTTTTGAATGACCTTGAAAAAATATGACGAGTCATCCAATGACCTTGAATGAGTCATGGTCTTTGTTTAAATGACCTTGAAAAAATATGATGAGTCATCCAATGACCTTGAATGAGTCATGGTCTTTGTTTCAATGACCTTGGAAAATATGATGAGTCATCCAATGACCTTGAATGAGTCGTGGTCTTTGTTTTGAATGACCTTGAAAATGAGAATGCATGAGTTGATAAAAATGTTAGTTTTGCATATGGACATTATAGAGGGGTTGTTGTCCTTGATGTTGGCGGTAATATAGTAATGCCTGAAGCCGATCCAACAATTCGTGATGAACAATTCGCAGAAATATTTGATGACATAATAGATATTTATGGACATTTATTGATATTTAATGATAAATCTTTGTATATAATTTAAAAATACAAAATTGTCAAAATAATTTGTCTTAGTTTTATTAATATTTTTAGATTTAGTTGTTATAGATTTTTTAGATTTATTTTTTAATATAATAGTTTGCAGTGAGCATGCAAATATTATATATATATATATATATAAATTTATTATTTTATACAGGTTTTGTATATATTATTTGGTTTATAAAATAATAATAAAACTTGTAATAATAAAAGTAAAATTAATAATTATAAATAAAAACTTTTAATAAAAACTTTTAATAGAAACTTTTAATAGAAAAATTTGTAATAATAATAATAATAAATAGAACTTGTAATTAAATTAAAATTTGTAATAAAAATTTTTAAAAATAATAATATTAATAAAATCTTTAATAAAATTAAAATTTGTAATGAAAATTTTTAAAAATAATAATATTAATAAAACCTTTATTTAATAAAATAAAAATTTGTAATAAAATTTTTTAAAAATAATAATATAAATAATAATAATATTAATAATAATATTAATAAACATTAAAAAAAATTAATAGTTAAAACATTACTTATAAAAATAAGTAAAAGAATAAAATATTAAAAATATATATATATATATACTACTTATAAAAAATAAATAGTAAATTAAAATGTTTAAAAATACTGACCTTGACCTACTTTTGAATGACCTTGAGAAATTATTATGACTCATCCAATGACCTTGAATGAGTCATTGACTCAGAAACATTTTCTCTCGGCGGGGGAGGGAGTGTGCCCACGGTGACACATCCCACTACTTATGAATGGAGTTGTTAGAAGAAAATAATGAAGGCTACGAGCAAGTGAGTGCTGTTAAACGTGGGGGTAATGCATTACTTAACAGTTATCAACAAAATTGCGCAATTAATTTATAATTATTAATCTAGATTCCCTAGCTTGGTCTCTATATTTATGGCGCTAAATGCGATCATATCCAGAACGGTTGCTCCATTTTGAACGAAGTTTCTCGTACCTAAGTGAAATCATCAATGTTTTCTTCACATTTGATCTGATTTCATTTGTGTTCATTTCGTTTCTGACTAAAGATTAATCTTTTATTCAACACAAATTTTCGGCACTGTATTTCCTAAATGCTATCTGAAATAAAATAACATCCGAAAAAAGAAGTTCCTAATAAAATGTCCATAACAAAAAAAGTAAAGCACGAAATAAACAAATTGTATTTGTAATAAAATTTCCATGTGATTATTTCTCAAATATTACGAAATACAATTAACAAAAATTAATATAAAAATCTAATTATACAAGAATTGTATCCAAAATTTAAAAGTAGAAAAATAAAATCAAAAATCAGCGAATGAGTTGCTCTGTTTTTCAGCGCTAGAATTTATTTTAAGGAAACCAATTTAAACTTTAATTCGTCGTGGGCTTCATTTATCATTGTTTGAATAGTGGAAACCTTTAATGCTGATAATACTTGGCCGTTGAACTTGAGCAATTGTTGTCCATTCTTTAAAAATGGTTCTTCTTGATCTTCCGGCCAATTACAAGTGTTCTTTTCTACCCCGATTACAAACACGGGCAACGATTCACCTCTCGGCCCTCCTTCTAGACCTCCATATAATTGAAATCCCAACTCAATGTTTGGAACTCGTTTAATAATCACATTGCTGATATTAATAGGCAATCCTGGAATCTCATCGGATTCCATTTCAGGATTGTCTGATTTTATCTTCTCGTCCTCTTGGTCTCCAGTGGAAATATTCAATGAATTTTCGGGTGAATCATTCTCATCATTATTAACTTTATCCCTTGTACATTCATCAACATCTGGATTATTATTTGCGATGGGTTTATCCACTTCCGGATCTTCTATAACACTTTCTATTTTTTCAATTGTCTCTTTATTATCCGCAAGCTTATCCACATCCACTGTACCATTCTCAGTATTGTTAGTATCACTATTCACAAGATCACAGATTATTGGTGGTAGTGGCAGGATATTCGTAGATTCATCGACGTCTGGACTATTTTCTTCTATCTCTACAGGAATTACGATGGGATAATCGACTTCCGGATCTTCTATCTCACTTATGACTTCAATTCTCTTTTCATTATCCGCTAGCTTATCAACATCCACAATACCATTCTCAGTATTGCTGGAATCACCAGTAACAAGATTACAGGTGATTGAAGGCAGTGACTGAGAATTCGAGTGAACACTTAGATTTTCTTCACTAATAAGGGAAAAATTGATAAACTGGTATTAAAATTAAAATAATAAAAAATGCATGATAATGGATAAGACGATGTATATAGCTCAGATAATATTGTTGTGCAATGAATAGATTATTTTTATTTTAACGTTATCTGAAAATCGACTTTTCTCTATCGAATTAAGCTAATTGATTTGTTCAAAATAGTCATGGCAACTCAGACTGAATTTGAGAAGTCATGGTTTCACGTGAACAGTTAAGGAATGTATAATAAATGTATTAAAAATAAATAGACCAAGAATTTCGAATAACTTAAGATAAATACTAGTACAATGTCAGAATACATTAATAAACTTTAACCTGAAATATTAAAATATTTATTCAAGGTTAATGACGCCATAGCTGTATCCTCTATACTGGCAACAATATATTCAGAAAGGTGAGTTTGAAAAGAAACAAAATCGGAAGGCCTTACATGACCACGCGTTATTTTTGAAATACAAGTAAAGTGGAGTCAAGTCCCAAAAATCCGACATATTTCGGATTATAATCATATGCTAAATGTTTCCATCCTAAAGCGATTACTTTCGAAAGTATCACAATGTAACTCTATAAAAAAATCTGAATCAACTTATATGCGACTTTTCTTTAACTACTTTAACTCCACCAAATGGTATAACAATTATACGGAGAAGAATAATAATAATATTTATAAGATTGTAATAATGTCAAAGTAACCTTATAAACCATTCTGGCGCCTTTGCTAAAGCACAGTAAGTAAAATGTAAAAGTTTCAACAGAATAAAATCCAACATGAGACTTAATGGACTCAATGTTGATTTATCTTTAATTATTTTACTTTTTTACATTTCTAATTTTATTTGCTTAACATTTTATCGGACAGCCTCACTGTGATTGCGAACCTTTCCTAAATGGTTTTAATGCCACCTAATGTTTAAAGATCCTTAACAATCCAACAAAATTAAAAACTCTAAAAAATATTTCTGAGTATAATTTGAGTGATTGCATCTAACGCTTGACGATATCAAGAACATGGGAATGATTCTTGTGACTATCATGTCTTTCCCTAGGAATTTAATGGTTATGAGAAATTAGATTATGCCATTCATTCTCAGAATTGGTTCCGGGTCATATTAGTCGAATCAGAAGTAATTTTGGTTCCTAGGCGGGAGAACTGGCCGTACAGGCATTTTGAGAAACCTGGCGTTCAGTATACACAGAATTCTAGGCCAAGCAAATATATTTGATCAAGTTATCCACTTAATATCAAAGTCCATATCAATTATAAAAGTGGGAGACTGAGTCGTCAATTAAACTCACCATATTAACAGTAAACATTTGTAATAAATAAAATAATTAAAACAGTGAATATATTAGGAAATCGCTTATTACCTGCTGCTTTCTGATTGTGAGATATTGCTTCGTCTCAGTAAGATAGGAGAATCGTGGTCTTTCACTTCAGGCAAATTATAAGGAATATCTTTGGAGAAAACTAGATTAACACGATTGTGCTTATCAATAGTTTCTTTGATATCTTCACAAAGAAGGTCACAGTCATTCACCGAAACTCCGTCAATGGAGATTAAATAATCAAACTCCTTAATTTGAGGAGCATATTTTTCTGCAAGAGAATTCTTCTGAATAAACAAGACAGCTTTAAAACGGCTTAAAACTTCGAAATTGTCTTTTTCATCGACAATAACTATATCAGTGAAATGGATCCCGAACGAGGTAATGGAATCGACGGGCTTATTGAGAGTAACGGAATATTGGACGTCTTGTAAATAACTGCGAGGAAAATCTGGGATTTCTGTGTTTAGAAACACTCCTCGTTTGATATAAGGAATTTTCCTGAGGATTTTGAAAGTGGTTTCTCGACCAGTCGAACGAAATATTTGGATGATTTCAGCATGATTTTGTTTAGTAACATTTGTTCCATCTACTTCTGTTATCAGATCAAGGGTAAACAATTCTTCACTAAACTTTGATGTTCGATTTGGAACCAAACTCTCAATCACCGGAATAGGCTAAATGATTTTAGATATATAATTATTATTTGTGTGTAAAATCTACATAAATATGCAAATAAAAAGTTTGCTCAACAACTGCATTCAAATTGACATTTTACCAAGACATTATTACAAAATTATTGTCAGAATTTCTGCAAGTTTAAGATTGATAAATATAAAGTATTATTTTGTTTAATTGATATTCCATGGGGTTTCTTATACTGTTCATTTTTCAATTTTTGTCTATAAAATAAGTCTGGCAAAATAGATAACATTCAGACCTCTATACTTTTTCACCTCCCGTAGTTTTACACTTTTTGAATTTTTTGTTAAGTTTTTCTTATTGAGAATTTCTTGCAGGCAAAAATGAAGTCGACTAAGTTTTCCAAAATTACTGATTATTTTATAAAATAATAAATACGTTATTTTACGGTTTAATTTTTTCTATTGTTAACATCCGTAGTTTACCACACTCCGTACATTTCCACATTTTATAAAACCCCGAAAATAGAAAACTATGGAGGTCTGAATTTATTTATAGAAAATAATGATAGTTTCTAAGTAGAAGCATAAACTAAATGTTAAACGGCTGTAAAATATTATTTATTGAAAATATTTTAAAAACGAACTTCTTTCATTTAATAAATGTTTTGCAGATATCGCCTACTTGTTTAACAAAAATGTGTTTTGCAATAAATTCTACTGAGATTTAACCACAATTTCTAACTAATTAATCCAACAACGAAAAGTATATAAAATAATAATTGAAAAATAATATTAAGAAAATTATTTCATTATTGCAAATATCCTCATAATAATTGCTTTCTATTTGTGAGGTTTAGAAATAATAAAAAGTGAATTATTACATTAAAAAAAATTATTTCCATATTCCTTCCGTTTAAATAATCTGTTAAAAACTTACATCTGCTCTAAGATAATAAAATAATCTTTTACCAAATTTCTATTTATGGAAATTAAAACACTTGACCGTTTTTAGAATTTTAATTTTTGCATTTTAATATTTCAAAAAGTTTAGTTGAATAAAAATTAGAATATTATTACAAATGTAATCATGAGAATGAAACGGAATAGATCTGCAATAATTGGAATTTCAGAGGCTACATATTGTCGCAGAGAATATAAAACAACAAGCTATGTCAGAAGAATATATTCGCTCAAGAAGTTACAAGAACACAAAACCGACTCAAGATATGTTAAATTTGATCCGTTTAAGTGATCACTTGCAACTAAAACCAGATTTGAAAATGAGCATACTGTTAAAATAAGCTGCAAGACTATTAGCATTATATTTCAAGTATAGCACAGCGCAAAATACTCTCACATAAAAGGCTATGATAAATATTATTTGGATTTTAATTCATATTAAATAAAGTAGAATCCGAAGGGAAAAGTGTATACTTCCAAACAGGAACTTAATTCAAGATATAAAATAGCTATAAAGCAGTCATGGATTTGGATAATATTATATATATTAAAAGTCATTAGGAATATTATGCCAATGAGGTTCCCACAAAATGGACTTTTATGCAAAGTGATCAAAATCTCACTTCAAAATGAAAAGTTGGCTTAGTGAACTAGGTATTAATATAATATAATGTTTAGGACAAAGTCTAAATATTAAACTACTTGAAAATTTATGAAATTATGTATATGTCAATCTATCACAAAATAAGGGAAATGCATTCAATCTGAATGAAACTAAAATGTTATATCGCTAAATATCGAGTTTTTGATTGGCAATAATAACTTATACACACAAGCGCAACAATATATAGCATAATTTTTGTCATTTTAGAATAAAGCAATGGTGTTTTTGTTCCAAAGAGAGTGAAATATTCAGCATTGTTTGAAACGATGAGATAATATAATTTAAAAAAGTAGAAACCGGCTGATAAATGAAGGAAAACAAATAAAAGTATTAACTGCATAAATATAAATGCTCTACAGTATTATAAAAAACTGTTTCATTCGTATCGGAAACTACTTATTCTGAGAGAGGTTAAAGAATAAAATCTCGACAATTAACTGTGTTACACAGTATATTAATAACAGAATTCAGGACATGAAGTGAGTTAACTGACTAAATGTCTTTGATTAATTATAATAAAACAAATTAAATTTTATAAATTAATTTTTTACATTTAAAAATACGGGTTTAGGAAGATTCATAAATTTTTCGATTTGTGTTTTAAAAACTGCTGAAATTCTGTGTTTAAATTCCTTTGTTAATAAATATTTTAAAATAAATTTAATAAAATGAGCTTGGTAATTACAAACCAGTGAATCCTTGAGGTCTATCTAAAATTATGAGATTTTAAATGAGAAATTGTTGAATGAATATATTTTTTTCAAAATCACATTTTATCGCAAACGAATTTTTCAGAAATAAATTCGAGTAGCATTTCTTTTCTTGTTTTAATCCACGTTTTAACAATTACTACATTATTTTTTCTTAAAAAGCTCATATTTTATGACTTGTCATTGCGACATTTTCAAATAAAAAAAATGATAAACATAAAACTTGCAGGTTCTGGTGACTGAATTATAAAGCACATTTATAAAATCATAATACAGTTATATTTTTTCCTCGTTTTATTCACTTTTACTTTTTTATATTTAATTCTGAAGATGCAGGAGAAAATGATTAAAACATGCAAAAAAAAATTACAATTATATTTAAAACTTTATATTTTTAAACTTACATTTCCTGACTTTTTATGAAATTTAATTCCGAACTTAAAGGGTTAAAGAAACATTAATAAAATTGATAATAAAAATAGAGCGAAAAAAATTTTTTCATCAATTTTTTTATTGAAAACATTGAATCAAAAATCTCTACATTTTTGTTTTAAAAAATAAATTAACAGAAAATACTCTTACAAATCTGGTATCACGGCCTCCAGCAATATTCAGACCCAGTGACATCGAGGAATCTTTAGAGATTTTCACTTGAAACTCTCGATATTTAGGAGTTTCAATGATCAATTCCAAGTTCCTCGTTGAATTTTTAACCATTTGAACCACATTTGGTTTTGAACAAGTGATTACAGTGCACTTGTTAATCATAACGAATCGTTCACCAGGTTTCAGGTCACAGACCTAATTTATCAAATTAATAAACAATCAAAAACCAAACAATATTGAATATACAGTTTGATAAACAATGTACTAAAATGGGGATTAATAAAAATGAAAATTTTCACACAAAATATCGATTTTATAATGAGTATTTATTATTACTAATAATCTATCAAGTATTCACAATGGTAGTTTCGTTTTTTTGCATTTTTGTATTCTGTTGAATTTGTCGCGCAATAAAGGCCAATAGGATTTATTTGATTTTTTGGCTATTTATTTTTTATTTAAATGTGATTTTATAATTATTTAGACTTGTATAATTATTATAATTATAATTATTTAAACATGTAATTTTATAAAGACATAAATTCAGTAAATAAATTATTATTAGTAAATATATAAATTTTAAAAATCATTTTTATGATTACAAAAAAACTTATTTGTAATTGCGACTAAGGGCTGTCCTTAGACATATTTTAAACCAAATAAAATTTGTGTAATGTTTATTCCTACAGGCAACTAAACAAGACTTAAAAAAAGTAATTTCACTAAAAATTTTCCAAAATTTAACTTTTTATTCAATTTTTTTTAATTTTAAGTAAATCGGTATGTAAAATCTTCAGAATTTAATTCGTCATTTTCAAAGATACTAAATCTATTTTTAAAAAAATTTTAATTTTATGTTTTAAATTCAAAAATTAAAATTAATTTAAAACGATAAATATTAAGAACTTACTTTATTTAAATCAACCTTATCAACAACAACTCCATTATTGGAGTCCAATTCCAGCAATGAAAACCCAAATCCGTTAGGGCCCTACAATTCAATATTATTATATACGTAGATCATTGAGCTTACTCTTTTCAAAACACGGTGGTAAATATCTGGAAACCACGTCAGTTTCTCTATTAGCGGATCAACGGGCACATTTTCAGAACAAGTCAACCGTCTTACTTGAAAACGCAATTCATTTTCTGTTTTATGAGCACGTTTCAAAAAATGACCAAGCTCATTTATTGAAATATTTTCGAAATCAACGTTATTCACCTATATATACATGGTTGGTTATTGTTTGTAAATTATATCATTCCACCTCCTACCTTTAAGATCTCATCGTTTATTTTCAACAAGCCAGATTTCCCACAAAGAGAATTATCGTGGATATCAGTGATGGAGATATATCGATTTGGATCTTTTAAGCTAGGAGAAAGTACCAACCCCAATCCAGTTTGCTTGTCATTTTTTATTATAATATCAAACGTTTCGAATGAAAATTTATGATTCCTAGCTGTAATATTTATTAAAATATAAAAGGAGTTTTAGGGAATCAAATATAAAAAATAACTAAAATTATTCAATGAGTGAAATTATTAAGATATTTCCACAAAATCCAACAAATAATTATTTACAAATAATTTTTACATTAATTTAATTAATGATAAACATTTTATAGTATATACCAGGGGTGTTTAATCTTTTGCAGCATCATGACCATATGGTAATTTTTTTGAAGGCAGACGAGTCGCATAAAAAAGTCAACTACATTTAAAGGTTTAGTTTTATTTTGAAAATGAAAAATACGAATAAATTATAAATCCTGATATGCAATCTGATCCTTTTAAACGAACTCAAACTTAATGTGATTTTTGAAATTGGTGCTTTTTCAATGTCTGCTCTTTGGTGGTATGAATGGTGAAATACAACATCAACATTGGAATGATTTATATTTGTTATACCATGTGCGAGTCGCATCCGGCCCGCGCGCTGCAGGTTTAACACCGTTATAAACTTTTTATCATAATTTAGCATAACCTTGTACTGTGATGATAATTGTTCGTTAAATAGTGTTAATTTACAATTATATTAATTTGCATATGCTAATTCTATATTTTACTAGTTATTTTGTCTTCATTTAAGGTAGCTGTGCTTTAGATTTATTAATTTTTATATTAACCACTTTTTTCCTATTTTAATGTGTGAATATACAGAATATTAAAATAAAGTAATATTCTCTTAAAAGTAAATAAAAATCTCTATTTCTCAAAATTTGCGTTCTATGCGCGGCCTCAAATTACATTCAAAATTTCGATAGGGATACTTATACTACAAAACCTAGGTCAATTGAAAAAAAAATCATAATTACATCACTAAAAGTCGTTAAAAAACCATAAAACTCAATTTTGGATAAATTAGGTTTATGGCCAACAGGTAGCCACTATAAATATACACTAAAAATTTACTAGCACTTCAGTTCATTTTGGCATTAACATCAGCAGTGAAAATGTAGTCGATGGTTACGTTAAATACAGCTAACCAAAAATCGGTTTTTTAAATATTTTTAATTCTTATAAATACAGTTTCGAATCTCGAGCAAAGCCGAGTTAATTAGCTATTATTCCTAATAACCAACGAAGTCTTCATGGCTATATATACAAATACACATAAGTGTTCATAACCAGATATTCAACAACACATATCAACGTCCTCGTGTATCAATTATATATTTATAATTGATTCGAATAAAATGATGGCTTCTTCGTAGTAGCATAAATTAAATGATATAAGAGTAAATAATAAGATAAACCTTTGCAGCAAAATATGTATTATATGAAAGGAAACATTAATTATTTAGACTAATTTCTAATAATTCATTTCTAAACATTTTTAATTGTTCGACTTTCAGTAATATTTTGTCATTTGGGAAACAAATAGAAAAACGTTATGATGTTATTAACCAATAGAAGACCACCAGGGTGATTGTATGTTTGATAAATCATATTGAGTCCCAAACTGTGAAAAGGTTTTAAAATAGGATCATCCATAAGAAAATGTCTCGGCATAATAGACGAAGACACAAGCCAAATGATTTATTATTTTAAAGCCATCAGTCCCACAATATCCGAGAGAAGACAACAAAAATCAGGGAATTTTTATATTACTCTACATTCCAGGTAAAGGAATAACTTAAAAGCTTTCTAAAGCTTATCGTTATGTAAATTAGTGCCGACAGATAGTTCTAGGCATTAAGGGCAATAGCGAAAATCCAAGTATTGACGGAATAAAGGTCATTTTATGCAATTCGTGTGGAATGGTAATCTTGCAAAACTATATCAAGAAACAAATATTTCCTGGCTCTTTGAATAGAAAATGGAAGAGTTAATTATTTAGACTCATTCATTTGAAGATAGAGCTAGGACATAAGGCAATAACTTTTTATAAAACTAAATTTTAACAAGGGGAAGAATCGGATCAAAATTACATTTCTAATTTTCACCATTGATCTATTTTTCTTTTACATTTTATAAGTTTATTATTTTTTTCAAACTATAAATCAACATTTTGTTTTATATTTAACATGATCTAGTTTGAAAATGAAGGAAATTATTTTGTAAATTGAATTAATTAAAATTTCAGTGGACAAAATTTGTGAATAATTTATGAAAAACGGCTATGCAACGACGAAACAGCTTACTTTTATCAGAATTGATTTCATTTAATGGTTCAGTTACTCTGGAAATTATCAATGAAAAGGTGCATCAATCAATACTAATATGTTACTTAATAGATAAAAATTCTGGATAGATCTGAGATGACTGAGGTAATCGGTTTGTCGCACTGGAAACTGTGCCATACTTGCCGTTGTGCAGCCGGACATCTTCTGCGGTGATGTAAGAAATGCTGCGTGATAAGATAACAAACAAACAATAACTAGAAGAATGTATAGAATCTCAAATACTTGTAATTTCGTTTGTCTGCACTGATTTGCTTTAGACATAGATCTAGTTTTGATTTATTGTCAACTTTCAGGCTGATTTCGTTCACTTTTGTTACAAAATCGCCTTCGTGAAGCCTTCCGTCGTTTTTAGCGATTCCGTGAGTCATTTTTTTAATCCGTGCCCCATTTTTTCCTTCGTCTACAATGTCTAGAAAGATGCCGAGTTTATTTTCCGTTCTTTTTAATGTAATATGGGTTTCCATATATTCAGGAACCGCAGGCAATCGAAGACATTCACCGTCTGTTTCTTCTGATAATTTTGGCAGTTTATCCATGTCACGTATCGTGTTGAAATAGTATTTATCGTCATTAGCAGGACTCGTGGGCTACAATTTTCATTTGAAAATTATCTTAAGTTCGATAATATATAATTTTACGTCATAGTTTATTGTTTCGAAATGCGGTTTACAAATATAAAGAACCAATCGTCCCCTTGGAGAACTTTTTATCCATTTACAGACTTGTCTGAAATCAACTCCTTCTACCGACTTTCCATTTACTTGTAGCAACCTATCTCCAGCGTGTAACCGACCATCTTTCCCGGCCGTCATTTCGGGAACAACATATTTGAACACGATGATCATGGCATTATGCAATGGATTCTACAATTATTTAAATAATAAATATAAAATATCATAAAATATATATTCCTATAAATATTTATTCAATTCACATTATCTTCATTTTTTAAGAATATTGGTCAATAAAATATATTGAAAATCGGCCATTGGGGAAAAAATTCTACCGAAGTTCCAGTCACTGGTAAAAGTATTCAAAGGGTGCTCCATATTCATTCAGGTTTTTTTTGGAGTATTTTAAAGCGAAAATATGTTAGTCAAAATCATCGCTTATATATAAAACTACACTAAAATATTACACTGTTTATCAAGGTTGTTTTAATTTATTACGGTATTTTCTTTCTGTGTATAATGCCAAATGTATACGTAGTCAGCATTGTGGTATATCAAGACGAAATGAGTATATAAGTGTAATATGTAAAATAGAAAAGGAAATAAAAAATTGTAACTGTGTGAATATTATGACCTTCCACCCTTAGCATTTATAAAAAATCAAAGAATGGATAACATATTATTGTCAATGTATTTTTTTTAAAAACGAAGTGCATATTGTACAATTGACAACCATATGGTAACCCCATATGAGTTATATTTCAACATGCGTTGGTATTTAATTTACACTTGCTTTTCAATGTTCCGCAAATTTGACATTGATCGAATTTCAGTCGTTTAAATTTATCATTTTCTATTTCAAAGATAATGACTTGGGAAATATAAGTTCTCCGGGACAGGATTTATAGCTTTAAGCCCTGGTCAATGGATATGAATGTTACCCACGGTAAATGGGTTAACATGTGATCCTTTAAAATTTCATCTATCTTCATTTCGACTATAGATCAATTTTATTTTCCTATGACACACAGAATTTATATAAAAGATGAATGGAATTTTAAAAGAAAAGAAAATCAGATTAAATGTGAAAAAATTAATGATTTTAATGTCGTAAAATAATGCTTCGATAGTTATCTGCAAATATACAAACCACGGACAAAAAAAATGCTATTTTGACTGCATTTCTGATGTATGACCACACTAAAATCACTGTTTAAATAAGCCCATATTTATTATTGATATACCAGATTGGTCTTAATTTCATTACATTTGAAACAAATATAAATGGGAGGAATAATTGGCGAAATAGTGTGAAATCTAAACATTTATGAAGTATATATACTCTGTAATGAATAAATAGCGTATAATTTATAAATATTATAAACGACCACAATCGATCTGCATATCTGTGACATAGTCAAATCGAGCACACAAAAATCAATTTTGCACCGAATAATTACAAAAAAACCGATTGATTTGTTTATAGTTTCAAATCGTAGTCAACAGCGATCAATCACTATTTGAAAATCAGTTTATTTGTCACAGAATAAATACATCGAATCCGATGGACTTTAAAAATCGATCATTTTGCGCATATCCGAATAAAACGTTAAGACGACGCATCATTGCATCATTGGTAAAATTTGTTATGAAATACAATAGAATTCATAATGATACGAAGACCAATTTACACAGACTGGCATTTTATTTTTCACAAAATACACTTGCAATTGACATTAAGGCCTTGATGCATTTGATGACATACGCTAGGCCCACTCGACACAACGCTAATTTGATCATAGGTGGCTAGGCGTAATGATGAGCCAGACATTTGGTTTTTAAAAACAAAGTCGAAAACAAGTTGATAAATTTATCAATTAATAAATTTACTTGAATTAAATTAAAGGTTTTGATTTTAATTATCTGTCTATTTACAGCATTTGTGGTTTTCGTTTAGAATTTTATTGATCTACTTACTGCTCATCGATAAATAACAGAATTCTTAATTTATCATTTATTTATTCGAATAATATTAAATAATTAATTTTCACTTTTTAAAAAGGATCATTTTACGATATTTCTGAATTATTTAGCACCAAAATTACCGTATAGATGGTAAATTAAATCCGGTAGAGAAAATTGAAAACCATGGCATATAGTTGATATGGGGGAATAAGTTAGGTTACTTGGAGGCAGCTGCTTAGGACGAAGATTCTTTGTGGTACCAAAACAGATGTTAAAACAATTGAAATACATTTTACATTGAAAAAAAAAGTAAAAATGTAAATTTTCCAATTTAAAAATTCAAAAATTAGGTCATTATTTGATAAAAAAAATTAGTAACTATACACATTAACCCTTAATTGCATGATTTTTTTTAAATTTATTTTGAATAAAATAAAATAACGTTCCTTTGACTGAATATATTATTATAATTGTGGCGCATCTAGTGGTCACTTTATGAACTAAATCCGCTTTATAGCTCACATAATATGAAATGGTTAGTTCTTATTTATTTTAGGCGATCTAAATGTGAAATTCTTGTATGTAGCAAATTTGCTACACAACGCAATTAAGGGTTAATACCATCACTAAAAATACTTTGCGGAACTCGATCTGTGTCTAGGATTGATGTTTGTAACAATGATCCATTAACGTAAACAGACTGTTATTTAAATTACTATATTAAATAAGGGAGGATTTCGAGTTTTTGTCTACACGCTACCTCAATATTATCAACGATTTAAATTAGCCATATTAACTAAAATTTAATTAATATCGACAATATATTCCTTGATTAGATCATTATAGCTTAAGGATACCAATTGAAGTGATTTTATATCTAAGTTGACTGTATCATTGTGGAGTTAGAAGCGTTTTAACTTGGAATTTCCAGTGGATAACAGTAAATGCTAGTAAATCATTTTTTTATATAAATATCTCAATTTTTACAAGTTTATTATTATTTTTTAACAGTTGATATTTCGATGTAGTTTAGTAAACATTGTAAAACAAAACACAAAGACAATGATATAAATAATAAGATACAAAGACATTTTCGATTTAACATATGTAAGAAATTTTCATAAGTTACGACGAATAATATACAAAATATGTTGTAAACATTATATAGTTATTATTATGTTGATTAAAGCCAAATGTCTACAAAAAGGTAATGTTAATCAATTAAAATGTAAATATTTGAATTGCGGGTCGAAAATTAATATATTTTCGAATAAAATAAAAGGGAAACAGTGAAATATATGTCAAATACTTTTCAAATCGAAGTAACGGTCCATAGAAGATATAAACATAAGAATTAAACTAATTTATTATGAATTTGTATAAATCACCAATACTTGTAAGAGGAAAAAAGTCGGTTTGGACACTGTAGATATTAAAAGTCAACATATATTTGATTAAGAGTGGCCTGTAGTATTTTTTATGAAGTATATTTTATTTTTAGATATCAGTGCATTGACAGCGTATCTTATAAATACAAATATTTCTAAAGATTGCAATATAAAAAAGAACTACAGAAGAAATGCATTTTTGTAGGAAGTTAGCGAGTCACTAATTTTACCGAATTTGCATCGAAGACAACATCAAAATTTACATAACAAAGATTTGAAAGAATCAATTAGTTTTATAAACTGTTCCTTTAAAAATAAATGCGAAAATTCTACTGCCCCTTCAACTTCATCTGAAAGGAAACGATGTAAACCATGCCATTTATGTGAAACAGAAAGGAAGACATAGTGTTGTATACGTTGCGCTCTAAATACAACTAATAATCATACTAATAGGATGTGATAAATATTTGAATCAATAAAAATATAATAGTTTTATATTGTATTTTATTAATTAATTAACACACTTATTTAATAAAAATAAATAAAATATAAGAAATCCAAGTTTTAATTTAAAATTTCGTAATTGATAGTTTTATTACATTTAACTATTCTAAATTTTCCTCTCAAACCACTAGACGTAGAATGATTGACAAAACAATAGTATGAGGTTAGCGATTAAGGAGACACGGAGGGAAAAGAAGATCCCACGAAGACTGGATTAGAGACATTTGTATATAAATATTGTTAATTTACTTCACAGTACAATTTTGGGTTGAAAATAATATAATTTATCAAATTCAGTTCCACTATATTGCATGTTAATTATTAAATATAAGATCTCCCGGATTCAGAATTTCCCTATCAAATTTCATTTAATATATAATTTAGCATCGAAGTCTCAAAAAGGATAAAATTTTCAAGGTTGATATAACTTCAGGAATAAAATTCAATATTATAAGTTTTGTTACCCTTCAGCTATTTATTTACTCTTACTTTTTAAAGTTTTATTGGTAATTTAAGTTCTGGCCCGTTACTAAAAAAATCCTCGCTGATAACTGTTAATTATGTATTGCATATTTAATTAAATGAAAGAATAGCTCGTAGTCGATTAATCTAACCGTAGGCTAATAATTAGTAATTGTAACGCCCTTAACCTTTTCTTAGCCATTTCGAACCACAGGATTTATATCCGCTTCTCAAAATAGCCAATGTTGCAATAATTAAGTTCCTTTGAATTATTTGGTGAAGATTCAAGAGATAATCGACTTATTAAGAATTTTAGGTATCTAATAACCTGAAAAATACATCCAAATTCGGCCGATGAAAAAATCGATAATAAGCCAGTTGCGATTCATCAGAAATATGGACAAATCACAGATAATCCCAATGAGACAGCGAATGAAATTGCAGAAGATGAAATATCGATTCGATTGTAAATCAATATTAAAATTAATATTTTGTATTGTTGGAATTTTTAAGTTGAAAATTTCATATTCCTACTGAATCTTTATCAAGTAATAATTTATTTACCCGTATTTCTTCCAAAGCTAGTCCAAAAGGTGAATTTTGTTTCCGCAATTCAATAACTATCGGACCACGCCAGCCTACCATGTTTCGCAGGTAATCATTAACGGTTTCATGTTGACCATCGATCAGTCCACCGAATGAAACAGACGATCCAAAATCTCGGCTAGTCTATCATTAACAATGAATTAATTTGTATTTATTCAGAACAGGTTAACAGAAATAAACAAACACTGATTTAAAAATCTTAACTTTATGAAACAACTGTGATATTCAATACAAAGTCAACTTTAGAAAATTCAATGGCAAATTTCACTATGAAAACGAAACCAAAATTAATCTATAGTAAAAATTACCGTGCTATAATTGCTAACATTGCTCCGTAGGGTACCATTTTGACTGGACTCGTCGTCATCCATATCATAAAATGAAATTGGAGAATTTATATTATCTTCCGAGCCCCCATAATCACTTGCTAGATCATAATTATGAATAATCGACCTAGCAACAACAATTTGAAAATAATTTGTGACTTTTCTAAGAGTATTTAAAACTTCTTTCGTAGGTAATCCAACAACCTTAAGACCATTGACCTTTACAAAAATCATTTAGGTTTCAATAAAAAAAAATTTGAAACCTCTAAAATCTCATCTTTTACCATAAATTTACCCGTTTCACCAACACATTGGCTTGGTAATATGACTTTAAAAAAATGATGTTGAACTACTTCTTGAGTATTTCTAGCTATCTCATTTCTACCTTCAAGAGCTACGCCAAGTGATTGATTTCGCTTACAAAGATTCATACTCTGAATTGAAATTTTAAAATAGATTTTTACATTATAGAAACCATACTATAATTTCATAATCAATGCCCAATATTCGTATCCAGTTTTCCTGAATCGCTTTAGATGAAGATTCAGTAATATTGAATCCTTCAATATTTGAAATGTATAATCCTTATAGACATTACAAATAACTTACGAAAATATTTGTCGATTTTATTGAATGAAGTGAAATTAGAAAGTATAATTCCAGTGAAATAAGATTTCCATTTTTTGCTAACTTTCTTGTCAGAAAAATCTTTCATCGTCATAGAAAAATCAAATTATGAATATAAATGGCTAAATTGAAAATTTAACTTGAATGCAATAAATAACAAAATATGAACAAATTTTTAAAACATTATTGCCGCGATATTATTCGATGATTAAATTTTGTCTGTATGACTCATTTACGTTTGTGTTACGTAAATTTTATTTATTTTACTAATTTTTTTAATAATTAATGTGCAAATTTCTATTTTATTTCCATATATTAAATGCAAACAGTAAATTAGGGAATGTTTATTGTGTAAATTATCTTTAGCAAAACTGTATTGTAATTGTTTAAAAGCTATTTTCAAAATATTTCGAAAATAATGATAAATATATTTGTAAATTTTATTATAATATATATAATCGCTTAATTAATATAAATTAAAGTATACTTAAATTTATGCAATGATTTAGAACAATAGATTTTAAATAGATAGTTTTAATTAATCAAGATCATCTAAAATTAAAAGGTGATATTTTGTGACTAAATAAATTTTTTAACTGAATTTACCATATGATTATTTACACAAAATTTATTTTTAATTGGAACGAGTGGTTAATCTGGAATACCTAAGCTAGAGTGAAGTTGAATTATAAACGTGTAAATTTAATGTCAGTAAATTATCTATATCTTGAGTTTACTGTTGTGAGATTATTAAAAGTATTTCTAGTTAATTTTTGTTAGTAATTATAATTTTCGATGAAAAAGAAGCAAGTCATGAGTGTAAAAATCTAGAAAGTTAAAGGCTATTTTAATGTTTATTTACGATATATAAATAAATAATAACAACGAAAAAGTTAGGAAATGCTATTGAACAATAAAATGGATACAGTGAGTATACATCGAGTTGTCACAATGTAATGTAGATTGGTACCGCCAGTGGTTATACTTCATGTTTGTTGACAACGTAAAATGTTTTATCAAATAAATTATTTTTTGCATTCGCCTGATTGAGGAACTTTTTATAATTATAAATTTTATATTTTCAGAAAGTAGCTGATTTTTGTGTTAATAATAGTAAAAAATTGAAGAGCTGACTTTAAATGAGTTTATTTGTTTGTATAAGCAATTTTATAAAAACGTGGATTTAGCAAATATCGGAACTCATAAAAAATTAAAAACTTTATTTTTACTTTTGTGCAATTTGATTTGGCAGATTTAATAAGGTGGTAGCCATAATTTAGATACTCTTCTACCAGATTATGTTGTTTCATTTAAAAAATTTAAGAAAGCATCGAATAAAGACACTTCCTTTTTGATCAAATACACTAAAAAGATGTAAAATGGGTTTTAAGGAACACAATTATTCAATTCAAGTCTTAAATTTACAGAGCAGCTACTGGCAATAAAACTGTATGAGCAACCTAATCACTTAAAAAATCGAGTATTACTAAAATTTATTCATTAGTAATCGTCTTACAGTTGTAATAAACATCACTAAATTCAACCGTTGTAAGCACAACGGATAAAAACTGGTCAAGTAGGTGATCCCGCAAAAAGTCATCTCAAAAAGTAAAAGGTCTACCGATAGTTCTGTCCATTTCGATGACAAGCATGAACAAATTTATTTGGCTCTTTATTTTTATCACTTATGTATCTGTACCTACGTAGCAAATCAAATGAAAAAACTATTTACGTTAGTTTAAAGTGTGAAGCGTTATTATACTCATGTCTACTGATAAAGTTCATTTACGTCACCGTATTCTATAAGAATTTCAACAAAATATACATGCTATAGAGGCATGTAGAAATTTGTTAAAAGTGTTTGGTGAAAGTAGTTTATTATAGGACACACAGAAGATGGTTCGAAAAATTTGAAACAGGTGATTTCGACATTTCTGTTAAGTCACGTTATATTATTTTTGACCACAGTAAAAACTTGTAAATCTCACAGTAATTGCTTCCAAAAGTATATTTATTTGTCTAACTATCTTTCTACCATGTGCTGGGCACTGATGGGTCCTTAAAATAGTTTTGAACTGCCTAAAGGTTATCATCCCCACCTAGCGCCTGCATAAGAATTTGAACCGCTAGTCACCCGTCATGAATGACGTTGGTACTGTGAACTAGTGGGTGGAAGGTTAGCAAAAGGTGAGCTCCTTCTCAAGAACTGCTAATGCCCTAACCCCCCTCGGGTCCATGAGCTGTCGTAGAAGACTTCATGCTCTTACTTAATTGTCCCCTTCTCATCTTATCTAATTTCTAATTTATCTAATCATTAAATCACTCTGTTTCCCCATATTCAACCATTCTAGTCATATTTACCCGTCCATAACAAACAAATTAAACAACAAGTTATTAATTTATATTATACTCGATAAATAATTAACATATATGGATTACATAGGTAAAAAATAATTAACATCTACAAATTTAATTCAGTTAAATTCAGTTAAACACAAAATTTCGCCATCAAAACCCATTGGCGTCCAAGATGTGTCCCAACAGGCGTGCACGATTTACTCTGGCCTGTCGTTCCCTTTTGTTGGGCCGGTTCTTTCTGCGGTTCCTCTTCGGTAACCCTTCCGGTGTAGGTGATGGACCTGTTATCATTTGTCCAATGCCAGTGTCTTTACCTGTGGCATTTCTTAGCACTATCGCCTGCTGTTCTTCGGATAGGTGAACCCCACTCTGCAGGAGGCCTGTCCGGATGTTGTCTTTCAACTTCCACTCTTCTACCTGTTTCTCTAGCTCCTGGGCCTTCTGTTCGGCCGACCGCAGGGCTTCGTCCTTCTGAGCTAATTGATTCCTCAGTGTGCCGATCTCTTCTTTCAGCTTGATTGCCTTCTCGGGGCGGAGCCATGTCTGCTCCATGTATCGACACTTCCTCACCATGGCCTCTGCCCTCTGCGTTTGTGTCACTGCGGTTTGGTGGTAGCCGGCTATATCCCTTCGGAATTGTTCCAGAGTTTTCTTGTGAGAGTCCACTAAACAAAATTCATTCTTAACTTCATGTCTATTATTCTCTATGTACAATAAGTATTAATATATTCTGATCATTTATAAATGCAAAGAACTAATTTTGGCATCTGGATGGGGAAAAGATGGGTATGCTCTTTTCTACTTATATATTATAACGGATTCTGCTGTTTTCTCCTGATCAATTAGTTATAACAGGTATCAGCAACGATGTCGTTGACAATACCTGTGATAACCAAGGGTAGTTATGTAATTCATTATATTGTCAACATTACAATAATATTATGAAATTTATATTTTCCATTTAAACATTAATTTACCAAATTAAAAATTTATTAAATTCAAATTTAGAAATTTCCAAATTTAATTACTCTAAAATGATTTACAAAAATTTTATTGTAAAATAATAATTAAAATTAATGGTAATAATATAAAATAGTTTATTTTAATTTCCTTTTGTTTTTCCACATTTAGGTATTTTATTTTTAGATTTTCACCCGTTGCCATAGCAACGAGTCAACAATCGGAAAATTTCCAAGGTCAGAAATTTTACATGATTTTTAATTTTTATTTTAACTCAATTTAGGTTCCCTATCGAGATCCACACCTCCGCGGTGATCCAAATTAACTCCCCGACATTCTCTCAGGTATGATCTTCACTTCAAGCTAATTTTATTGATCATTGAGGTTGTAGAACGTCTAGAAATGAGCCGCGACAGAAAACCTGAAAATTGGAATTTATCCACGGAAGAATTTTCCCGTTATTTTATTTAGTAAATTTTCTGCTTGATTTTTTGGGAATAAAAGTTATTCTTTATTTCGCTTCAATTTTCTAGTTATTTTTGGTAATGTAGTAATGACAATCGCAGTAATAGTTATAATAGTACAGAGAATATTAATGATAATAATAATAATAATATTAATAATAATAATGCTAATAATAATAATAATAATAATAATAATAATGATTGTGATACTATATTAGGGACAATGGTCGTGGTATTAACCCATGGTGGGAGTATTAGCGGGGTATTGGGAATAATAGGGCTATATAGTTTAATAATATTAATAATAATAATAATAATAATAATGATAATAAATTTTTAACCATAATAATAATAACTATAATGTGGAAATAATAATATCAACGGCATTAATAAAAACAACAATAATAATAATAATAATAATAATTTAATATTAATAATAACATTGGATTTCTTTAGAGATAATGGTCGGGTTCTAATGAATTCGTGTACTGGAATTAATGGGACTATATAGTTATAGCAATACTATACTAATAATATTAATAATAATAATAATATTTTACTAATAATAATAATAATTTTTTAATAATGATAATAATATTTTAATAATAATTAATAATGAAAATATTTTAATAATAATAATAATAATGATATTAACCATAATATTAGTGTGAAAAATAAGGATAATAGTAATAAAATTGATGTTAATAACATCAGAATTCTGAAACAAGTAATATTAATGGTACTATATGGAATTTTCGGTAATAATAGTATGGTGCTTATAAGGCTTATAATAATGTTAATAGTATTAATACTCGTTTAGGGCCAATATTAATAATGTTAAAAATAATGAAAAACTTGGAATAATAATCAAAATAATTAACGAAAATTCACAATATGAATAACGATAATAATCATAATATCAGAAAGAAAATAATAATTTTAATAGTAATAACATTTAATAAAATGATAAAATTAATAATGAAATATTTAGTAATAATAATAAATTTTAACAGCATGGTAGTCACGTTAACAATTATTTTATGGGCTGTGGCGTCGTAAATTCGAATTTTAAACTGAACGTAAAGTCTTTGGTTAACATTCCAACGTCGATTTGGTATGTAGATTGGATACGAAAATGCCAGTTATGGCCGATTTGACTTCCTAATGTGATTAGTCGCGGATTTTAGTGAGCTGTGTCATACATTTATGCTAAAATAACGTTGTTGTTCACAAAAAATAAAATGTACTCTTTCTGACTCTTCTATAAACTAGTCGGTATATCTTTCCTTTTTATGTTATCACTTTATATTTAGCCTTTCCCAGGACCTCGACTCAACTCTTTCGAGGGTCGGGCGATAGGATTTAGGAAGGGGAGAATACTGGGCAGGCCTGGTTACTACCGGCACCGCGGCTTCCCCCACTAACGACCGGTTCGATCCGGGGTATCGAAAAAATAATTTCATTTTACTATCTTGTTGCATGTAAATCTATTATGTAAGTCATAGATCGGTTATTGTCGTCAAAAGTTAGATTATTTTGTCTCAAGAACAAATCCTTTGATGATGGAGGTTCAACAACACGGTCGAATTCCTCGATCACGAAAGGACGTTTCTTGTGAGCCTTTTCTGTAGTATAATTAATACAAAAAAAATAACAAAAATTCTCATGAATAGAATCATATTAAATATAACATAAAAATAAACTAAAATTACTTTTTCCAAATGACAATGAAATAATGATAAAGTATTATGAGCAATAATAAAATTAAGAGAGTTTTTTGAGAGTGTTTTTAGAGAGAGTGAGTTTTTTTTGTTCAGCCAGCTTCGCCTTATATATCATGATTGTTCGTGTGTGTGTTTTGATGCAGTTAAACAAGGAATTCTCGAATATTCCAAAATTTATAAAATTTTTATTCTTTTTGATTTAAATTTAAATTTTTACATTTTTATATCTCAGAATTTTTATTAAATTTTTATTTTATTTTTCTTTAAATTTCCGTTTTTAAGTAATTTTAAATTTTCTGCTCAAAACCACACAGGCGTTATCGTGCTGGCTAAACAAAAGTAAAAGAACAGGGTTTTTATCAGTTTTTGCCCAACACATGGAATATTAATTTATACCTGTTTAGAAAAAATTGCATCAAAGAAGTAGGAACGTAAATTTGATTTTCAAGATCAAATGCGAATTCAAATATTTAGAATTAATAATATTATTTGTACATTAAAGAAGTTTTCAATAAATACAATGTTTTAATCTCAATTTGACCACGTAGGGATTCATCTTATACATGCGTTGGTTTTTTTTATCGAAAGTCGGTGTTTAAATCTAACTTCTCAGTGTCCTTGTTTAACAAAACCAAACACAATAACGTTTATTCTGATTATCACAATTGATTACAAATTCTCCGCGTAATATGAACAGAAATACAACTTTAATGTAAATCTGCACAATTTCAGATATTGATTTGATTCAATTGACGTTTGCTTCACGTTTGGATACGTCGTCAAATGGGTGATTTTTCTTCTGTTACGCCTTTGAAATAAACTTCTCGACTTGTCTTCGATCAATCTAGCCATTTTGTTGATTTTCTTTCTCATTTTAAAGCCGTCTTATAATTAATTTATTCGTAAATCAAATTGATTTTGTCATTTTTGGACTTCTCTCTTTGAACTTTCTCATGCTAAAACTACATTGGGTCAGCATCTCAGAGCTCCAGGGTTTCTATTTAACTAAGAAAATTACTTTTGATGTCGGGTTCATATTTTATCCCGGGTTTCCTTCGTGTTGGGTTCATGACTTCTGAACCCTTGACATACAACTGTTCGATCCTCAAATGGTTATCCGTTGCTAGGCAACGTTGGTAGTGCAACCACTGGTTCTGAGACCACCAAAGGTGAGCTCTGCTCTCAGAACTGCTAAGGCCAGACCTCATATTGTGTTCAACGAGCTGCCGGTAGAAGGCGTGTGCTAGATTTCTATACTGTCCTTGTATTTCTGTCTGATGCAGGTTGATCATACTCTTGTGTTATCCTCGTCTGACTTCTCGAATCTAACGTCTTTACTATACGTCTTGCATCTAATGGCTTTAACTACTCTCCCCTTTCGATTTCTGAATTTAATTCGAATCAAAAGAAAAAACACAAACACGATCGAAATAAATTTAATTAGTTTTGTTATACGTTTCCATAGGTGGTTTTGATATTCTTTTATCTAGTTTCAGTTCGGCTCTCATTACCCGAAGTCGAGCTCGTTCGGCCTTTCCAGGTGTATGCCTCCTTTGGTTGGATGGCCCCTGTCGCTCGTCGTTGTATAGGCCAATTGTGCCGGAGCAAACACCAAGGGATATGCCACAACATTTCTCTCCTGGCTGGCTGACTGCGCTACCTCCAAGGCTCGGATTTGCGTTTTCTGAGCCTGTTTCAATGCGGCCCGATTGACGTCAAGCTCCGGATAAAAACTCTTTACCCGTTTCGGTTCGAACATTGTAGATTTAGGTCGTTGAATTTCCTGAGTGGCTTGTATCAAGCGTCGAGTGAGACGAATATTGACGTTCTTTATTCTGGTAGCGTCTTCTTGGCTGTCTCGGAAGGAATCCGTCACTAAACAAACGAGGAAAATTAAGTGAGACTTTCATTATATACGTCAATTTAGATTCTAATTTCAATACAAATATCACTGCCTAAGATAGGTTTAATCGGGGTTTCAATTATGGTGCATTCATTCCATGGTCACCCAAAAACTATACTTACTGAACGTTCATGCATTTAGGTACCGATAAATAGTGTCGGTTAAAGGAATCAATTTCTTCATTCTTCACTTCGGCAAATATTACTCTTATAAGTTGAATAAAACAGAATTAAATTAACAAAAAATTTTATTTAACATTTACGAAAATCACTACACATGGATTAATTCCTTCATTATACTACTGGTTTTCGGATCGGGATCTCGCCACGTGAGGTCTCGCGTAGCTATCATATCCTTCTTGATGTAGCAGCTCCAGGCGTTCCAGCATGACTTGGTGGATTAATTTGTCTGTAATTGCCAGAGTCTTCTGAGTCTATCAAAGTATTCAGAGCAGGATCGTCGAGCTCATATGAAGCATTGTGGCCCGAGGCATAGACATCAGAGCATGGAATTCTACCCACTGCTGTGTCGCGATTGATTTTGTCTAGCTCCATTTGGACCATCAGTCGTCGGTGTCTAATTGTCTATCTTTCTCGTCAAACCGGAGTAAATAAAATTCTACCCTCTGGCGGGCCTCTCTGGCTGGGTTACGGTCGGGTTCCCTTTTTATCGCGAGGTCAAGGTCTTTTATCCGCCCGTCGGCCGGCCACATGGTATCTCCTGGCGTGGAGACCGAATATCCATAATCCCACAAGATTTGGCGATATTGGGCTGCCGCAGTTGAACTGAATTGAATGATCTTCCTCTCTTGCCCTGGCACATGTCGTCTTAAAATGGATTGCCCTGTAACTGGAGAGAGATTAGGCAAGGAACAATACTCATTCGGGATTCCGAGTGATAACCGTTCAGGTCGACAAAAAAATTATTCCATGATGCTTTATGATAACCTACCTCATGATAAGATATGAAGTAATTAATATTCCTTACTTCCATTTGTTGACAGTTGTGGCGTTAGTTTGGACATTATTGGCTGCGAATTTGAGTTGCGTTCGTTTTTTCTGTGGGCTTCTTGCATCTGTCGTTCTCAGACTCTCTTTTCCGGCCTTCGATTTGAGTGTTAGGTGTTTGATTTAGAGTCCATGTTGATAACGTGACAGTGATTATAGAGAGGGTTTATATAGTTTGATTCATTTATTTACTGCATCACCTATAACATCATTACCATTGTTAATTTGGATTTGTGGTTGTGCATATTGTTATTATTACTTTTGATAATTATTATTATCATTCTTATCATTATTATCGTGTGCGTTTATTATTTGTTATGGTTACTATTGATACCATTATGGTTATTAATTTCCTATTTTCTTATGATCGAAGTTATTCTGGTCGTCATTATCCTTACTATCATTAGTATTATTATTATTATCGCTCTTTATTATCAGTTCTATCATTATCACTTTTATTTACGAATATATTATTTTTCATTAGTGATTTTACCACTCATCATTATGCTCATCAATGTGACTTATATTATAAAATATTATTATGCATGGTTACCCTCATTTAAAGTTCTATGGTTGTCTATAATTACCCGTAATTTATTCTAACACCTAATATTTGTAGATACAGCAAGGTTGCAAGTTCACGCTCCATTCGCCATTGCTCACTTGCTTACATGATTGATCGCGTCATACATGCAGGTCAAATAATCAATCGATGGAGTTTTCAGAATATATCGCTTTTATATTTCACAGGTGAAAGTTTTAATTTCTATCATGATTTTCATAAGTAATTGAATTTAGGTCGTATTCGGTGGCTACGGAGTCGTGTTGTTCTCTATATTCTCAATCAACGGAAAAAAGTTCCGCCCAGGAGTTTCTCTATGTTGATAATATATTTTGATGAATACTGGATGGATCTAAAGGCTGGCGTTTCCACAGGGACCGTTATGCATCAACTTGAGTATTTAGGAATCATTGTGATTTTAAATAAAAGTATTTCCTTGTTGTCGTTCTTTCTATCTAACGAAGATTTTCGGTTTACATATTATGATAGTAGGCCATTTTGAACCTCAATCACACCTTCTGTTGCATTTTTATAAGTGAATCCCTGATTTTATTGCCGGGACTTCTTACAGGTTAATTCTCTGTCTAACTATTCGGAATCGATTCAGTCAGTTATATCTATCGGTAGTATTTATTGATTTGCATTCCTCGAATTAGAACTCAAATTGAAATTTTATCTAACTCATCTTTAGTTTGTTTCCTTTAAACATGCCATTTCAACTTCACATCGTTTATCAGTTTGGTTCACCCAAGCAGATTTGATTTTAACTTAATTAAACTCAGTATTCAAAAATTCAGCTATAGCTTTAGTTTATTTATTAGACAAATCTTAACATTAATATTATTTCAAATAGACTCATGTATTTGAACTAAATCGCTAGTCGGTGGTCTATCCAAATCGTAAACTCTTCTGGTTTTGTTTTGGTGCTTAACGTTTCTCTATATTCTAGTCGTAATCCTGATTCGATTTATTAGGAAAAGCTTGATCTTATTCCATCATTTATTAACATTTGATTTTAATTATATTTAAATTTGATCCATCGATGGATGAGATAATTTCGTTGCAGCAATTTAATTTATCCCCCACTTCCCGTACCTTCACTTTAACCTTCGGGTGTTGGCTGTGTTTATATTATATTTAAGAGTGTCCACTGGACTACTCGATGTTTGGAATTTTAGCCGCATGTATAATTCATTTTAGGTCGATTTTTCTGGCGTTGGGCGAAAGACGAACAAGCCAAAAGACCCGTTCTTTGATCTCCTTTCACCACTTTAAGCTATCATTTCACGTTTAGATTTACCATTGGTGAACCCTCATGGTCACAGCTCCGTTGCAGATGAACTGCGCTTACACGGATCCGTTAATTGTGTGTAGTTGCTTTTTTGTAAGATGTATTGGCTGTGGGCCGGAAATATTTTGACATAGTTTTTAGTAATGATATAGTAGAATAATATACCTTCTTAAATACATATAATTCATTATCGACAGTAGTTACATTTATAAGAATATATATTCCTCAATAATTCATCATCAGTAATAGTTACGTTTATAAGCATATTCATTTATCAATAATTCCTCACTTAGTTTAACGTGAGTCCTTGTATAAAGTTGATTCTGTAAAGAAAATTTCTCTCACACAAGCTTAATGTATCACACAAAAGCGCTTTTGTTTAAGAAAATCGTATTTTGCTAGTGAAAACCGGTAAGAGATTTTCAGCAGGAAAAAGTGTTTAAATTCTGTAAAAATGAATAGGTATATATACTTATTTTTGACCCTAACCTTGTGTGATCTTTTTGATGTGTTAATACAAAATTTGACATTGATTTTAATTGTAATATCTAATTCTAATTTTTTCATTTGTCTTACATTAAATAGATAATTTATTTGTATTATTTTTTAATTGAATATTTCTAATTAAAAATATTTTATTTTTAACCAGTTTTATTCTTTAAAATGCTGGTTTTACAAATTAATCTATTTTTGGTCAAATTCTCATGTTATCGTGTTGTTTCTACGTTAATTTCGTGCGGTTCTTGGTGCATTTGTATATAATTTTATTTTACTTTTATATTTTTTCGATTTTATATTTAATTACATTCTTCCTCATATTTTAGGGTGTTTTACTTGGTGTTAATAGGTCTGATTTTAAATCTGCATTGCTGTGTTTGCTTGCTATTTCCGATTTATTTAAACAAACTCAGTCTTGACCCAACATTCTTCACACAATTTCGTTTGTCCTAATTAAATAATTTTGTTGACGGCCCGGGTTTCTCACACTGCTCGTGTTTTCTGTAGGCTCCGACTTCCCATTAGCTTGCGTTTTCCATTGGTCAATTAATTTTTAAACTAATTTATATTTTTATTAAATATTTCCTTCTATGGATCTCAATCGATTTGGTTTTATTATATTTGGATTCGTCACGTCATTTGGCATCCTCCCATACCATTTCCCCCCATAAATATTTATTTAAAAGTTTTAATTAATTTTGCACTTTTAATTATTATTCTGAACATCAATACTTTTATTGATTTTCCTTTTTGTTTTTGTAAATTTTGTTAGACCTCAACACATGCATATATATTATTACTTGAGTAACGGTCAAGAAAATAATCAATATCATCATCAGTAGACCAGACAAAATTTACTAATTTCAGTGCATTTTGCATCAATCTTATCAGTAATTGACATATATACTGAGACTGATGCAGGTATATCCGTTTATTTTTTTTTGGAATACACAATTCTCTTTTGAATTATGTAAACTGGTAAAGTGAGGGAAAAAACCTTTCTATTTCATTTATTAGTATTTATACACAATAATATTGTAAAAGTAAAGAAACAAACACAGACTCATCTATCAGTATTAATGAAAAAAATAATCTTGTTAGCATTTTCTAGTATCAGAAAATCGTCGATGACTCGTATATTGCGTAAAAATCAGAAATTGGAAGGAATATAACTCATGCTGCAGTTTAAAAAATTAGCCAATAGCATTGATGGAAAAAGCCATAATTTCAGAAATAAAAATCAGATTGATAGAAAAATCGAATTTCAAATACTCGAGATTAATTCCAAGGAAGAAAAAATTTAAGTCAAGATTTCAACGGCAGACAACCAATTCGAACCAGTTTTCAAAGTAGAAGCTCAGAACCACATTGGAATAATTATTGATATGCATGTCACGAAATTGGTCACATATGTCGTGAATGCCCAAATATTCGATGTTTGTTCTGTGATAAACTAGGTCATTTAAGTGTTAGGTGTTTTCAGAAGCAGAATTATTATGAAAGGAGATTTGAAAGAAACCCCAATCAATACAGAGATTCTAATCAATTTAATGGAAATAATTTTCGATATCGGGATAATTCAAATGGACAAAATGAACAGAATGACCGAGATCATGTTACTACAGTATACGATGACATGCCAAATTATTATGATTTATTTGTCCTGCTCGATTTAAAATTTATGAATAAATATATTTTTTTAAACATGAAAGTCAAAAATAACTAAATTTTCATGAGCGAACCTGGGTACGGTCAGCTAGTATTTGGTATTGATACACGTTCGTGGCAAAACCAACATTCGAAGCAACACCTCCGCCCTCTCCCACCTCTCTACACTAGTTATCAGAAAAAGAAAGTCCATTATTTTACATGATTCTTAATTATTTATAAAAAAAATTCTAACGTCCATGACAAATTTCGAGAGCACACTTGACGAGATAACCACAATCAACGACCATCAGATGTGCGTCTGGTTGATGAATAAGCATCTACTTCGCGAAACATTACAGTTTTCGGTGTGTTACCAATCGCAATCTTTAAAGCCATGTAAAGATGGATGGTTGGGTTTGGAATGGCGGTGCATGACATGCAAAGCTGCCCAGCGTAGCTACAAAGAAGAGCCAGGCCTCTATTCAAAAAACAGATCAAAGTCGCGGACTACCAAGCCAAAAAAGAACATCAGGCGGCTATGATTTGGCCAAAGAATTTGAAGCAAAATCTACACAATATAAAGGTAGACATCAAGAGTGGAAAATTTTTCAGTGACAATGTAGAGAACCCGGGGTATGCACTGCATACTATGAAGTGTTATTCAAGTTAGATGACTCTATCCTACAGAATATGAAGACCTTAACAGTGATCACAGTTTTCAAACCCACCTTATTGTCAATCATCGAGACTCAAAGAGCTAAGCACAATCCAGACAATCAGATCGCCAGTACTAACGTACAGCCTGAACATGACAAATCGACTCAAAAGTAAAAAATGTAATGATTCATGTACGATGAAATCACGCGTATGATGCATTGTTTAAATAAAGATTTAAATTGCAAAATCTCAATTTTAAAATCTCACGTTCCCTTGATATGATTTTACTTGTAACTTTTGTAGGTATGAATGGACTAGCTAAATGAAGAGCGGGAGAATTTCCACTGACAGATTTTTAGGTTCAAGAGAAAGGTTAATGTAGGGTTTTTCTTTATAATTATCGCTGAAAAGCTTTAGCCACTTGTAATTTAAATTAATTTAAAGGTCTTTCTTAATTTGATTGTAGGAGTTAACCACCTACTTAAATTCAGAGTTATCACAAATTCACAAAGAGAACAATGGCTTAGATATGCATCTAATCCAGACTAAAAGAGCATATGGTCAATTTAAGACCACTCAGTTTCAACTAGATTGGACTAAGAAGATTTGTCAGCAGCTACAACCCGCCAAAGAGACTTACCAGCAAGAACAAAGTTGCTATCAAGCGCTGTATACTAGAGTGGTCCTTATTTTTAAAAGTTGGAAATTTAATGGCACCGCCTCTAAAAATATTATATTTGATGAAAAAACATACGTGGTGAAATATTTTTGAAATCGGACAATATTTAGAGGTGCCTCATCTACATTGTAGTCCTGAGCGTTTGCCATATATTTCGGTGAATTACGTTTGTTCCCGTAATAAGCTAAGTCTTCACAACACAACTGCATATTGTGTATAAATATGAAAACAATAATAAATACTAGTACGATGTCCCACAATAATGAGTAAAGCATCAAACACAAGTTATCTTGCGTGAATCGAGAAATTGCTTTCGGTGTTGGGAGATGACTTCATTGTGAGTAATTTGTGCATTGAATTGTTCTATTAAAGCAATACCTATTTCCGCAAAATCATTTAAAACTTGTAGTTCACATATATTTTGAAGTTGTTGCTTGTAATCGGATTTCTACCCATGTTTTATGACCAGTGTAAAGGCGGTTTTTATTGATATTGAGAGTAGAAAAGAAAGCTGTTAGTTTGCTGGTAACGAATTTGCTGGGTTTGAGCATTACAATGTCTTTGCTGATTTCTATCGGCTTTGGGGAATTGTCCTTTCCTTTAACGAGGAGGATATTTCTTTGTATAGCTTCCTTTTCATCTGTCAGTATTTTGAGGTCAAAGAAAGATAGATCAATAAGGTCTTCATATAGAAACTATAAGTGTTTGAAACTTTCAATGGTTGCTGCAGCAATGACTTCGTTGACAGTAGAATACTGCTGCAGTTGTTTCAAAAACCTGATATCATTCATTGTTGCGTATGCAGCCATGGAAGCAGAATTTCAAACCGGGATATAGCCACCACCAATGGCAAATAAAAGAAATTCACGTAACCCATATTCTTCTTTTGCTGTGAGTTTGAAAGCCTTATGAAATTTACGCTTCGATGTTGTGCCAAACATGTAAACTTTGAAGGAGTATAGAAGACGAGTTATCCATCAGGTATTGTGAGGACCACCAGGAGTTTTGAAATGAATGCCATTACGAGGTTTGCTTCTAAGAAATATGATTGTCAGATTCAGTAATTCAAGGTCGCCCTCGCATGGCTGAGAGTCATGGAGTTTCAGCTGATAAAATTGACACACTTCTTCTAGAATAATGTCATCAATCTTCATATTCCTATCTGCTGCAGATGTCCGAAAGAAACCGTGGTCAATAAACTTCCAATGCGACTTAAAATGCTTGAAAACTTTAATATCAGGTCCACAAATTTCTCCTAACGTCAAGCATGAATATTCTCTGAAGCACTATTTCATATATGTGATGTCGGCATGCAAAAGAAAGCAATCGTCTCTCAAGAATAGTACAACCACATTTTTTAAAACAAGTGTTCACTGAAGTCGTATCCAATGCCATTCCACACACCTTCTCCAGGAGACCATATTCCATAACTGTTTCTTAAACAGCATCAGCAATGAAATTGTTAGTTTATTACTGCTTACAGTTGTTGCATTTCAAATCCGGATACCAACACAGGAAGAAAATCCACTTTACAGTTTTTAGTGAAATCTGGCAGAAGTTTACCATCCAAGTGTATGATTACGGGCCTAGTATGCTTGTGTGTAAACTCATACTTGATCTACACTGTCATTTCCTGCTGTAAGCACATCCTTGCTCGGCAAATTGACGACTTGTCGATGACTAGATTTCTCGAACATTCACCAAGACTTTCTGTCATCACTGTAGCTATATACACTGCATTACGGTCGCTGATTTTACAGCGGTCCAGAGCCTATAAAATCAATAGTGATACGAAAGGTTTTCTAGTTCGTTTTGAAGGAGGGCTTGAGAAACCTGTTTCTGATTCTTTAACTTCACTTTCATCAATAGAACTAGAGTCCCATTCTATTGTTTCATTTGTGGTTTATTGAGAATTCGCTAGTTCATGTATGGGCTTCATCTTTTCAAATCGAAGTTTTTTTCTTTATTGGTTTCTCCATCGTTTCCCATTGATACCATTCATACAACACTGGTGACCTCCACGCTGATCAATAAGAAGTTCCTTATCTTCCTGGATTGTCATTAAGTCTAGTGCATCTTGACATTCTTACAATGAAATAAAAGAACATTCTTCACTTTTATATTTGGCAGACATATTAAAATGTATTTAACATAATTATCATTATAACTATTTACCTGAGACTTTGAGTTTAATTTTAAAGCGACTACTACAAAATGTCAAATTCAAATAGTTCATTTTAACAAAATATGAGAAACATGCAACGCTCAACTTTCTTGCTGTATTTTCGTCGACTTAAAAAAGAAAATATTTAAACCAATTTTAAAAATTAATGCTAAAACATTTTTTAAATTTAAGCAGGTCACGATCACGAAATTATATGAGAAGTCCCTATCCACGATACTTGTTTTTTCTATTCTCATGCTGATAAGGAGAAAATCTGAAAATTACATCGACATTAAAATAGAACCAAAATTTTTATTCTATCATTTTTTCATCAATTTGAACAATTTTAGAAGATGGGAGCATAGAATTTTCCTTCAAAATAATTTTCCAATATAAATAAGGACCACCCTACTGTAGACACAAGTTCAAGCGCTCAAAATAGATCGATTAGCAAGCAAAAATGGAAACGCGATCACGTAACCTTTAGTTTTTTCCCTTATTTAATCAATAGAAACTACTGAACCCGTCCGAAAACACGTAAAGCCAGGCAAGGCTGAGAGGGAACTAAATAGACTGTTATAAGCTCAAGGAAAAATTCCCTCATGTGAACGGTTAGATAAAAAACATGCTGCGATTCTAACTAATCCTCGTAAGCGACGATAATGCCCAAACTGATGCTGTCTAAATGTCATTTTGTCCATTTATTTGATAGAATATAATTATTGTAAACGAATCTATTTGTCATGACATTATGTATAGTAGGTTAGCAATAGTAATTCAGATGATGCGTTCAATATTAAGATACAATTCATAGTACCGGAAGACTATTATCGACAGAAATCGATAATATTGGAATACGATCTCAGTCATTCTATCGGTAGCTCGCTGAACCCAAGGTACAACCAGACCACGACAGTTTGTTCTATGGTACTCACTTTTGACGGCATACCAACCACTACAACAATAACAACTTTTCCTACAGTATATATACAGACCCTAGGAGAGCCGTTAATTTTGAAAAATGAGTTATAGCTAGTTATGATTTTTTTCATATTTTATTGATTTATTGGTAATTTTTTTCAAATTTGTATTTTATAAAAAAGGTATTAGCAAAAAGTGACTTATGGCACTTTCAAAATATAGTTCAAGAAAACGATGCCACTTCATCAAATAACGGCTTCTAAAACCGAATATGATTTTTAAATTTGTATAAATCTGATGCTGTTCAAGTAAGTAAAATGCCTCTGATGGAATATATATATATATATATATATATATATGTGTGTGTGTGTGTGTGTGTAAAAATTACAAGAAAAATATTTTCAAAATTGAGAGCTCCGAATGCCAGAGGAATTTCTCTGGTAATAAAACTCAGCTCCGATAATAATTAGCTACAAAACCAATTCTATGGTAAATATTTCATCAAATGATTATTCATGGTATAAAGAGGAATAATATATTTACTAGCGTATATAATCCTGGAGCCAAGTATCTGACTGTGACAAGGGAATTCTTGCCTCAATCATAAAAAAAGCGGCATTTCTTAATTTTGACGAAAGATTTTTTTTGAAATCATTTCAGTGTTCTGACATATGGAAGTTTTAGTTTTATTGTTTCATTCATTACTTCGAGAAAGTATTTATTTTATTAATTTAAACAATTGATGGTCAAAATTGCAGCTGCAACTTTGGAAACTAAAATTATCAGAATTCGTTCGCTTTTATCTCTACGTACAGGGTGTTCAGGATATATTTGACAATTTCGTAAGTAAAAAGAAAATATTCTTTGTAACTACTAAATTTAATGAATTGAAAAAAAACAGGTACAGAAATTACAATACTATCAACAATTTTCACTCAAAATAACCACCATTAGCATCGATAACATCTTCAATCCTGCTTCGGAACCTGAAATAAGCTGATGCTACAATCTCCCTGGGAAGGGCCTCAAAAACACTCTTAATTTTATCTTGGTGTCTTTTTCAACTGCGTTCTATACAAAATAATCCATATGGTAAAGGACTGAGTAGTTTGGAGGCCAAACATTTGGACTGGTGAAGTCGTAAAAATTTTCAGACAACCATTTTTGACTTTTCCCAGAGGTGTGGCAAGGGCCGAATCTTGCTGCCATACATACGGTCTATCATTGACTACTTTTGTTATCCAGAGCTTGACTGCAGTGTTTAGCAACTCATGTAGCCATCTTAATTCAACCTGAGGCCCTCTCTGAAAACTTGCAGAGGCATTACATCGCTCTTAGAGGACATACATCCGAAAACCATGACAGCTTGGGTAAATTGAGTCTGCAATACACGAGGAATGCCCTTTGGACTGTATGCAAGTCATCTAATATTCTGCGTGTTGTGTTTTTGATCCTGGCAAAAGTTTTCTCATCGGAAAAGAACCCGATTTCTTTGTGGTTCAGCAGGATGTTTCACTTTGCTCATAAGTTTCTTCGCGTTTATCAAACGATTTTCACGGACCTTTTCTGCGAGCAGCTGACCTTTGCGGCGCTTGTATGAATAGTAGCGAAGGCCTTCATTGAGTGCAAGCTCCATAGTGGGGGATAAAACATTCATTTCACGTGACAAAGCCTGAATTCCAATGCAAGGTTTCTTCAGCACCTTTTCCTGCAGATCTTTGTAGAATTCTGCTGTATGAACTCAATCAGATCGTCTGTAATGGATCTTTCTTCTTGCTACAGCTTCATAGTCACCATTGCATGTCTCTAGTTCATGCCTGATTGTTTTTACTGTGCTCAGGGAGCATTGGACAGCAGTCATAATATCCTAAATTTTGATTGCCGGCATGAATCACCATGATGTAAGTTATTCTCTTTCATGATTCAGGTGGGTTCCAGTCATTCTTCCTCTCTGACATCTTGTATACGAATGAAGAAGGGTTCAAAGTTTTAAATGATGAGTAGTGTGGGTTAATAATAATCAATTAATATTATAAAACATAATCAATTATAAATATGTCAAATTTAGCTGAACACCCTGTATAAACTAAGGAAATGATAAAAATTGTGAACTTTGATTGATGAATTTAAATACATTGACATGTTCAAGGAAAACTAGAGGACATTTGACACCCTCCAAAGATTATAATTTTTAATATATAAAGTAGTGAAACTTGGTGATAGAAAATCCAATCATATGTATGTTTGTCCATGTGACATCATATATTTAAATAAAATTGAAACTATGAAATTGTAAAATTTTAAAACCAATATTATACGTATAGGCCTCGCTTTACGTTGTAGGTACGTTTCAAAATTTCAATACTGGACTACCGAGGGTTAATAGATGTAAAGCTGCCCAGTGTAGCTAATTAGAAAGAGCCAGGCCTCAATTCAAAAAAACAGATCAAAGTCGCAGTCTACCAATCCAAAAAAGAACATCAGACGGCTAAAATTTGGATAAAGAATATGAAGCAAAATCTACACAATGTAATGGTGGATATCATGAAGATTTTCCACTGACAATGTAGAGAGTCCGGGGTATGCAGTGTTATTCAAGTTAGATGACTATATCCTACCGTCACAGTCTGAAACAACGCAAAATGAATTAATATTTTTTGTATGAGACATCATGTGAATATTTAAGATAGGTTCTTAAAAACATTTCACTAGAAAAAAAGCTAATAAAAATAATAATTTGAGAAACATAAATAAAATAAACTTTATTAATTTTTAAAAAACAGAAAATATGACTTGAAAATTCAATTAAACACAAAATAACAAAAATTTTCACTCATTTTTATGATCTAAATTTTATTTTTCACTCATCTGGAATTATTATTATTATTATTATTATTATTATTATTATTATTATTATTATTATTATTATTATTATTATTATTATTATTATTATTATTATTATTATTATTATTATTATTATTATTATTATTATTATTATTATTATTATTTTTATTATTTTATTATTATTATTATTATTATTATTATTATTATTATTATTATTATTATTATTATTATTATTATTATTATTATTATTATTATTATTATTATTATTATTATTATTATTATTATTATTATTATTATTATTATTATTATTATTATTATTATTATTATTATTATTATTATTATTATATTCTTGTCAACAATGCAATCGTATTATGACAGTAGAAAAGTTGGATGCTTTAAAATTTTATTTTGTGTAGACGTAAAAAAATATCAAAAATTGTAAATATAGCTTTTCTTTAGAATAAAAAAATAAAATGGCAAAAAGAAAGGAGAACTAATTAGTATAATGAAAAATTACTGTTGTTTATGTGTTGATAGGGACACGTCGGCTGATGGTAATTAATTTTTTCCTTTATTCACCTCAACAAAAAAATATATGGCAATATTTTCATTATTAATAAGCTGGATTTAAAAAATGTTTATTTTAGAAAAAATATTTACTACTTTTTATAATTAAAAAGTTGGACTAATATGGTTATCAGTTTTATTCTAAAATTATCCTCGATGTGTCAGGGGGGTTGATTTACAATATAAAATTGTTAGAAAAAATAAATAACAAAATAACTTTATTTGGCGCAAGGTAATATTTTAAATTTAAGAAATTTAAACATTAAAATTAAAAAAATGAATTAATTAATATTATGTTTGCAAGGAATGATTGCGGAATGTTGAAAATCTGCTGAGCGTATTTATACATCAGAAAATCTCCTTAGAAAATTTTTGTTTTTATCTACCGATTATTGTTGTTGTTTTGAAAAATAAATATTTTAGTTTTGTGAATTATTTAGAATTATTTATTATATCAATTGCAATTATATCAACATTATTAACAAATTTTTGTGTAGGTATTTGTCCTTATTCCTCAGATTTAAGAAATATTTTTCTTACATAAAAATTTTTCGGTTTTCGATAAAGTATTTTGTCAATTCGAAAAATTTTAGCAGCGTTCCGCCCTTATTTTACGGTTTATAAGAATATTATACTGACAATCGAACGACAATTCGCTTTTGTTTTACTATTTTCTATAAGTATCTTAATCATTTCGGAAAATTTGAGCAGCGTTCTGCCCATATTTTCCGTTTCAATTTAACATAATTTATTTAATTCTTATTTAAAAACATTATTTTTCATGATTTTGGTCGTTCGGATTAATCTTTTTCCGATGGCTATTCATTTTAACTGTTGCAACGATTTCGCAATTTTCCCCGCTACCCATTCCCTCTCTTTGTCCTTAAGATCTATGTATGTTCATATTATATTTAATGAGTGCCCACTGGACTACTCGGTGTTAGATACTTTGAGCCGATTGTTGTTAAAATTTATGTCAATTTTTTAGGAAACGGATGATGAAGGAGCAGCCAACGGACTACTCATTTACCCTCCAATTTCCCCTATGTACGGATAATATTGACGTTCCAGCTCCTGCGTTCCTCACGCCGGAGCCTTCACGGGCACGAACTATTGGCGATTGTACACGCACTTACACAGTTCGATAGTGTGTTTTATTTTATTAACTTGTAGTATGTTTTGGCTGTGGGCCTAAAAAGAAAATAAATGAATAAATTTTACCATGGTATTTGGAATAAAAGTTTCGACGCACTAAGGCTATAAATAGAAAATATTTATTCAGCATATTACATCGGCCACATACGGCAATTCGTAATGCATAAAAACCTTGTGAGCATATCGTAAATACCATTTGAAATTCATTGTGTCCATTCCATAAAATTTAATTCGAAAATCCCATAAATTTAATTCGAAAAATCATCCATAAATTCAATTTGAAAAATCATCCATAAATCCAATTTGAAAAATCATCCATAAATCCAATTTGAAAAATCATCCATAAATTCAATTTGAAAAATCATCTACAAAATCAATTTGAAAAAATCATCCATAAATTCAATTGGAAAAATTATCCATCAATTCCCTTCGAAAATTCAATTAATAATATTACACCAGTTGAGAGTGGTCGTGTTCAGGCAAAACACTTACCCATGTTAATTGCCTGAATGCACGGCTCTCAGCCATTTATGCACACCGACTAATTCTCTGCAATGGAATTTTTTCTCCGAAAAATAAGAGTGACCATTTGTGAAAACACATCAGTATTTATACCTTTAATTTGGCCTTAACCTTGCGTGTTAATTTTACTGCAATTAAACAAAATTCGACCTTGAAATTATTTGTGTTATCTAAATTAAATTTTTATTTATTTCTTAATTTAAATTGGTAATTTATTTTTAACATTTTTAATTAAATTTATTCAGTCAAAAATATTTTATTTTTTATTCATTTAATTCATTAATTTTTTCTTTTATATAAATGGTCATTTTACGGTCAAATTTTCTTGTTATTATGCTATTTTTTATGTAGATTTCGTGCGGTTCTTGATGCATTTTGTATTTATTTTATTTTACTTTTATGTGTTTTTTTATTTTATATTTATTTATTTTCTCTCAGATTTTAAAGTGTTTAGTTGGTGTTGTATATTGTATTTTAAGTTATCTTGGTGCTGGGTTTTCGTGCTGTATTACTGATGCATTTAAACAATTCTCAAGGCTATTTGTGTGCTGGCTCAACACTTACACAGTTCGATAGTATGTATGATTTTATTTACTTGAAGTATGAACTGGCTGTGAGCCGGAAAATTATTAAATAAATATTATCATCTAAGTTGAATAAAAGCTTCGATGCATAAACGTATATTCTTCATTAAAATTCTTCATTTCATATTTTCATCATAAAGATTCATAACTACAAGCAATTGAAAATACTACTGAAAAGTAAGACCACAAATTGACACCTGCATACTAAAATCAGTCTGACCATCTGACTAACACTAGAATTCAATCTGTGTCTCTGCACACAGTTTTGTCATTAAAATTTGTGAAAACACATCATACATATAATTTGACCCTTACTTTGCGTGTTATTTTTATTGCGATAAAACAAAATTTGAGCTTGAAATTATTTGTGTTAAATTAAATTTTTATTATTTTCTTAATTTAAATTGGCAATTTATTTCTTAAATTTTTAATTGGATTTATTCAACCAAAAATATTTTATTTTAACTCATTCAATTCATTAATTTTTTACTTTTATATAAATTGTCGGTTTTTGGTCAAATTTTCTTATTATTGTTATTTTTTATATAAATTTCGTGCAGTTTTTGATGCATTTTGTATTTATTTTATTTTAGTTTTGTGCTTTTTTGACTTTATATTTATTTATGTTCTCTAAAACTTTTGGATGTTTAGTTGATGTTGTATGCTGTATTTTAAGTTATCTTGGTGCTGGCTTTCATGCTATATTGGTGATACATTTAAACAATTTTAAAGCCGTTTGCATTCTGGCCCAACATTGTTACAAGAATCCAGTTTTAAGTATATTTCTTTGACATTTTAACATTTTTCGACCACTTCCGTTAATTCGGGTCAACTTCTTTGTAACCATTTGAATGATCACATTGTGTATCTGCACTGAAAATAATTTCGATTTTTGTTTTATGAATCCACATTAACTGAAATATGTTTGTAAAAGAACTTTTTTGGCATTAGGTGTCAAATTGCTAAGAATCCATGAAAAATCGAGTGGATTAATATATTTCCTCAATTATTATAAAGATAGCTATAGCTGTCAAACCACTGAGCAAAATTGGATTTGTGCACATTTACTAATTAGAATGCTATTTACCAATAAAGAAATGCATAAGAAATATTTAAATGGATGATGTCAGCGTATTTATTATAATAACCTTAACCTACTTCACGGTTCGCTTATTGGATCAATTTTGTCCCATGACTCATCGATGAGCCATCAATGTCGTCATCATACTTTTTTCATTGACATTGGTCTACTTCATGACTCATTCAATAACTCACGGTTCTGACTTTACTACTTTGGTAAATATCTATAACGCTAGTTATAATGACAACAATAAATAAGATCATTGCGAAAATTAATATAAAACTAAAATTAATTTTTTATTAAATCTGAATTTCACAACTAACAAATTCTCCTGCAAAAAGACTTTATCTAATTATCAGTGATTAGAGCGTTTTGAAATGATTACCGATAATTTTTATTCCCGCACCCCCCCCCCTTTGCAATCGCTAATGTAATTATTATAAAAAAAATTAATTTTTGTTTTTCAACATCTTAAATTCATTCGAATTGTTAAAAATCAACTTTTTTTGAAAAATTTTTAAATTCCTTACAATTCTTGATTAAGAAAATAAAATTAAACGAGCAAAATGGACCGAGAATGCATTAAAATGTCCCCCGATTCCAGATGCATTCTAATCGGGAATTCTAATTGAGATTAAGAGATCTTTGATAAATTTCCTGTCTTTGAAATGTCTCGGAAAAGTAGAGAAACTATTTAATCTCGATTCAAATGAAATTATTTTCAATTTCAAACGAATAATAATTTTTAATATGTATTTTACTAAAAATGTTTTTGGGGAGATTTTTAAAATTTTGTCATTTCAGATTAATTAGTAATGACGAAACTCTGTTACTAAGCAGATGTAAGCCAATTCGCTCAAGACCACAAAGTTCTTCTTTCATATATATTTCTTTTACTATAAGGAAATGGTAGTGTTGAATTTTAAGTATATTAGCTACGGTATCTTTTGAAATTGAAACATCCATTAATAAGACTGCGAAAATAATTTATTTTGCAAAAATTCAATAACCTGATCGTTTTCAATATTATTAAAACACACAATACTTTTGAGGAGTTTTTTAAGTGTAAAATATTGATATTTTCAGAATAACAAATTTCATTCTTCATTTACATTAGCATACTAAATTTATTATTTTAAATTTATAAAACATTCAACATTTTACATTTTACATTTTAAACGTCCATAAATGATGTCAACAAAATAGAGGGTTGAAGAAGTTTGACAAATGTTTATATGGGGAGGGCGGGAGTTCAAAATAAATTGACGTCAACAATGTTACGTTTTACAATAAATTTAATAAAATAAAAAATAGGAAATAAATAGGAAATCCAGTTGAAGTCTTGACAGTAAAAATTTTTATAGAAATTGAATATTAATATTAATATTATATTTTCTACAAAATTTGACTATAAATCAGATATATTTAAGGTATTCACGAATTTTCAGCACAGCCTTTTCAAGTGATTAATATTATTATTATAAGAAATTCATTTGGTTTTCACCTCTGATTTATTTTCATTTTAATATTGGACTATGAATCAATAATGAAATCGATGTTTTATTGATATTGACAAATTTTCGGAACAGCCTTTTTCAAGTGAAAAAACTTAACAATATTAAAAAGATTGGTAATTTAGCTTATAAAGTTCATTAAATGATTATATTTAAAATTTTAATGTTTAAAAAAGTTTAAATAAAATAATATTTTAAGTAACTTATTTTCATTTTTTATTAGATCAAGAATGAATATACCAAACTGTCACCAGTTGTCAGGATCAGTGCCAGAGTATTTGGCACTGTAGGCAAACCTGTCGTACTGCGCCCACGCCAGTGCCACTGTAACTAATTATTTAGTTAGTATAAACTTTGATTTTGAATCAGTCAACTTTTTTTTAAATTTTCAAAGTGGTATCAGACAGAAAATTAAAAGTTAGGAAGATTGCCATAAAAGTTTTTTGAAAATATAAACCTTGAGAAAAACAAATTCGTCAACATTTTTAAAATTATTCAATTATTATTTTCTTTCAATATTTATATTATATTTATACGCCAGATTTTGATTTCTAAATGGCGGTATTTGCCCGAAGGCCGTAGCATAGGTAAGTAAGTAAATATTATTAATGATAAAATTTAAACAGAAATTCGTTTACCTAAGGGGCGTCCATTAATTATGTCACCATTTTAAAGCAATTTTAAACCCCTTCCCAATTATCAACAACTTTCAAACTTCCATTGACCCCCAAAGAATAATTATATCAAACAATTTTTACCCCCCCCCCCTACAAACTATTAACATTATACACGACTGGCTTGCATTTTTAAAATAGAAAATATAGAGATAAAAATGTCTACAAGTAACTGCCTTATCAAATCCTTCATCCCGACAAATTCAAATATGAAAACAATTTAGATTTTTCAACAAAACCTTTGCATTTATACAATATCTTTAAACCATATTGAAAAAGTCTTTTGATATGAATTTAATCATCTCTTTCATAGATTGTAATTTTATTTTTTATGAGATAAAATGAAACAGACAAATGTTGAATAAAATAAAGATTTTTAAAATGATATATAATGCGTTTCTAATGCACACTAGTTTCGAGCTTATTTGGTTCTCATTTATACTATATTAGTAATTCTAACCCCATTTAAATGAAACCTAGCAATTTTATGATCAGACCACATAGAATCTTTTTCACTACTACACAATAGCGAATAATTAGTTTATATTTCTACCCTGTATGATGGTATAAAAACTTAAAATACTTAACATAGATTTCTTAGGATAACCCGCACGCCGTACACAATCAAGTTGTAACAAGTTTCTGTTAAATAACGCTATTGGAGCAATCCGGTAGCAATTGGTCTGTACTATTAAAATTTATTTACATGTAATACATTTGGTATATTATACAATTAAATAATCTTTAGGGGGCGGTGGCAAAAAAAAATTGTGTCTTAAGTGGGCGATGATTAAAAAAGCTGTAGAAGCACTGATTTAAATGAATAACTATGTAATAGCTTCTATAAATTTAATCAGATGTCAATATTGGCAAATTAAATTATATTACTTAATTTTAAAAGTATTTTAGGTTTGTTTAAGTTCATATAGATTTAAAAATATGTCAAAAGAAAGGATTCAATAAGGGAAAGAGAAGCCAAAAGACTTGTTAAATTTTGTTTTGGAGTGATAAGAACCTATTATAGATCTAAGTATTTCATTTTATGAATAAATTATGCATAAATTAATATAACAGATCAGTGAATAACAAAATAAGCCCTTGATACGAAGTAATAATTACATTATTGAAACAAGTTTAATTTAATAATCGAAACATTTTTAAACAATATAATTATTATTTCGTAGCAAGAGCTTGTTTTGAATTCACTTATCTATAATAATAATAATAATAATAATAATAATAATAATAATAATAATAATAATAATAATAATAATAATAATAATAATAATAATAATAATAATAATAATAATAATAATAATAATAATAATAATAATAATTGTAAATATTGGCATAATAATTTCATTTATAAAATATTTGAATAATTAATTCTCCTGATGTGTCGGACATATTTGAAGCTTGTGAAAAAGTTATCAAATTTCTATATTCAATGGGAAACTGATATAAAGTTCACTCACAAATCCTAGGAATTCACCTCGAAACAAAAAATTTATTGATGCTCGTCATTTATCTGTTATGGCGGTTTTTGATTGAATTATCCAGGAGAATTATACCAAATTGTTTTATTATTTATTGAAAAAAAGACTGAATTTCTGTTGAAATGTCCACAATTTCCGTATTTAATTGCATGCAATTTTCTCATTGAAAATTATCAAAACCAAATTCTAAACTGGCAAGCTTTCCTGTGGTTGAAGTTTCCAAAAAAATAAGAAAAATTAATGAATAACTTAATTATTATTTTTTAAATACTAAATAATTGCCAGAATTTTATTTATATTAATATAAACAAGGGAGGTCCTATTTCCTCAATACATTTGAAGTTTTCAATCTTTTCTAATGGTGACTCCCTAATGTTGTTGTTTTCTCTCTCGTCTCCCCATTTCTTAATATAATTTTAAACATGTATAATTTGTGGTTTTATATATAGTTTATAATGTATATAAGAAATCAAATATTATTAGTAAAACGTATTTCGAACGATTAAATGTACTCAATTTCGATTTTATTTGTGAAATATTACATGTTATTTTTTTGGTAGTTATAAAATATTTCAAGGTCACACAATGGATTCCAGAAATTTACTGCCCGACATTTCTAGAAACATTTCTTCCCAAGTGCTCTTACTAAGCTTCGAACCAAAGGTTCCATAAAGGTTCAAACGAAGCCACTTTAATGTTATTATACTTATCGTACTTTAGAAAACAAGTAAGAATCGTTATGCCTCCAAAACTCCTCATAAATACATCACCATACCGTACCGCGGCATTCAAGTAAAAACTATTTACTTAGAGCATAATGTGAAAGATTTCTATATGTTAAATTTGTCAGTAGTATTTATTTCAAAAATATTCAAACTGGGAAGAACTCATTCTTTACAACTCAAAAAAGTGTGTAACAGATGGATGTCTTAAATTGTGCAGAAAAACATTAAACAGAAATCCTAACTTGATGTGAAAATGCCAAATGAAAATATCATAAAATAGTACTAAATGATCCAGTGTTGAGCACTTATTTTCCTTTGCTATCTAATACAAAAAATACAAAATGGAAGGTTTTCTTGACTTAAAATTATTTTGCCTTAGTTAAATTTCATGCAGTCTGTTTAGCATTAAATATTTTACCTAAATATAAATATTAACAGTTGTTCAACATTTTAAGAAAAAATCATTTTATGTTAGATCTGCGTGAAGGCTTAGAAATGTCAAAAAGACCAAAATTGGAACGTTCTTTGGATTCAATATTCCAAATTTCCAAGTTAGTACTTTTTATTTTCATCTTTATATCACTTTTTATATCGGTTTTCATGATGTGTATATTATGTATAATTTTGTAAATATCACATTTTCATGGCGGTTAGCTGCAATTATTAATTTCTGAAGTCATCAAAACTTTTTCCAAATCAAGATTTATTTTTGTTAGAATCAATTAAATTGAAATCTTTTTCCATAAAACTTTCAAATTCAAAATCCACTCATTTGTTTTTTAAATTATAAACTATTGATAAATTTGTAATGCTGACATTATTGCAAATATTAACCATAAATACTTTCAATTGATTTTATTATAATATATTAAAAAATATATATATAATTAGTTGTTTTAAATTAATTAAATTACTTTATTAAATTAAATAATAAAATTTCAATGCACATGTTATTATCATCATAATTTTTGCTTTTCAAACAAATTAATTTAAAATTCACCAAATAGAGCTGAAATTAAAATTTCATAAATTCAGTAAAATAAAAAATAAATAAATCCCATTGGTTTAAAATTTTATAATTTTTGTCTTGCTTTGAAACTTTTAAATTCTGACATTAAATTGATATTTAATTGTTTAATTTATTTTGTAATAAATGTATAATTTATAAGTTATAAAAGTCAATATTAGTTAATAATTTTTGTTATGTTAATCGAGCCTTTTTAATTGTTAAACTTGTATTTTTATACATCATATTGTTTTCAAAAAGCTATTATTGCCTGCTTTATTTCTGCCGAGCCGACTGCTAAGTAAGTTAAAAGGAGTTTGAGTCAGTTTTAAAAAATACCCGACACTGAATTATTTACAAATTAAGTTTTCTTCTTTCCTGTTCTTTATCTTATTTATTAACTCGTTTCATGACATCCTAAAAAGTCCAAAATGATTTATTCCAATTATTACACGGATGACTTGATTTTCAGTCACTAAAAAAATAAAGAAATCTCCAGAAATTTTTGATACCCTTGAGCAGAAACTTAGAAAGACTAATTTATGGTCCAATAATAACTTTATAAAAGTAATAAATTATAAATTTCGATTACAACAACAATGAACATTGGCGACAACATATCAGGCCAGTCTGTCAATAAATCATTTCATTGTCTTGTTAATGAATCCAAATAAACCACCGGGAAATTGTCTAATTGTTTAGGGAAGATTCGTTTTGTTTAAATTGAAATATTTGTTTAAATCATTATTAATAAATATTAATTTACAAATATGTCAGGGCTTTGGGTTTATCTTGGATTTTCTTTTATTGTCAACAATTTTCTACAAATTTTTGTAGTTTATTTTAATTGAATTCGGTTTGTATCACAAGTGACTCAAAACGTTTTAATTTGAATCATCATAAAACTCTATATATGTGACCAGGAATCATTTTTTAACTACTCACATTTTTAAAACACATTTCTTTCGTGACTCAAATAATATATACAGGCCCGGCTCGTTGTTTTTTTTGTGTGTGCGAGGAATGTTTGGCGCCTTTGATTTTTTGTTCAATAAGTTACTAAAAAGCTATATTATTAACAAAAAACAGCCACTATTTTCTATGGCTTTATATTATTATCGTTTAAAAGTAAAGCGAAGCCATTGTCAATACTTTTTGTTAAAATTAAAATTTCATATTGTCTTTTACTTTTTTGCGCCTGTGTGCTTTACACACTTCGAACACGCTACGAGCCGGGCCTGTATATATATATATATATCTTATATTTGTCATTAGTTTGGTGATGATTCGGTAACAGGGATGTCATATATTTCTGTTAAAAATATTTTGTTTTTTAATATTTAACATTTTCTTATAAAACCAAAGTAGCGTCACGGTTCATTGAAATAACCTTGCGATATAGGAGTTGGAAACTATTGGCTTAGGCAATATGTAAAATCATAGTAGTTTTGTTATTATCCGTCACCTGACATTAGTTATACTTCTGGTACCAGAGGGATTTTAAAATCTTTAAATATAATTATAGTTTTCTATTCCAACACCATTTTGAGGTCAAAAATATTTATCTTTTCTTTTTTTATTATTATCTTTCATATTATCATATCTTTAGAAAATCAAAGTTGAATTTATGTAATGTGAGAAACAGTACTGAGACGAGAGGCAAATAAGCTCAAAATCAATCTGTCATTAGAAATTGAATTAAATATTACAATACGGTTTGAGATTTCATTTAAGTTAGTGTCAACAGAATTGCCTTCAATTTTTTCATTCATTTTGAATTGGTAAATCGATAATTTCAAGTATAAAATATATATTTCATAACATATTGCTTTCAAACAAATTTTCTGTGACTTTAATTTTGATTCTGTGCTAAAATTTTCAAGTAAAAATAAAAATATTTAAATTTATATTTTAAAAACATTCATATTGTTTCATACAACCAATTTTAAAATTAAAATATTACAATTCATAAATGAGCAAGAAATCATATCACAAATGGGAGGTGTGAGGAAGTCATGTCATTTTATGTTTAAAAATTTTAAATTAAAATAAAATTTATACATAAAAAGTTTAATTTAAATTCTGAGAGTAAATATATTTCTTGTACAATCATTACTGTTATCATTGCAGTCGAACTGGTGCTCTCACGGCCGAATCAGTGCAACTTTAAATTGGAAAAGTTGTCAAGTTATTTTAATTTGGTAACAATAAATCATATGTTTTGTTTGTTAATAAATTTTCAACAATACGAGGAGAGAAAATATAGTAAAATAAAATTCATTTCCGTTACATAAAAATCAATCAAATCTGACAGAAACAAGTTCAATTAATAGTATTTCTTAAAAATATTCACTAAAGTATTCCTGTTAGTATTAAAATTTAAAAATTGCTCTATTTAGAGCCGATTTGTTAAAATTATTTTACAAATGTCTAAATACCATTAATGCAAATATATTTTCCTTTTTTCGTTTCAAACTATAAATCAATTTTTTTTGTTTTAATCTTTTAGAATTGATACTTATGTGGGATTTATGGTGTGATTAACCTTGACCCCAGATATAACTTTTTCCTCGCCCTCGATGGTTACCCGTTGCTAGGCAACGTTGGTAATGTAACCATTGGTTTTGAGATCGCAAAGAGGTGAGTACCACACAGGAACTACTCTAGCCCGACCTCAATATGGGTTCAACGGACTACCATTAGAAGGTTCATGCGCGCTTTTCTTTTTCTGGTCCCTCACTGATGTGCCTCGTGCTGTTTAACTTATTATTCAATTTATTTATGATTCAAATTCGCTATTTTTATCAGTATAAGTCATATAGATCTCGGAAATCAATCATCATTCTTTATTAAATAACAAGTGGATCATTTTTATAGAGTTATTCATCATTCATTTGAGAGGCACGACGCTTGGCACGCTCTGATCTCCCTGGCCAATGTCGGGGTGCTTGGTGGCAGGCTTCGCAACGGCCGTGGCATCCCGGTAGGCTAATTGTGCTGGGGCGAATACTAAAGGGTAGGTTACCTCCGCGCCCTCTTGGCACGCCGATAACGCTACTTCTAGACCTCTGATCTGGATTTTCTGCGACTGGGGGAGCTGTTTCTCCTCAGCCCACCCCCGTTGTGCCGCGGTCATTTTTTGATATATTGCTTTCGCCTTCCCTGGTTCGATCCAGGTCGCCTTGACTTGTTGTATTTCTTGAGTTAGTTGGATTAACTGTCGCTGCAGATCTTTGTTGGCCGTACGGACTTTGTCGAGTTTTCGCTGTAGGGCTTGCTCTGAACTCATGTCTATAACAATAATAAATATCCATCTAGTGGTCTGTTCTAATGCGGGTGAGTTCTTAGCTCACCAGGATCACGGCCGTCTCACTGAATTAGGGGACTTAGTCGGACACGTTCTCAGGTTATGGGGTTCCAGCATCGAGTGGTCAATTTACGTGGACATGGCCAATTTATTGGGGCATCAAATGTTGGGGTTTTTAACCTAATTGGTTCCTCGAGGTTTTATTATTACCGTTAGGGTGCGTCGTTGCTAACTGACTTTGATTTCGCCGATATAGTTTAACAGTCACACGACTTAGTTGCGACACCAGCCTTTCATTCACCACCAATTATTCATTCATGAGAAAAAACCTACCATTTAGACTATAAATTTTTGATAAAAGTGTGCATGCTCCTAATCTAAATGATCATAAAATCTATAGACAACTACTGTACTAAATAAGATGTCAATAACATTTCAGTCGGAATATTTGCCATTCGTATTCGATCTAGGTTTAGAATTAGTTCTGCTATTGCACTCGCTTATTATACTTCTGAGCATTACAAATTATGATTAAAGATAACATTTGGGGAAAGTCTGTGACAAAATATCTGATCGTTGTCTGAATGAAGTTCATAACTTCTCCCAGGAATTAAATTGACGCCGATAAAAACTTAAACTCCAAATACAAACTTTACGAATTATCATTATCATGAGGATTAGATCAATTAAATGTTAAGAATCCGGTCTATCATTGCCATAGGGATCAAATACATAAATTAATTGTGAGAATACGAAATGTCACTACCATATAGATCAGTGGTTCTTAACCTTTTTAGCTACCGGCACCCCTAAAATTTTCAAACAATATTCTCGCACCCCTTACTAGAAATTATTGAGTTATATAAATTAAAAAACAAACATTATGCAAAACATATTTTTTATTTATTTTATGTGCGTAACAAATTTTTTATAAATTTTAATTGTTAGCTGAAATAATCAATTATAAATTACAATTTCGCACCCCAAAATATTCAAGCTCGCACCCCTAAGGGGTGCGTGCACCACCGGTTAAGAACTACTGATATAGATTAACTAAATATATTAAATAAAAGGAAAACGTGTAATTAACTAAATAAATTAGATGTACAAAATACCCTTATCATAAAGATACAATAACAAACTAAATGTAAAAAATACGACATCCTCAATATCATAAAGATTCATTAGATTAAACGAAAAATTTATCATAAAGATTCAAATAAAACTAAATGTAAAAATACCTAAATATCAATATCATAAAGGTTAATTAAATAAATGAAATGTAAACTATACGATAATTCAACTTGTTCTTTATCCTAGTGTACTACTTGAACAATGGTGGTGCACAAAACGGGAGTTCGCATCTCCTTCTTACGATCATGTCTAGCCGGGAGCGGATCATAGTTCACATTGAACATTTACAAAATGGGTTTAGTTATTTTTGCTAGTTGGGATTGTATATGGTACCTATCTTGGCTGGGTAACGCTTGGTTGATTTAAAAAAACAAGTAGGAAAATGAATTTATATTTTTCGAAAAACTCATTTGATGTATTACACTTTCGGCCAAAGTCATCGTCGGAATCGGGTATAGACATCAGCGTTCGACTCATGGGCTAAGACTCGGGGAAAATGATCAATTTTTATACAGACAATTTATGGTAATTACCCTCTCTAATCTCCATAGTCTTCATTCCGGTCTTTCGTGGGTCCTCAGCTGGTGCATTTGGATATCGCGGATTCCTAGTCCTTTGAAATGTTGGATTAAATGTGGTTGACGAGTGCATCCATTATATATGCATGCGGATGCATACATCGGGGAGAGAAAATATCGGAATTCCCTGTCAGCACACACACTATTGCTGAAGGTCACGTTTTTGTGTGCTGCTATTTCTGAATAGGTGAGAGATTTTAGTCTGTGTCTTATTTGTTAATCGATTCGTTCCAGATAAATGTCAGGCCGATTTTTCTTAACCGGAAAATTTGTTTGTATATTTCTGGGGATCAATTCGTTTCCAGTAAATCCTGTTGTGAGAAATTTTATAGTAGAGATTATTCGTGCGTCAGCCGATTCATTTTATATCGTCGATTTCCCCAGTACAATTGTGCTATGAATGTTTTCGGATTTTTAAGAAATGTCAGGTTGACTTATGGTTAGTCTGGGTGTTTATTATCGGCAATTCTCGTTATATTGGGATTGATGTGTGAAATTTATCATTTCGTGCCGATTATTTTGATAGTCCACCGAGAACCATTATTATCCTCCTGTGATTTTGTTGGCCGTATCAGATTATCTTTAACAATTCTGCTGGTATATATTCGAGTTCTATTATCTTTGACATGAGGATTTATTAATATTTAGGTTTCGTATTTCCCAACAGGCTGGGACGTGGTTCCTTCGGAATCGTTATTCAATTTATTTCCGTGGATGACTTACGTTATACCTCATCTGTCACTCCTTACCCGGTGGCTTCTATAGAATAAGAGGGTCATGCTGTTTGATCTGGGCCTTCAATGCAATATTGAACTCTGTTCCTTAGGACATTTGTATTTCCGTTTTCATTTACAGCTTCTATTAATAAATGTTATCATCTAAATCTATTGGATATATTTTCACTTTTGATTAGGTTTATGTTAATCATTTGGGAATAGTTTTCCGGGTACGTAATTTAAATTTAATACCTAAAAGTACCATATCACCATTTAATGTAGACATTTTAACTAACCTAAATTCTTAATGCGTTTATTTTTGGAATAGTGTTTATATATTTTTGATAATTTAATTTTTATTCTATTATTCTAATGACGTAATCAAGGAGTCCTTCAAATGGCTATAACTGTCATGTGCTCGTTTATTCTTTCCCAGGAATAGTGCTATTCAAACAATTTTATGAGTGTAAAACATTTAACTTCATCGCAAATTTCGACGTCTGTTTATCGGTAGAAGCCATAGATGTGTATTTAATTTTCATGTAATTTATTTATCTCCGCTGCGGTAACGGGTGTAGTTTAGAAACTCAACTATTAATTTACTGATAAAATTTGTGGATACTCTTTACTATACCTCCGTCATTTATAAAAAATGTTGAAGGTTGGAAACTAATATTATTCAGGATTAGTTTGACTCACGTATTTTGGGGTCTTCCCTTGTCAAAATGTATTGGCATAGCAACGATTTTCGGCATTTAATTTCCGTCACCTTCCCTTAATTGATCCTAGGTTAAATTGTGTCGATATTAAGAGTTTACGAGTGCCCACTGGACTACTCGGTGTTTTGATTTTTAGCCGATGTAATTTTTATAATTTTTATTTTATAACTTCCCTTATACGGAATAATATTGACGTTTCAGCTACTGCGTTCTCACGCCGTAGCCTTCACGGGCACAAACAATTGGCGGACTTACACCGCACTTACACAGTTTGGTTGGGGTGTGTATATTTTATTGTCTTGCGGTGATGTGTCGGCTGTGGGCCGTAAAAAGTTCGACATAGAACTCTCACGATTAAAACTTTTATTTGAAATTGGCATATATAATATATCGTCGAACCATATACAGCATTCCTAATATATCAGTACAAACTTTTCCCCACGCTGACGCCCAAACAGAGCTCATATGAGGTTGTCCGGACGCGACGTGGAGAAAGTTTTCAAACATTCCTCCACTCACATTAAAAGTGTTCTGATTCCAACTGATTAACTGGTAAGCCGAGTTTTTCAAGTGCTAGTTAAAAAAACAGATTAAAATTGTGTGAAAATGAATCGGTATATATACCTATTGTACGACCCTAACCTTGCGTGTTAAATTTGATGTGGTAAAACAAAATTTGACCTTGTGATTTTCTGGTATATTCTAATCTTAATTTTGTTATTTTCGTGATTTTATTTGACATTTTTATTTTTTAACTTTTTATTTGAATTGTTTCCAATTCAAATTATTTGATTTTAGTTCCAACTTTCATGGACTTTGGCTTTTTTGGTAAATTGTCAAATTTCGGTCAAATTTTCATGTTTTCATGTTATTTCTATGTTTATTTCGTGCGGATCTTTTGCACTTTGTTATTATTTTAATTTATTTTTAGGTTTTTCGATTTTATATTTTAATCCTTTCTTTCTCATATTTTAGCATGGTTAATTGATGTTTTATGGGTCTGATTTTAAATCTGTGTGTTGTGTTTGCGTGCTGTTACCGATTCATTTAAACAAAATTGTGTGTTAGCCCAACACTTAGGAAACACAAAAGTGAGATTCAGAGAAATTTCCTTAAACCAAGTCTTAAGTACCCTACTTGGGAGACCACTGTTTTAAATAATAGAATTCGCCAAAATAAAATAATGCATACCTAACTTGGAATGCCTAAACAAACAAAGAATTACCAATCCAAAATTGTATTTGGATTTCTGATCGCTTGATATGATCGTTGTTGGGATATTCAATTATTTTTGTTGTTAGTTAACAATAGATCAATAAACCTTTAAAGATAATCACAGATCTTCGAAACAGTTCATATCAGCATTTGATAAAAGTAGCAATATAAATTTGTGGTTTTACTCAAATACTTTATTGTTATATCAACAAATTTTTATTATCATTTATCAATAAAAATGCAAAACAAATAGAAATGAATCAATTTACTTCAACAAAACTGTCATTTTCTAAATCTAATATCAAATCCAAATCTAATCGTCTGAAATGTATACATTTCTGATACCATAAACCTTTCTGTTTATGTTGACTTTGACTTTTATAAAGTCTGTTGGAATTTCGGAAAGTTTACTCGAATTATCTTTCAACCATGGTCTACTGGACACGGCACAGCCGTCCACATCTTTAGCATCGTCAATTGCTCCTTGATTACAAATGATTGACATGTGAGCAGTTGATGTACCTTGGTTATGATTAATTGACTCATTTTCTTCAGGATCACTTAGTCTTTCATAAGTCTTTGAAGATGAAAGTTTAACACCTCTTTTAGAAACAGCTCTTTTAAGAATGTTGAATGAGGGGAACTTAAATGAGATGTTACTCTGACAACTTTGACTTCTGGAAATGTTTGATTTCATCGATGATTCTTGAAATCTTGTGCTGTTAGCTATACTTTGTTTAGATCCAAATAAATGAAGAAGAAAAGCTGATTCGACAGACATTTGATTATTATTTTTATTTCTATTAGTTGGAACATTGTTAATCTGATGGCACGAAGGAACGGATTGAATCTTACCATTATAAAGCATTAACCAATCTCCATATCCGTTCAAGTCAGCAACCGATCCAGAATGAAGGCTGTTCATTTCGATACTTGACCTCCAGGCTTCAGATAAACTTGTTTTTGGAAGAACAAAAACTGTGTTTTTCTTTTTGCAAAAAATTAAAATTACCAATAAAGCTCCAATAAGAGTGCACAAAAAAAGAGATGCTAAAATGATGATTCCAATTAAAGGACGGCCAAGAACGTAGTTGGTATCCAAATGATTTCGATACTGATCTGGATTTAATTTTGGATGAATTGCATCGTAAGAATTGAAAACAAAATTTTTTCGTTCTGCATGACAGTTGAGGTGTTGAATATTTTCATTTCGTTACAAATATGCGGTATTATCTAGAAATATATATATATATATATATATATATCGAAAATATTTAATAGTCCTACTATAATAAAAATACTAAAAAGTCAAACAACCAAATCATATTTCAAAGAAATTATCCTCATCATCAGTCTGCCAACATAATCTATCTCAAACAATTATCATGCAATAAAGTTTATTAAATAATCTCCATAAATTCGTTGTTGACTGAATGTATAATTTTAAGGAACTTTATGTATTAATGTTTAATTATGTCATCGAGTTATAGCAGTGGTTTTCAACATTTTTCTAATCGTGGCACCCGAATTTGGTAATTTTTCTCTTGGCACGCCTTTTTCTTAAAATAATTTTTATATTTGTTCAATAAAATGAATAAAAACTTATGAAAGATTTTAAAACTTTAATTAATACTTTACTTGGTAAATTCTTTTTTAGAATAAATATTAAATTTTATTTTATTGTTATATAATTTGCTAGATATTATTGGTAAAAAGTATTTCAAACCATAAAAATGTGTTCAACTTAAATTTTATTTTTGCAATTTTCTATATTTTCTTCCTTCGGAATTTTTTAAAATTTCCAAGATCACCAACGAAGGATAACCTTGATGACTGGGCACAATGAGTCTCAAACCTTAACTGCCCGAAGTTCCAGCCATGGCCCTTTGCCTTATGGTGAGGTTCCATAAAGGCTTAAGATCCGGTTCAACCGAAACCACTTTAATTTTATTAGACTTTTGCTATTTAAAAAAACACAAATAAGAATCGTTGTCATGGCATCCCTGACGTGTTATAATTATAATAATAATTTAACGGTTTTGAATTTTCAAAGTAAAAGATGATGTTAAATGTCGCTTGAACAAACACATACACGAGGGATAGAAAATATTTCCTTGTTTTAAAATTCATAAATTTTTTGCTAAGGGGGGAGTTTGGACAAATATTTTGAAAGAATTTATAGAAAAATGCCAGTATTTTAAAAAAATTTCAAGGTTTCTATTAAATGTCCCGTGCACACACACACCAGGGCACAAAATTTTAGGATCTTATTTAATCTCTACTGCACGCACACAGGGGTAGAAAATGATGAGTCCTCGAGAGCTCACGAGAAAAACGATGAGTCATCGTGAGTTCACTACTACCTACCATCTGGTTTTAAAGCCACTGACTTAAAGAAAGTATTTAATATAACCATTAAGTAAGTAATATCTAATAGGAGACTGTATTGTAACCTAAAGAAATATTTTAAACTTCCAACACTCGAGTACATCTGAAACATGTCGTTAATTAATTGAAATCATTTGATTTCTTAAATTAAGTTATTATTGCTATCAGATGCGTAACTAGGGTATGGCAAGCATGGAACGTGCCATGGGCACCAACTGAAGGGGGCGCGAAACAGCGCTTAACGTATAAATACGCAAATGAAAATAAAAAAATATTTTTATAGATATAAATATATGTATTAAAAACTTCGTAGGAAAAAGCACGCATTCGTTTTTCGTTTGTTTCTCCATGTCCTCTATGCCTCTAGCTCTCTTTCTCACTACAAATGTGATTTTGTATTTGAAAAAAGAAATCCAATTAAACAATTTGCGTCAGCTAAAGCAAGAAAGATAAATTTGTAATAAAGTTTTAATATATTTAACTTGTGTGATTTTTTACCCAATTCTAAAGTAGTTTTTTGAAAATAAAACGTAAGTAACATATCGTCGAGAGGGGCGCAAGATCGGTGTTTGTCATTGCACCATTTACCCTAGGTACACCACTGATTGCTATGGTTCTTTGTTGAAAATTGAAATCAACAAGTTAAATTAATTTAAAATAAGTTTTTTAACATTCAAAAACAGTTTTAAAAGAAATATTTGATAATTCATTTGATAGATAAAACTTGATTATCAGATAGCATCGAAATAAAAATATCGTGATGTAGATTAAAATTAAAAATTATAAATTATTAATAAAATCTTTTTTGGTTTGGTCACCTCTGATCAGATTTATTTTTTCATGATACTTCATTTATTTTCATTTTGATAAATTCTGATGTGGTGATCTGCTAGACTGCCTTATCAAAATAATCCATATTTTTAATTGTCCTTTTTCAGTATTTTCTATTTGATATAGTAAAATGAAAAGAAACGAACATGTTGTAGTACAGTTTTTTTACAGTTTAGTATTATCAAAAATTAAAATTTCAAAAATATTTGCTTACTCTTTGCGTGATTTATTGGCAATAGCAACGAACAACTGACAATATAAATTTATTGATTCGATACAATTATAACTGATTTTCCAACTTTACAAATACAAAAATAGGCAACTCGATTATTTTTTGACTGTCAATATTTTCTTTCCAAGTTCTCGTTTCATTCTTTTTTGTCTCCTTATTTCCCGATTCTCATTTTATGACAGCTTATCTATTCAGCTTTCGTATATCATACTTATAATTCATCATAAATTTATATATTTTACTATAATTTAAATTTTGATTGTCAGATTAGATCTGAGACTCACTAAATTTTCACTTCCAACATATCTGAAAACCACACTGTTCATCCTTTACTTTAAGATGCACTGTCATGAAAATTTTGTTTAAGTTTTCGTTTGGTTATTCCCCCATTAATTAATATTGACACTGTTTTCTCTTTTTATTATTTTATTGGTTTATTAAATTTATAACATCCAGTGAAAAATTTATTTTTATCACAAAATTCAATATTATTTAAACATAAACAATAACTAGGCATTTTCTGACATCTTGTACTATAATTATTTTTAAGATTTTTGAGATTTTAGCAAGCATGAAATAATAATTGAACAGGGAATATTCATGCACAAGCATTCAATAAATATTTTATCTTTTAAAATTTTAAAGGTTCTCAAATATTAATTTTACAATCAAGCAATTTCGTGATTACATAATTTCAATTTATATGTTACTTTTTAAATTTATTAGTATAATTTTATTAAAGTTCTTTACGTCCTTTGGAAATGAGAATAGTTTTTTTCTATTTAATTATCCTCACAACTTCATTGTCTCATTTTATTGAATTTAGTTATTTTCTATTTCTATTCCTAACCTATCTTCATGTTTTTTTCTATGACTGTTAATAACGGTTCCCCCTATTTTATGTTTACCACCCTCGGTTATTTTAATTATTTTTAAAATATCCATCAAATTTATAAATACTGAAATATTTAGTTCAGTGTTCGCGTGTTTGTAATTTATTTATGTTAGTCGGGTAATTTTGATAAAGAAAAAGGGCAGAGTAAAACATCTTCATTTTATTCATCTAAAATTATAATTAAAATTGACAACGTTATTATTTATAATTTCACATTAGCTCAGGGACTTAAGGACAATAAATATTATTCTGGAGGCGGGTAATGGCTAAATCATTTTCTAACGTCGACCATGTGACTACTTGAAGTTTGACAGCCTCGAGTTTATAGAAGTCGACTGACTCAGTTTCCATCTAATTCAAAAGAATCCCACTTTTACTGGCGTTGAATTTAAATTAAATTTAATATTCTTTTTCTGGTATCTCGGATTGACCTCTAGGTAGGTGTACTCAGTTCCTTCATAATCATTCGCCCAATAATAGAAAATAATAAACAAAACTTATTTTGTTTAAATTATTGATGAAGTTGCGTAAAATGTAAAATCAGTGGAACAATGATAAATCAAAAATAAATCATTTTTGTAAATGTATATAAATCTGTGAGAAAGAATAAAAACAATGATTAATTTGAGCCTAATTGAGAGTTCAATGAAACTTTAATTTTTAGAAGAATTTTACTGACAGTTTCAATTGTATTATAATATTCCATTCATTGTACTATATATAAATTATAATAATTATTATTTGGAAATAATATATTATCATGTATACAAGGTGTTGTTACTTTTGTGTAGACTTGTAGAAGTAGATATAATACCATCTGTAACTGCATCCACATTCATAAAGTGAGAGGGTGTCATGAGACTATCTTACCGACCACCCGATATTGGTTTAGGTGTTTAGAAGGGATCCATTGTCTCTTAAAGTGATAAAGTAGAGAAGAAACCGATCGCTAGCCTCTAGCTCTCTCCTGGTTGGAATATGTAAAGCATTTCTCAAAGATTAATTTGATCAACTAAGTTTTGGTGACCAGTCTGTTCGGTAACAAGCAATTAGGTTCTTATCTCATTGGTCTTAGGCAATTTGATTTGGTCCCTTCAAAGACGTCAAACGTAATAAGAAAATATCAGGCAATAAAAATCTCACAAAAACTTTTTTATTATAGTTTTTTTAATATGAAATGTTATGAGAAATCCCAGAGAGGAATCTAATACATCTGTGGCAGGAACATAAACCTGAACCAAATTCTTCAAACGACTAGTTACTGAATCGTACTTTTTTATGAATTATTTTTGTTTCACTTTTGTTCTGTTCAAGTTAGATTTCTCCGAGAAACCTGGTTATGCTTATATGGGGTCTTTATTAATTATCATAAAGGAGTTTCACATTTCTTTTTCTATATTTTACTTACTTGAAGTAGTTGGCTTTATAAATCATTCCTCTTACCGAATTGTCTGGTACCGAATTAGTAGGTAGATGTGTACCACCTGGCCACTTTTTGGAACCCCCCTCCCTAACAAAAACAAAACAAACTAAAATATAATTTAAACACAAAAAATCACAAAATAATGAATAAGAACAAGAATGTATATAGGTATACATTTATTAATTCAATGAACAGTTGGCTGAGCTGTTGGATGTACTGTTGAATGTGCTGTTGGATAATCATGTGGAAAATTTTTATTTTTATTCATTGTTAGTCTCAATCATATAATGACCGTATGCCAGGCTTACATTCTTTTCTACCCAAACCCTTTTATTGTCTTTGTTTGTTAATGCAACCTTTGAAGTTTTAAAACTATAAAGTTGATGATTGTTTGTACCAATACGAAATTGAGGTACAGAAAAAGTGGAGTTTTTCTCGTAACAGTCCTTATAAGATTTATGAGTTTACGTTGTGTCCTTAAATGTGACTCCCTTACCTTCTAGGCATTTTGATTTTCCTAGTAAACTATAGCATTTGGGCCTAAGGAATACCCATTCATCATAACCTTCTCCCTTGCTTTCATCCTTAAATTTTCCAATGACCGAATCAAGTTTTTTATAATAAAGTGGATGAGTAGATGGATAATTAGATGTATCCAAAAAGATTATCCTTAACCATTTCAGACAAAAGAATATCTAGTTAACAATTTTTAATCTCTAAGAAGAAATAGTCTGTATCTCCAGCGACTATATTAACCTCACAATTAAATTGTCGTCGGTATTTTTCCAAGTCCTTATACTGTAGCTCGTACATTCGAAGTTTGGACAAATCAAGTACCGATTGTCCAATATAACTCGGTTGATCTAAGCATACCGAGTCTGGATTTAACAAAGCAGCAATTAGATCATCAGCAATTTTGATACTTCTTTGAAAGGTTGGTTTAGAAGCATATGTAATCATCTTCTTTTCTGTATTACATAATCTTAAATTCATTCTTTTTTTCAGGTTTTCGACAGTTTTACCATACAAACTATTATTTAGGAGCTTATAATAATTTTTATCTAGCGTGTTTGTACTTTTTGCTCTTAACTCTGTATTGGTATCAATGTAGTTTTTAAAAATTGGAGACTGTTTGAATCTTACAGCTCGATTCACATGAGTAACCTTAACACCAAGAGACAAGTATAATTTTAGTAAACGTCAATGAATCACATAATTCTTTTTTGGGTAATGAGTCAATAACAATTTTTCAACCTTAGATCCCTCAGGTTTCATTTTCTCAGCAGCAATTGGAAAGTCGTCTAACTTATCCTTACTATTCGAAGATTCTGGATCTATAACATTGTCACTTTCATTATTAAAACTATATTGCGCTACACATTATGTACCATATGTATAAATCAATTATAAAGATAGGAAAATTCAAAGAAAATACTGTAACGAAAAGAAAAAAATGTATATGTAAAAGAATATATAGAAAAATGACATTGTAACACCTGGATTTTTATTTCTCCTTACACACACGATTTATTGCTAGTTTAAATAAATTATTGCTCATTAAGTATTATTACTGCTCATTCTGTATTTTTATTGCCAAATTTCGTTATTGTTGATTTAAGAATTTTTATTGTTCGTCTAAATATAGAAGACATTTAATATAATATTTTGTAATTTATTCCGTTGGGCTTGAAGAAGTGAATCAAAAATTTTTAAACGAATTATTTATTTTAAACATACAACTAATATTTTTTATTTTTTAAATTATTTTGTTTAAACTCGTAAGTTGTGAAATATCTAAAACATTGCGTTTTTCAAAATTTAATTTTAGAAAACATTTGGTTCAAGAACTAATTTAAGTTTGACATTTTCCTGGGCAGCAAGTTTTTATGAAGTGAAATTATAATAAAAATAATTAACTAGAATAAAATTGCAAATTGAAAATCAAATTTTATTTCATTCTTAATTAAGAAAGTGATATTGATAGTTTTATAAAAATTCAGAAAGGTCCATTGGCAATTCTTGAATTGCAGTGTTGTAAAATCTTTCAATTTCTTTCATGGCTTGAAAATCTTTATTCGTAACAAAGTTTAATGCGACTCCTTTCCTGCCATATCTTCCACATCGACCAATACGATGAATATAATTTTCTTTGTTCTTTGGTAAGTCATAATTGATAACGATGGAAATGTTTTGCACATCAATTCCTCTACACAATAAGTCCGTAGTGATGAGTACTCTTGTGAACCATTTCTGAATTGACCATTATTTGATCTCTCGTGGCTTGATCGATATCGCTATGAACTGCTGAGACAGTGAAACCTTGTTGAGTGAGATTTTCTGTTAAAGATATGACGCTAGTTTTGTAATTGCAAAAGATAACAGCTTGTTTGATTGTTAGATTGTGATATAAATCGACCAAAGTCTCACATTTAAATTCATCTCTACCACAGTCAACATAGAATTGCCTTATTCCTTCTAATGTCAATTCTTCTTTATTCACTAAAATTCTTACTGGATCTTTCATAAATGAATTAGCAACTGATAAAACGTCATCTGGCATTGTAGCTGATAGAAGGAAAATTTGAGTACCAGGTTCTAAGTAACCAAGACAATCGCAGACATCTTGTTGAAAGCCACGACTCAACATTTCATCGGCTTCGTCAAGAACAAATATTTTGATATGTGTTGTTTCAATATGTTGTTTATTAATCATGTCTTTCACTCGACCTGGAGTTCCAACTACAACTTGCATTCCGCTTTTGATATTTCTAATATCATCTTTAACATTTCTTCCTCCAATACATGCGCAACACTTTACTCCCATAAAGTCGCCAATAGATGTGATTATATTGTTTGTTTGTTGTGCTAATTCACGAGTTGGAGCTAAAATAATAGCTTGGACTTTGTTTAGTGATTGATCAACATTTTGCAATACTGATATTGCAAATGTTCCGGTTTTCCCTGATCCAGACTGAGCTTGAGCAATCACATCGTGACCCTCGATCGCAGGCAGAATGGCTCGTTTCTGAATAGCGGATGGTTTCTCAAAACCGTATGCAAAGATTCCTCTTAATAATTCTTCTTTTAAGTTCAGATCTTCAAACGTTTCAATAATTTTGTTTGTCATAATTGTTTCAATAATTAATATGATACAAATATTACGAGTTTAAATAAACAAATTTCCAACTCGTTTACGTAATATTCAGTAATAGGAAATAGAATACCCCAATTATATTATTTTTTAAGGAAATAAATTTTCTTAGTTTTTAGTTGCATTTTATGTATTTCCATTGATAATGGCGATTCCTTTGAAAATTATTGACGATTAAAGAGGACGGGAGAAGTTTAAAAATGATTCTGACGTATGGTAATAAAGAATTTGTACAGATGAGTAAAATGGTCAATTTTTATATAATTTCGGTGGCATAAGATAAATTCCTAATATGTTCAACAACATCAAATAAATGAATAATTTTTCTTCCCACAAAATCTTTCCCAAAACTATCCACTATCTAATTTAGACATCAGTAATAATTCTTAGAATTTATTTCATATTTCAATTATTTTATTTATTAATATATTAATATTTCATTTTGTGATTCTTTATTTACGTTTTAATAAATTGCTGATCATATTTATTTCACTTTCTTATTTCTGATCAATTAACACTATTATATAGAACCATACATTATGGAAAAAGGGTGTCGTTGTATTTTGACCTAAATGATATTATCATCACAAAGTTGTCAAATATAAGTTAATTTAAATAGAATTTATTTTAATTAATTTTGAAATTTTAATTATTTTATTTAATTTTTATTAAATTATTATTTTTAGAATTATAATATATTTGTATTGTATGTTCATTTTGATTTTTGATTTTCTTGCATCAATTTTATTTAACAATATTTCAATGACAAAAACGCTGAAACATTTAATTTTATCTAATTAATTTTAATAAATTAAAATTAAATTACAAATGCGTTATAATAATAACAACTATATATAATTTTGTTTAAATATTCTCAATTTTTATTGAAATGTACATTGATATTTGCATTAAATATATCAAAAACTATTAAAACACTTTAATAATTCATCGATAATGTTTGTCACCAAAATTCCATGGTGGAAAATTGCTGTTGGTCCATTTTTTGTACCCCTTCCCCTCCATAACAAAAACAAAACAAACTAAAATATAATTTAAACACAAACAATTACAAAGTAATGAATAAGAAACAAGAATGAATATAGGTAAGTGAACATCGGAAGATACATTGTTAAGGAAATAGTTCTTCCATCTTCTCTTTTGGAAAAATTAAAAATCTCATTAAATAAAATGAAACATTCAAAAGTTCAATTTGGAGTCCAAGTAGAATTTGAAAAAGATGGGGAACTCAAAGTAGGTAGTATATCAAATCGCGCTGCTGCAGTGACTACAACTTTTCTTGATGAGGCTATAAAGAAAATAAATGAAAAGATTGTTGAACGAACAGAATTAGGAAGTAGTTGGAAAATAAACCGAATACTAGAAGTAAATTTCAAGGTAACCAAAGTTTCGAATATATCTAGGTTATCTGGACATAGTTATATTCCAATACCTAATAGGTAAAAAGGCAATAGTTAACGTACAAAATACCGATAATTTATGTTTCATATATAGTGTTTTGGCTGTATTGAAATCGGATAAAATCAAGAAACATAGAGATAGACCAAGAAAATATTTACCGTATATGAATGACTTGGTATACGATTTAACGATATGCCAATGAAACTGTGTGATATTCCAACTTTTGAAAAGAAAACCTGGTTTAGCAATTAATGTAATGATTTATAATAACGAAAATTTTGAGGATAGAGAAGAACTTAAAAGTAACTGGAGTAGATTCAATTTATTTATTATTTATAAATGAGGGTGAAAAATATCATTATACAGCAGTAACTAATTTACAATCCTTGATGAATTGTCATAAAAACAATGATTGTAATGTTCGAATTTGTTGCAAATGGTGTGAAAATTGTTTAAATGGATTTCGTAACCAAAATCCTTTGAAAAACACCAAGAGTTATGTAAGAAAAATCAGTTGCGTACTACGTATATATACATTACCAACAGATAAAGATAAATATTTGGAGTTCAAAAACTGATCAAAAACGATAATACCTCCTTTCGTTATCTATGCAGATTTTGAATCTATTTTACCAAAAGATGACATTTATTTTCAAAAACATTTGCCAATTTCTGCTGGACTCTTAATAATCAACAACTTCACTGGCATGACAAGTTACCATCATTTCATTGGGTCAAAATTGCGTTTATGAATTTTTGAAGAAAGTTTCAGATATAGGAACAAACATTGTGCTACCATATTATAAAGAAAATGGGAAAAAGCTAATGTTGCCACTTACTTTTGACGAAGAATATTCATTTGATAATTGTAAATATTGTTATTTGTGTAATAATAACATAGTAGATAAGGTTAGAGACCATGATCATTTTACAGGAAAATATATTGGTCCAGCATGTAAAAGTTGTAATGTTAATAGGAGCATCAAAGAATTATTACCTGTAGTGTTTCATAATTTACGTGGGTATGACTTACATCATATTCTTAAGTATGGAATAAATCAATTTCCAAATTGGAACTTATCATGTATTGCAATTAGTAGTGAAAAGTTCTTATCCCTTATGGTATATATTGGTAAGCTTAGAATACGTTTTATCGACTCTTACCAGTTTGTTAATGACTCATTAGCTAGGGCTGTGAAAACTTTGACTAGTTTACCATTAACAAAATCTGTTTTTACTGGTACCATTGTTAATGAAAAAGATATTTTTCCCTACAACTTTGCCACTAGTTTAGAGGTACTTGAAAATACTTATGAACTGCCTCCAATCTGGGAAGGAGTGAGTGAAGTTGAATATGAGAAAGCTCAATTAATTTGGACTGAAACTAAATGTGTAAATTTACTTGACTATATGATGATATACTTGAAACTCGATTGCTTTCTTTTAGCTGACTTTTTCCAACAATTTGGGGCGAAATCTATAGCTCATAATAGTTTAGAGCCTTTAAATTATTTTGGTATTCCTGGAATGTCTTGGAGTTCTGAGTTAATAACTTTAGATAAACCCATTGAACTAATGGAAGACATGGAAATTTATAATTTCTATGAACGTGGTATTCGTGGAGGTCTTACTTTTGTTAATAAACACTTTGTAAAAACTGATGAAACCACTGAGTTGCTTTATATAGATATTAATAATTTATACGGTTGGGCTTTAAGTCAACCTTTACCTTGTGGCAAATTCAGTTGGATACATGATGGTTTTGATTCAATATTTTTAGATTGTTTTTCTTTAAATCTTGAATCTTTGTCGTATGGGTATACTCTTGAAGTAAGTCTTGAGATTCCTTCTGATCTTCACGATAAGTTAGACGACTTTCCTATTGCTGCTGAGAAAATGAAACCTGAGGGATCTAAGGTTGAAAAATTGTTATTGACTCATTACCCAAAAAAGAATTATGTGATTCATTGACGTTTACTAAAATTATACTTGTCTCTTGGTGTTAAGGTTACTCATGTGAATCGAGCTGTAAGATTCAAACAGTCTCCAATTTTTAAAAACTACATTGATACCAATACAGAGTTAAGAGCAAAAAGTACAAACACGCTAGATAAAAATTATTATAAGCTCCTAAATAATAGTTTGTATAGTAAAACTGTCGAAAACCTGAAAAAAAGAATGAATTTAAGATTATGTAATACAGAAAAGAAGATGATTACATATGCTTCTAAACCAACCTTTCAAAGAAGTATCAAAATTGCTGATGATCTAATTGCTGCTTTGTTAAATCCAGACTCGGTATGCTTAGATCAACCGAGTTATATTGGACAATCGGTACTTGATTTGTCCAAACTTCGAATGTACGAGCTACAGTATAAGGACTTGGAAAAATACCGACGACAATTTAATTGTGAGATTAATATAGTCGCTGGAGATACAGACTATTTCTTCTTGGAGATTAAAAATTGTTAACTAGATATTCTTTTGTCTGAAATGGTTAAGGATAATCTTTTTGGATACATCTAATTATCCATCTACTCATCCACTTTATTATAAAAAACTTGATTCGGTCATTGGAAAATTTAAGGATGAAAGCAAGGGAGAAGGTTATGATGAATGGGTATTCCTTAGACCCAAATGCTATAGTTTACTAGGAAAATCAAAATGCCTAGAAGCTAAGGGAGTCACATTTAAGGACACAACGTAAACTCATAAATCTTATAAGGACTGTTACGAGAAAAACTCCACTTTTTCTGTACCTCAATTTCGTATTGGTACAAACAATCATCAACTTTATAGTTTTAAAACTTCAAAGGTTGCACTAACAAACAAAGACAATAAAAGGGTTTGGGTAGAAAAGAATGTAAGCCTGGCATACGGTTATTATATGATTGAGACTAACAATGAATAAAAATAATAATTTTCCACATGATTATCCAACAGCACATCCAACAGTACATCCAACAGCTCAGCCAACTGTTCATTGAATTAATAAATGTATACCTATATACATTCTTGTTCTTATTCATTATTTTGTAATTTTTTGTGTTTATATTATATTTTAGTTTGTTTTGTTTTTGTTAGGAAGGGGGGGGGGATACCAAAAAGTGGGCCAGGTGGCACACATCTACCTACTCGAATTACATGTTACCGAAATGCCCTGGAATCCTAAGTAGCAACCATAATCAAAGAAGTAGGTTGAATCTTGAAAAATCCATGAATCTTTGCCAAACTAAAAACGAATTTAAGAAACATTTATTGTCCTTAATTTTGTAGAATTTCAAGCAAGTTATCCGCTTTAAAAAAGTCTTATTTAAACAAGCCATTAACACATACATCTCTTCTTGGCAGCTTCAGAAAATGAAAAAGCTCTTATAAAATAATTTTAGAACCGATTTTATAAAACTTTATAAGGTACCTGCTATATTTATCTGGTTTAGTTGAATTTTTTTTACTCAACATTCAAAGTTATAAATATTTTATTTGAAATTAACTTTAATAATAATATTAATAACAATTTATAATAATTAAATAAATTTGGCAACGATTTTATTAAAAGAAAACGCCAATAAAAACTCTTCGTACGATATATTTCGACAGCTTGACTGTCAAATCAGGCACAAAAAACCAACTAAAAAAACCAGCATCCAGCAAAACTATATGGGCTATCAAAAATCCATACACATGGTGTACCTATGAGACCAGTTTTGTCGATGGTTGGTACTGACCAGGATAAAATAGCAGTTTTTAAATGAATTATTAAAACCGTTTATACGATCAGATTTTGAATGTAAGGATAGCGTTGAGTTTGTATCTTGTATTGCACAGTTACATAAACGAAGTATAAATGAAGTCATGGTTTCGTGTGAATTGAGTTTTTATTTAAATAATAGTAAAAATGAATATGAAAAGAATGAGACTAAATTTGTGTTAGTATTGCCGTACTCTGAAGCTTTACAAATTATAAGAGGAAGTTAAGTAAACAGATTGGAAATTTAGAGTATAAGATCGTCTCTAGTTCGTGTAAGGTACACAATATGTTTATTAATAAATCAAAAATTCCGGTTGGATTGTGTTCTGATCTCGTTTATCAATTTACATGTAATGAGTGTGATGCCACACACATTGGAGAGACTTCACGCAATTTTTGTACTCGAGTTCTAGAGCATTGTCGATTGAAGGGTTTTAACAGTATTAATGAGCACAATAGAGGCTGTAAAAGTGAAATAGAAATGTCTGATTTTAGAATTTTTTTGAAAAGTTATAATAATTATTGGGAACGCGTGATATGTGAAGCATTGCTGATAAAGTCATTGGATTCAAAGATTAATGTGCAAAGTGCTATGACTACGAATGTTTTGAAAGTTTTTAAATAGTTAAAGTATGTTAAATCTTGTTTGTGTATTGCTTTTAAAAAAATATTTAATTTTAATATTATTAAAATAATTTAATTTATAAAATATTACATTATTTTTAAAATTATAATATTTATATAAAAAAATTTTAACAAATTAGTTAAAAGTATTTAAATATTTTTAAGTGTTTATTTATTAGAAAATTAAAATAATATAAAAAAATATTTGTTTAAATTATAAGTTAATTCATAATATTTTTAGTTGGTTTTTTGTGCCTGAAGATGACAGTCAAACTGTCGAAATATATCGTACGAAGAGTTTTTTATTGGCGTTTTTTTTAATTTAACAATAATTAATATTAATTTAATAATATTTTATAATATTTTTTTACTGAAGACAAAACGAATTATTGCAATTAAAATTTTATAATGTTATTGTTGAAGATTTTGTAGTGCCCCAGACATTCCAACTTAACACATATATTAATTTAATGATTGAACTACAAGTGCATCATTACATTTAATAACAATTTCATTTTTGTTTAATTAACCAAAGAGATTTTTAATTTTTCATTTCCACATTAATTCAAAAAATATTTAATCGTAACTGTAATATATGATGATGTATGGTGAGAAAGAAGTCAGATTTCCAGTGTCAGTTGATTCGATCCCAGGTAAAATTTAGTTTCTTACGTGATGACATTAGTTTCAAATGATGTCGAAAGTTATTCTTCCATTAGAAATCGTAATGAAAAACATATTAAAAGTATATTATAATAACGTAAAAAACGGTGATTCCTTGATTTAACTAACTTTAAATAAATTTTAAAGTCGATGAAATATTTTATTTTAAAATCTGAAAAGACAAGTTAGAGTCAATCAAGAAAACAACAAATGAATTTTAAATGAAGATCCGGACGCATCTGAAGATTTAATATAGCTACTCCCCAGGAAACTGAAGAGGATTATTTGTTAATCGAATTTTTTTCAGCGTTATAATAATTACTTTGCATTGAGAGCTTATTTTATTATTTATTTGTCTGATAAATTGTCATTTTTTAAATTATTAAATTTATTTGTTTTAAATTTTAAAATTGCTAAATTAAATAAATTAAATGGTATTACAGTAACACCTCCACGATAAACAAACAGTTTAAATTATAAAATAAATTTTAAAATATAATACATGGTCTTAAAAAATACTTTTTTCCAAACACAACTGTTAAATAAGCATATCCAACATTTATATAGTTCGATGATAAAATATAACGACTTTACTCTGATTGATAATTGACAGTTTTAATTTCTTTTTTAGCGCGTCTAATTTCTTGCTAAGTTGCATTTTATAAAATAGATAGTGAATACCTTTAAATGGCTAGAAAACTAGCCGAAACACAGCCACTCAGCTGCTCATAAGTACAATTATAATGTCAATGGAAAAAAATATTTTTTAAAGATTTAGTAGTACATCAGTAGTACATTAGTTGTACTTTCACTCAGTATCCTTATCTTTCAAATGTTTTGTCAAAGTTAGAAGCCCTTTCGATATAACTTAATTAGTGATTCGTTTCTCTATCAGATAGAGCTTATCTTAATGAAACATAATTCTTTGTCCTAAGAAGCGATGATATAAGCCAATTTTCAAGATTTATTGTTATTCCTCAATTCTCTAGATATTTTCTATCCTATTTCCCCTAAACAGTCTGTATCATAATTGGAATGAATGTATTACACTCGGTATTCGATTTCTCTGTTGATTTCAAGATAAATACTTCAAAGTAGTATTAGCGTCCAATATGTAAGTAACAATCGTCTTGTATTTCACAGTCTCACTCTAGGGTTCCATGAACAAATTTTTGGGGTTCCGCCAGAAATTCCATTCGAATTTTAATTTTAATGTAAAAAATATTGGAGAAACCATAGATTTTTTTTCTGAGAGTTTCAGTTAGAATTTCAATACATTTTTAAATATTAAAACAATTCAGTGGATTTTTTTAAAATTTCATTTTAAAAATGTGGAAAAAATATTTGTAAACTTTTCATGGCCTTTACATATATTTATATTTAATACATATATATTTATTTTTAAAAACATACACACACACACACACACACATATATATATATATATCAGGGTGCATCAAAATACCTAAACAATTTAGTGTAAAACTTTTTATTTTTCATATTTTTCAAATAAATTACTATGAAAATTCATTAATATGAAATTTTTCTTTTTAAATTTCTTAAAATAAATTCATCCCTTTTTATCGACAAATATGTCAAAAATGAGGACTATAACATAAGTGGATAATACTCATCTGGCTATAAAAATTTCCGAAGGGGTTCCGCGAAAACGAAAAAAAACTGATAGGGTTCCGAGGTACCAGAAAGTTTGAGAAACACTGCTCTATACTAATGAGGGTACTATTAAAGAGAACATAAAGGTTAAGGTTATTCAAATTGAAGAAGCACTGACAACAGCTAAAGTTCAAAGCCATTTGCATAAGAATTTGGAAGAGTTGCTCCTCTTTGGTGATACATTTTCACAAATAATACAGCTAAATAAATGCCTCAATTGTAAAAAACATGGATGCTTCAAGTACAAAGAAACGTCGTGGAAATATTTCAGACTTTTTTTCTCCAATAATATTAATAATCATATCGAGGACCAGTAAAATCCGTCTTTCTGTAAGTAATACGGAATTTGAGCAATTTCTAGGAACACTTATTTTCCATAGTGAAGCTTTCTAATTCGTGTTTGTACTGGATAAGTAAATTAAATTGTCCTATTGTTTCGGATGTAATGAGCAGGGATGGATGGAAAACTATAAAGTCAAAGATTCATTTTAATGACAAAGGATAAATTTTTCAAGATCTGATCTTTGATAACTCATTTAAAACAAAGTTTTCGGGGAATTCCAATGCCCTAAATCGTTTCATTCAAAGACTGTTCCGACTGAAATATATGAACCAACAATGCATAATAAACTGGCTTATTTATTCGTTGAAATATATTTTTTATAATTTTTGACTTTATTTCAAATTGTTTTTCTATTAAAAATAAATTTTAATTACCAATAATTTGTTTTAATAAACCAATTTAACTAGAGAAAAAGAATCCATAAAATGGAAATTAATAAATGAATTAACCCAATGGTTTTGTTTTAATCAGTTTAATTAAAACAATTAAGAAATTCATTGAAAAATAGTTATTTTGTCGTCAATATTTGTTTTTTTTGCGTTTAGGGAATAATTAGTAAAATAATTTCCATCGTTGTGGACAGATTAATGTGAAAGGTAATTTGTCTAAATAAACAAAAAACGGACATTTTGTTAAGCTCCCCGATCAATTTTAATATAAATATTCCAAACTGACCTTTAAATATTCAAAAATTATGTTTAACTTTAAATATAATTTTATTTATTATTTATCTTTCTCCAATCAATGAATTAATTATTATAAATATTTTTATTATCTTGTTAATCTATCTTTTTATTTTAAGCCATTTAATCAAAGGTCATAAAATTTTTTTAGAATAAACAATAATTTGCAAATTCGTTGCACTCTTTTACAGAGCTATAAATAACATAAAAATAAATATTTACAATCAAAAACTGATAACTGCTATTTAAGATGTTATTTACATTATTATAATATAATTAACGCAATGTCTGTTGAATAATCAACGAAACATAAATGATTTCTTAAATTTACTAAAATTACTCTTGGCGTTTTAGCCAATTTTATTAGCAGCTTTCTCATTCGTCGAAATACTTTTACTAAATATAACAAGAATTTCTACAACAATATTTATCTGATGAAAGTTGTGTAATGATAAAAAGTATTTTAATTAAATATTATAAAAATAATATAATATCTAATCCACCTCTTTGAGTCAAGACCTATCTATCTGTTGTATTAGTTTCCCATCATGTTATAATTTTCATTTGATATTGAACATCGGTAATTAAAATTATATAAAATAATTCCATGCTTAAAATCATTGATGTATATCACATTGAGACATTTTAGTTTTTAATAAACTTAAAACAAAAACAAAGTACCAAAGTCAACGGTGCCTCCTGAAATTTGGAGCCTTGTCTAAAAATTATAAGACGACTTCAAAAAATATGTTCAGATTTTTTATTTACAAAAATAACAAACATTATTTAAAAAAACAAAAATTGTATTTACAAAAATAAAGAGTTTATTTATTTTAAATGAAGATTTTAATTCAATAACAAAAAGAAATAATAATGTTATATAAATAAATAAAGATAATAAGAAATAGAAATATAATAAAACAAATTAATAACATAAATAGAATAAAATAAACACAATTTTTATGATAACATAAATCAAAACATTAAATAATATAAATTATTAAAGTTTATACATACTAAAGCTGGCAATTTTGAAAGAGCTTTGTAAAATTAAATTAAAATTGATTTAATTATGAAACAAATTGTGGTTTTTTTGAAATTGGATGATTTAATTTGAATTCTATGTATCTTAATTTGAATGGTTTATGAAATTGGACTTTGATGGTTAATTTTGATTTAGATTTTGAAACTATCTTGTGAATTTAGTCGTCAAAGAATAAAATTTTGGAATTTTTTTTTTATTTCATTTTTCAGTTTCAGTTTATTTTGGAATTTATTGGAAATTTCCAAAAAGTTTTGTTGCGAATTGCACATGCGTTAAATTTTGTCAGTTTCCAATTTTGGGACTTAGATTCAGGGTATCCTGATTTAGGATGGTTGGAACTCGTTCTCCCTATTGTTCCATTACTTATATTTTAATTACTTTCCTACTTGCTTTCATACTTGCTTCCATAGCAAAAATAAATTTCATCCTTTGCTTTGCAAAGACCATGAAAAGATTTTCGTTTTTCACGAATAAATGGAAAAAATATTTTAATCGATAATCTTCGAAAACATTTTTCTTTTAATTATTATTTTGATCTCTAGAATGATAAATCCTTACAATAGAAATATTTTGACGGAAGCTTTTTGTTTTAAAAAAATTTTTGTCAGGGAATTTGAATCTGCGAATTAGAGTTTGATATGTACTTTGGAAATAAAACTTTTGTTTAAACAAAGTGATTTTTATGTTTAATTATTTAAAATTGAAATAATTTAATTTATAAAATAAGTTAACGCTAAAATACAGTAAAATATTATTAATCTGAAATAAAAATAAGTTTAAATAAAATATCTCATTGACTGGTGCAAAATTTAGCTTGCTTTAAAACAAAACACAGCAGAAAAAATTGACTTAATTTTGATTTATTATAGTATTAAGTTTCAAAATTGTGTCGAATATTTAAAATTTTAAAATTATTTAAATTTATTTTTCGAACTTTTTAAAAATTTTTAAGTTGCAATCAAAAATCTTCATAATAGAAAAACAAAATGACCTTTAAGGCCACGAAAAAAATTTGCTTTGTTTTGTGAAAGTAATGGAGTAACGGCTGGAGTATATAAATAAACTTCAAGTTTCTGATGTTCAAGGCCTTTCAATGAAGATCTTCAGCCACCGATTAAATATTTGGTCGAAGGTTTAGATGTTAACTGTTCAACTATTCTTTGATAATTGACAGGAAGAAACTGTAAAATTTTTATAAATTTTTTTGGAATTACACCAATGATTTCTAAACTGTAATTTGATAAAAAATAAAGCTGCAGTCTTTCCCGAACATAAATAAAGCCTCGAAATTGTATTAAAATAGAATTTTTTTATTTGATTTTAAAATGTTGGGTCTTTAAGAATATCTTGAGATTTTAAGGGCTTCAAAATATTTAAAGTTTGAGGCATCACGATAATTATTTTAGTTCTCCCTGTTTATATAGCCCTTTTTTTCCGAGAATAATATAAACAGAAATTAATTCACATAAAAATTTATTAAATGTTTATTAAAATTTATAAAATAAAACATAATTTTTACTTTAAATATTGTATTGATTTTCCAATTCTTGCTTATACTGGTAATCCATTCAGTGATCCACTCGCCAATTCATAGTTTAGAGTTTTCCATTTTATAAAAAAGTTATTTTAATAAATAAACAATAGAAAGCTTAGGCTTCTTATTCAGGTAAAGACTGTATACTTTGATTTCGGTTGGATTGGAAAGCTATATTGCATTACTGGTGGGCCACAGAAACTTCTCAGTGGTCCACAAATCTATCAATTTTTAGTTGTAAGTTCGCGAAGAAAAAGTTTAGGAACTTCACTATTAAGTACACTTTTCAATTGTTACAAAGATTAAATGATTCAATTTACAAAAATAGACTCTTTAAAGACCATTGAAAGAAAGATAATGTTAGACCACATGTGGCGATCATTAAAGGATTCAAGTTGTTTTTAGAATAATTAAATATATTTTAAAAGAGGAAATTTTATTCTTCAATAAGATAATTCTGCAAAACATTTGCATATCATCAAGGCCAACTTATTTAGGTGCCTTACTTAGAGTCTGTGAAATAGGGTCAATGTTGAAAAAAAATCTGATTAGAAATTTAATTGATCAGAAAAAAAATAATTATGAAAATAATTTTATTAATATCTTTTCTAAAAGGCTATTATTGTTATTATTATAATTATTAGAGTACGCTATTTTGCATTTTTTATTTTTGTTTTAATAAAATTATTTAAATATTTTACCACAATTACAAATAAGTCACTCGAATTTTAAAATAAATAAATATTTTTAAACAAATTAAAATATTTTTTTTAAAGTTATTAAATATTTTATTGATTATAAATAAGCGAAAATATTATCACTTACAATTTGTCATGTAACGGTTCCATTCGATGAAGAAATCTGTTAGTTTATTGTCAGATTTTCACAGATTCTACTATGATAACATCTACAATTTTATTGGCTGATTTTTATCCAATCAAACGCTTAATGCCTACTTGAAATTTTGAAAAATATTTATTTTTCAATACACTTTTAATAAAAGTTTGTTTTAATAATTCAAACTATTTCAATGACATTCGATATTCTTTCAACGATAATCTCAATTTTATTAATTGAAAATTAATTTTTCAGTTCCTGTTATTATTCCTAAATTAGTATTTGTTGTTTGAATGAAAGTAGACAAAAAATTTGACATATTCTTGTTTCATAGAGAATTTTTTTAATTAAAATTTTCAATGAATACAAACAATTAAAACTATTGGATTGGTAAATGACACGGTTTCAATGTTCTAATGAAACTGATTTTTATTCAGTTAAATAAATGTTTATTTTATGTATTAGAATAAGGATTTGTTTTTTATTTATTTTTATAAAATTATTTTTAAAAAGAAATTAATATTTATATTTTAGAGTGAAAATGTGGAAAGGACAACATTTTTATAAAATTATAATAATTTTATAATAATAATAATAATTATTATTATTATATTATTATTAACAATTGTTTTAAAATTAACCGAATCGAGTACGATTGTGATTTTATAAGGTGAAAAAGTTTATTTTAATTTATATTATAAATGATAGAAGCTTTACAAATGAATGACAATATAAATGCAATTAAAAATAAAAATCCTGTAAATAAATACTTATGTGTTAAAAATGTCGAGGCAGTACTAATTGATCGTAACAGTTCTTTTGATCTTTGCAACCTTCTAGATAAACATTGAAAGATGAAATATTTATGTAGCAATTCGGGACTTATGCAGTTGCCCCCATAAAATCTTTTACAAAATTTCAAAAAATCAAGAAAATATAACAAAAAAACAATGAAAAAATAACTAACATAAATTAAAAAATTAACTAACTTTCCAAATTTAAAAATAAAAATTTTGAAAAATAATTTAAAAAACCCGTAATATATTAATATAAGTCATTTATTTCTTTTAATTGTTCTATAGAAGATTCAAAATTCTTATCAAACCTTTGTCTCCACATGAATTCAACCAAATTCAACGACCTGACAATTTTGTTTATAGTTTTTTCAATATTACAAAAAATAAAATATGTAAATAAAACACAAGTTATTTAGTTAAAGGATGTTAATTTTCAATTTAATTAACTAATTTAAATTTTTCACCATTTTTTATAACTTATTTTTTTAAAAAATAACATTACGTGCGTTCGAACATCAATTATTTATTGTTTTCTTAAATTTCTATCCAGAAATTCATAACTTACAATTTTTATTTGTAAAAAACTTTATTAAGGGGCAACTAGCAATTCCAGAAACAAGTCAAGGAACTTAGGATAAATTACGAGAAACATTCTTAAAATCAGCTTTTAAAATCATAGACAAATAAAAAGCTAAATAACAAGATAGAAAAAAATCAAAAAAGTTAAAGAAAAGTTAATTAAGTAAAAAAGGAAATTTCGACAATTGCGTCAGCTCAAAGAAAATCTTGTGTCAAGTAGAAAAGACAACATGCTACTCTTATGACAGAGCTGATCATGTTAACAAGTAATGCTTAGCTAATAAACCAAGAAACAAATTTGTTATTCGTATAAAAATGAGGAACACACTGGAAATAAATTTTCAAGTATTTCCTTCTCAAATTGTAGATGAAAAGCTCATTTCAGATTTCAAAGTCGTGACACGCACTCATAAATACATTGAAAGTGTGATTATTTGAAGAAACTTTTGCAAGGTTCAGAGTTGCGGGATCAGGAAGACAAAGATAATACCGATTTACCGAAATCCAAGGCTCTTTTACGAGACAAGATTATCGGAGCATTCTATAAATTGTAATACTGCTTGTTTATTTAATGATTATTTTAGTATTAGTTTGAATTATTTTTTGGTATTATTTTTTGATTATATTAAAATTGTCTAAAATATAGTTGCAATTATCCATATTTTGTATAGGCTATCTTGGTTTAGGTTTTGCCTGAGATGTGCCTCCCGTGTAAACTGAGGGTTACGTGTATTAAAAATTGTTCTCAATAATATATAATAAAAATTACATAATCATCTTTAATTTACTAATTCAAGCGAATATTTTCAACTAGTCATTATATATAGCATTGATGGTGAACCACTTATGACCCGAGGGTCAATCTCTGACTGACATGTCTTTTCTTCGCTGCCTACTAGGCACAATATAATCAATTATATAAAAATAATTATAATACGTTTATTTTATTTTATCTTATATATAAAAGTCTAAATATGTTTGTTGTTTGCAACATGCTAATTCTTTAAAATTGTTCACTGTTAATCATCATCTTAAATATTACCGTAGCGAAGGACGGGATTACGCCTAGTTATAAAATCGTACAATACATTTTTAGTCTAATTAAGATTCATTTGTAAAAAATTTCCACGATAAACAATAAATTTCTGGTCAGGTTAAAAAGTCAACGGGGGAAAAAGAATATTTTCTGTTTCCTATGTCAAATCAGTTTATTGAAAATCACTCATTGAAAATACTGAAAACAGAAAATATTCTTTTATTTATTTAGAAAATAAAAAAATTCGACATATGGTGGCATTGGCAAAATTAAGAAAAAACACAAATTATATGAAGAAAAATTATTTAATTGGTATATAACAAATAATAATAAAAATTTATTTTGTTTAAATGAATAGTAGAAATTTTCGCATGTTTTTTGATAAAATTGGAACTTTCAGTTGTAATTGAAAGATTAGTTTTTTAATTAGTGAAAATTTTTTCCAATGTCAGCTTGATGAAAAATAATATTTTATACAACACATCTGGTTAATTATAATTATCCAAGACAGGAGTTTCCATTAACTATGACCATCTGCATTTATAATGCTTGCTAGCATGGTGTAAACATAATTAATTTATTACTTGATTTTTATAATTAAGGAACTACAGAAACTACAGAAACCACAGGACTCGAGTACGGGATCAACCGAACAAATATGCATAATTAAACAAAACCTCTCTAGAAAACAAATATTCAAAAATTTATAATATTTATTAAATTAATTAACGAGTAGTTACTAACGGGAGAACCCACCCCCCAAGCTCATAACTTCTGACCTAAATTTTTCTTGCCTTAAATGAATTATAATAGGTTTTGCAGTCACATTATAGTCAAGGAGTATTTTTGGATCTCGTTAAAAAAGTTATGATCTCCCAATATTTATGATCGAATAGAATAAAAAAAACACGTGTACTTATTAAATTAAAGTTAAAATATGGAAAATAACTAAGAAATTGTAAGTTAAATGACATATGATTTTAATAAGTAAATTTAATAAGAATATATGAAGTCGACCAGATTACATAACGTAAAACAAATATGGTAAACAGCAAGTAGTAAGTTCGATTGAATTAGATAAAATGTTTAAAATTAAAATATATTTTAACGCCGAGTCAACAAAATGATATAATATGAAATTTTTTTAAACTAAAATTAATAATTTTGAAATAAATGTTAACCCTTTTTAAGGCAGAGAAAAGTAAAAGACGCCAATACATATCATTACATAGGTGTTACCAATCTTGATAGGCTTTAGAATTATAGCAATTCTGATGTACTCTCGTGCTAGGTACACAACAAACTTTAACAATGTTAATTACCGAAAATATTTCAAAATGGAGCTTGGCGATTTTTTTCTTTTCGGGTTGCTATATACTTTCCATTTCCTTAAAAAGAGTTAAAGTAAATAGTAGTAATGATATTACATCCGCCTACAACTAAATAAACATAAAATGTTAATTAAGTATCAACAACTGGTTACTAAAAAATGAAATTAAAATTTTAAATACAAATTTTATCAATGAAAATCTTTATAGCTGTCTTCAAAGTGTTTACTCATTTTTTATAATACATAATTGTCGTCTTCAAATTGTTTTAAGTCATTTACTTGGTTGTTAACAAGTTGGTAGTACATCTGATTCAATTCATTAAAAACTTTTATAATAGAAGTTTTAATGAACAACCAATTACAATTATGGTTGTTTATGAATTAACCATTTTTAAAATGGCTGGCAGGTAATTTTTTTAATAAAGTATATTTTAGGCCTTGGATTGTGATCTCGTATATTTATGAGATCATTATTCAAGCTTTTAAATAACACTTTTCATCATCATTTATTATAAATTTAGTTTTAATTAGATTTTTTAGGTTTTTAGGAATTTATGCCAATTTATGTAAATTAATGGAATTATTTTCGAATAAATGTAAGTCCGATTAATTGACAACTAAAATTTATTATTAAAAAGTTTCTATATTCGAATAAACTATTCCTCTGTTCATTGGAAATTTGTTTTGGCTGCTATCTTTTTTACCTTTAGACAGAAATCCAAATTTTTGATAATTATTGAGTTTATGAGGCTTTGGAAATTTCTGTTAATTTCCCAAATTTATAAAAATCTTCCTAATTTTCAATGGTATTATTGATTTGGATTTTTTATACTTTATAAAAAAATTTTTTAACTTAAGTTATCGGAAAACTTATATTTTCCGTGTTTTTTAAACTCCTCATTTGAAGGTTCTGGTTCCACTGTTCCTGGTAAATTGCAAAAGAGGTAAAATCTCTAAAACCTAGAGTTTTGATGGATATTTTTGAAATATCTGAAAAGTTGTAAAAATATTAAATTGATTGAATTTCATGAAAAATCTTACAAAATTATTTCTTAATTTTCTCTACAACTCAAAGTAGAGTTATTGATATTTTTTTCAAACATTTTCGGCTTTAATTTAAAAAAAATTTGTCTAAAATGTTACTAAAAATAGTTTTATATAGAGTTTTTAATGAATTGAACATTTCTACATTATGAAAGTTTGCATGCATTATTTACGATGTATTATGTTTTTACGTTAAAAAATTTTTTCTTCAAATTCCTCCCTTCCTATAATATAAGTTTTTATTAGTTGAACAAATTACATGCAGACACGGGTAAGTATTTATGTTCCTATATTATAACTTTATTGATTTTTCATTTTATTATAGGAGTTTTTAATGAACTGAATCAAGTGTAATGAAATCCAAAGACAGCAATACACATATTTATAATAATAAACACACATAGGTTAGATATATTCATACATGTATACACATTTCTTTGTTGATTAAGTATGTGTGCATCTTTAGTTGATCATCCACTTATTTTGTATTACAGTTGCATTAGATGTGTAAATAATAATAAAATAAAAAATAAATATTAAAAATAAAACATAAAGGACAAACATTTATTAAACATCTAATCATTTGCACAGTAGTCATGCTAAATAGTGTTGAGTACATTTTTGAGTCAATAAAGCATGATAATATAAACCCATAGGACCTTAAATTAAATATGTATATTTTCCGGTTTCATATATATTCGTCAATCCAATGTTCCCACTGAGATGAAATGAATGTGTATTGACAATTATGACTTGATTATTACGTAAATATGGGATTTTGTCCAATGGATATACCTTAACAAATTCGTTTCTAATATGTCTTCCAGTTAGATTAGCCAAAATAAAACAATACCAATAAATTAAAACAAATGTAAAAAATTGATATTTTGATTTAAAATCATCAACAGCTCAATTCAAGTTATGATCCAAATAACCCCTTTTAACACTTTGCAGAAATATGTCACAGTAATTTTCATTCTCAAAATTCTGAATATATTTTGAGTCGAGAATGAGGTTCTACAGGTTTTGATAAAGATTATGAAAAAAATGAAAATTTTGAAATTATTGAAGAAAATTTGTCGGATAGAACGAGTCGTAAAATTTTAAATTAGCCTAAAACTGAATGCAAGGATTTTCAGGATTCTATTAATCATGTTGTAGAATGTATGATGAAAAAAAATATGGAGATGAAAACTACACTAGTATTAATCCAGTGGTTTCCAAACTTTTTATACTTGCGCCCCCTTTTTATGAATTATTTTTTGCGCCACCCTCAATTTTCATGAAAATCTAATTTCATAAATACTCACCTGATATTGTAATTTATTTAATGGGCTACAAAAAATATCATATTATGTATATACATCAGATATTTATTAATATTAATTTTAAATGGAAGAGAAACAAAAACTAGAATACATGTAAAATTTAATAAATCATTATTATATTTTAATGATGTGATGGAATGGCTTGTTTTTCATCACATATAGTTCTCAAACCTTGGTATCATTGTAGATATCGCTGTTCTTAGGTCCTTTTCAATCACTAAAATGAGGAAAATCTATTTTACTCGTAGCCAAAGCGTAATAATATTTTTTGCTGGTTGAAACATCTTCTTAAATATTCTGTCACAAGATAAGTCAATTATAATTTCTTGCTCTGGTATCGAAATATCAAAATCATTAAATTTTTCAATCCAAAACGGGTTTCGTATCGATTTGTATTTCGATATGTCAAGACTTTGAAAGTAAAATAAGAATTGCTTCCGCAGATTAGTCAAGTGATTATTGATAATAATTTTCTCGCAACGCCGGTCCGGCGTTTGTCACCGAAAACTGAAGGCGTTCCTTGAAGTGCGCCCCTTTGTAGCACTTGTGTATACTCATAATATCATTGGACATAAAATCATAGCCAATCAAATACTTGACCTTTAGCTGTATCATCATGTAGTTTTATTCAGATTGAATGGCTTCCAATATTTGTGTTAGGTTGACATATGCATAATACAATAAATTCTGAAGTGGTCTAATATCTAGATTTTGTCCTAGGCATTCTTATATAATAATTTATCCAATTTAGGCAATTTGTAATTTATTTTAAAATGAAATTTTGATCACTTTGCATAAAAGTCGATTTTGTGGGTGGACTTCCTCAACAATATTTCAAGTGATTTTCTAGGATTCTAATTAAAAAAATGTTATACTCATCACATCTTTCGCCATAAAATCATAACCGATCAAAAATTCAACCTTTGCTGTGTCACCTTGTAGTAGTCCGAAAGATAATTTTTTTTAATTTCAAATTTAGAAAATAATGTAATAATTCAAATCATTATATAAACTACCTTCATGCCCTAAAGTGAAACAGAAAATATGAAATTTAACTTTGTAATTAGGAGTATGGAATCTTTCTTTGGTAATCTCTTACGCTACTCACGCCTTTTATATGAATAGTACATTAAGTTTCCAGTTAAATTGATCAAAGGTTGAAGTCAAGGCTATTTGAGGTGGTGCGGTCCACTTTCCCAGGGGTGTCTATAACTTATACACAACATATAACATAATATTTATTAATTTATAAAATGTAAATCTGAATTTTGTAAATCCTGATCAAATAATTTTAGTGTAATATTCAATGTAAAACTTTCACTTTATTCAGAAATTCATACTAAATATCAATATAGACTTCCGTTCCCGTTGCTATTGCTTTTGTCGAGGTCTTGTTTTCCTAGATGACATCGAAAGTAGCGCGCAATTAAATTTCAATGTAATTTGAAAATAAGTATTTTTGAAAATTTGATTTATTTATTCCTGAGTAATATATTTTTTGGTGAAAAATTAAATGCTAAAATTTTGTAAAATTCTTGAATTAAATTTTCAAATTATTTTCATGTTAATTAAAGTTATCGCTATGATGTTTATAATTCTATTTTATATAATTTGTATTATTAAGGTTACTTAAATTCTTATTTCTATTCATTAACATTATTCAAAAGATTTAAAAGATTTTCCAAACTCTATATTATTTAAACACACTTGTTAACTAAAACTTGGAAAATTTTAATTATGCATTTTCATATTCTGAGCGATGTCAACATACAGCAATCATACACATACTATTTATAATATAACATAATAAAATTAATATACATATTTATAATAAATATAAATTAATTATTAGATTTATCTCACATGTATTTAAAGGAATTTCTTTGTTTTTCACCTCTGATTTATTTTTATTTTTATTTATAAAAGACATTGTATTTTCTACAAAGCTTGACTATGAATGTCATAGATAAATCTGATTCATAGTCAAATTTTGTAGAAAATACAATGTCTTTTATAAATAAATATATTTGTAATTTATACACTTTTCAAATATGAGAAATTAAACCAAAAAAATGTCACTTTAACTGTGATTAAACAAAAGGAAAAATAAAACTCAATTTTAAGATTTCTGAGACAATTTGTTTATTATTTATTTAATTATATTAATCAGAAATATTAAATTTATTAATTTAGCATGCGATAAATTTATGATAAAGTTATTGAAATAAAAAATAGTCAAAAATTAATGTATTTCTCTTATTATTATTTAAACCAATTTCCTCGATACAATTTTAAAATAATTTATAAAACATAATCGCTATTTTTGATTTTTGTTTAATGTCCGATTTTAGTCAAAGAACACTATGTTTAGATTAAATTTAAACCAAAAATACGTTTTTTTGGCTTAAAAGTCATGATTTAAGGATAGTTTGCGGAGTTTTGTCATTGAAGGGGGTCAGGCTGGTGTTGGATTTTGAACAATTAGTCGGATTTCGATCAAACATCATCATTTTTAGGTTAATTTTCAATGTAAAAGTTGATTCTAGTGTCAAACCATATTAATCAAGAGTTAGTAGACTCTACTGGGTACTAGTATGTCAAGGAGTTATGATCGAATTTCGAACAAAAAGTCAGTTTTCAATCAAACAACATACATTTTGCTTTGTCATCTTGGTCAGTCATAGTTGTCAGGATCCAAAATTTTTATCTACCTGTTAAAAAAAATATTTGCATTAATTAATTTACTTACAGTTAGAATATTACCATCATTTCTTCATCCATTTTGCCCTCCATCTATTACGTTATATAACCTCTTAAATCAGCTACCTTTTGAATTTTAGCTGATAACTTGTATGTTTCATCTATCATTTTTTGTCTCTTGGTTTCTGGCATCCAAATCTTGTTTTTCTATGTGCATATGGTATCATTCCATATTTTAAATTTATCATCTTCGTTTTCTTTAATTTCGTCTTTTATATCTAGAATTGTTATCTCTAGTAGTTTTGTTTCATGCATTTAACACGTGTACCGCAATTTTTCCTGGACAGCATTTTTACAGGAATATTACGGGAATATTACAAACAACGTTTGGATGTTGTCAACAAGATAATTTTATAGAAAACTTTATACATTGCTGAATCCATTTCTGAGCCAGGCGTGCAGTCAAAGCAAGGGAATCCGAAAATATCAAATTATAATATCGTTTTTAAATGGGTATTTTGACTCTAAATTCTGCATAATATACGACGAAGTTTTATTGTGAAGATAATCCAGCTTAAGTTTTGCAAATTATAAAGATTGTGATGTATGTTTTTATTAAAATAAAATTTTAATTATTAGCATCTTAGAAACCAAGAAAACTGGTGCTATGCGAATAATGATTATTAAGGTTGCTTAAATTCTTATTTTTACTCATTGACGATATTCAAAAGATTTAAAAGATCTATTATTCAAACACAATTGTTAAATAAAACTTGCATTTTCATATTCAGAGCGATATCAACATACAGCAATCATACACATACTATTTAATATATAACATAATAAAATTAATATACATATTTATAATAAAGATAAACTGATTATAGGTTTATCTCACAATTATTATAAAATATTAATATTATTATATTTTAAGTATTATTAATATATCAGATAAGTGAATAATAAAAAAGCCCAGTGTAAAGTAATAATTATATTGAAAAAAGTTTCGATTAGTAAATAATCCTCTTCATTTTTATTCCACAAGAAACTGAAGAGGATTATTTAACAATCGAAACTTTTTTCAATATAATTATTACTTCACAGCAAGGACTTATTTTGTTATGCACTATTCTTATATCCTAATTTATGCTGCTACAAAAGTAGCACCGTTTTATATTATTATTAATAATTATTTAAATGAATTTCTTTGTTAAGTTTACCTTATTTTAAAAAATACTGAATTACTTTACTGAATAAATAATGTAAAAAATAATTGACGATCTTAATATTTTTTAGACTTATTTTCTTACTAAAATTTAATATTCGAACACAACGCTTAGGCGTTTTATTTAAGTGGGTGATTTATTTGAGGTAGTGGTATTAATTTTCAAAATTTTGCTTTATAGGCGTTTTCGAAAAAAATACCTAGACGTTTTTTGGATTGATTTCATAGCATAATGTAGTCGCATTTTAAATTTTTATTTAAATGGTCAGAATTCAGTCACACAATACTAAGTTTGAGTTAATTTTGGACAAAAAACCGATTTTGGGCACGTAACATCATGATGAGGTCGAATTTTGAATAAAAAGTCTGATCTCGATCAAAAAACCTAATTTTAGCCTATTTTTGGACGAAAATGCTGATTCTAGTGTCAAAATCAATGATTTAAGTGTCTATGATACTTCTACTGGGTGTTGGGCTATAAGTCATACTTTAAACAAAAAGGAGAAAATTGTGTAAATTAAAAGAAAATAATTAATGTCGTTTGGAAATTGTCAATATGGCTGCTGTAACATAAGCACACACCGCAAGCAGAAATCAAAAATAAAATAAAACATATTAAATAAAACAAATTAAAAACATAACAAAATTAAATAAAACAAATTAAAAACATAACAAAATTAAATAAAACAAATATTAATTAAAATCATTGAAAAGCCTACAGATGCATAAAGAAACACAAAACCAAAACATAAAACCGCCAAGACCTTGCAAAAGAAGGTTTAGAAAATACATAGACGGAAGCGGCTACAAAAAATTTAAATATCAAAGGGTAAAAAGGGAAACAATCAAAGAGAATGGTTAAATAAATAAAAATAATAAATGAAAATTTACGAAATATTGAGAAAATAATATCAAAAAATTGAGAAAATAATATCAAAAAATAGAGAAAAATATGGAGAAAAATAAAATATTTAAAATAAATTAAAACCAATAAAACCCTCCGAAAAATAGCCAAAAAGGCTCAAAATTCTCTGATTGGTCGCACTCAGGCATGAAAACACTATATATACAGCAGTCATTTTCATAATTTCAGACAGTCAGACAGACACAAAATTTTTTAGAAAAAAATTTTAGACACGATTGTTTAGAAAGTTTTTATGTCAAGTTATGACAATTTTTCAAATTTGGTTGCATGACTGACAAACTTGTGGATTGTAGGTATTATTATCTTGTATAAATATATATTTCGAAGTTAAAGTTTTGTTCTGGATAGTCGTGGAATCTTTTGGTGCCACTGACAAATTCCCTTAAAATCTTATTTATAATAAGTATTGCAATAGCATTCGGGAAGGCAGGTCGGTGATCCGGCTGGCGGATTAAGTTCCGCTAGTTGCGATCGCGGGCTGAGCTCTCCTGAAATCTCGGTCTGTCCGCGACGAGGTCTCGTCGAAAGACGCAGGACTCTACCCACAGGGCACCGTTAAACAATTATCAACGGTTGATGGAAACGTCGATCGAGGCGAGCATAAAATTTAAACTCATGGGAAGTGCGACTTTAGTTAAGGTGGAATAAAGTTTTGTGTAGAAAATTTAAAATATTGTCGGAAAATAAATCGGAAAATCCAGTAGAAAAGGATAAGATAGTGTAGGAACATAAAGTTGAAAGCATTTTCCAATAGTTGAATGATATAATGTGGCAGAAGAGAATAGTGTTTATTAAAGTGACCGCAGAGGGTTGTAACTACTTAAAATTATGGGAAATGTACCGGGAGTTAAGGAACTGTTAATCAAATTTTTAATATAGGTAAAGATAAAAGGTAAACTAGGACGAAAATGTAGTCGATACCGTGATTCAACAAATGAAATAGGAAATTTATCAAAAAATAAGGGAGGAACGCTGCTCAAATTTCTGAAGGATGCCTTTATAAATAATGGGTAAAGATGACAAATAAGTATGGGAATTGTAGGAATAGGCGAGTTAGGATCAGGATATTGAAAGAGAAAGACGTAAGACCTTCCATCGGCAGTCAAGAACCCGAAAGTGAAAATATCATGAGGAGTAGTTCTAGAAATAGAGCTCACCTGTTCATGAATTTTCAACCCCTATGTACAATACCAACATGGCAATCACCATGGGTACATAGGAGGGATAGAATAATAATCTTAATGGCGTTTAGGTGGTAGATACAGAAAAACCCTAGAAAAATTAAATAAAAATCAACCCTATCCGCCAACATGGGCTTAAGTGGTCAACTAATCACGATCGGTTTTTTCAATAAAAAGACGGATTTCTGTCAAATAAAACAAATTTTACAAATATTTTGTATGAAAAAATTGATTCTAGTGTCAGTTTTATGAAAAAAGGGTCAAAGAGTCTAGTTAGGTCTGAACAGTAGGTTTATGAACAAAAAAGTCAACTCTAATGTCAAAAATTAAAGTAAAGGTACTTTAGATTTCCATTACAACGGATTTTACTGAGGTTATTAAACCTGTTTAATGGATCGTATTAAATGTGCTTATACAAGTAAATAATAAAATAAGCCCTTGTTGCAAAGTATTTTTTAAATTGATGAAAAAATTTAATAAATACTTTACAGCATGGGCTTATTTTATTATTTAGTTGTTTTTTACTTCTGAAATTTAATTTATGCTGCTGTCGAGGATTCATCCTTTTAATAATAATAATAATAATAATAATAATAATAATAATAATAATAATAATAATAATAATAATAATAAAAATAATAATAATAATAATAATAATAATAATAATAATAATAATAATAATAATAATAATAATAATAATAATAATAATAATAATAATGATAAATTTCATCCTTTAATTATTCAATAACAAACGTTAATAGGTAAAATAGCAAAAGAAAAAACTGCCATTTGTATCAGAACGCCAAATTAAGCCCGACAAATGATTTGCAAGTCGTGGAAACTTCAGGCGTTCCCCGATGAGACCCAATTCTAGCTTAAATTGGGCAGAAATTTAATTTTTATCTGAGCTCACTTCAGATGAATGTCGATTGCTGTCGGTTTGACGGTTGAATGAGACTAGATTGGTGCGGTGGGGGGCCACTCGATACGCTAACACTAGGGGTAATTATGTTACCATCACTAGGCAACTCTGGTCTGGGAGCAGATATCAGTAATTGACAATTATTTAGTAAATTTTGTATTCAAATCCATAAACTGGACAGACCGAGTCGTTCAGATTTCGATTATGGAAGCAGTCTAAAGAAAATTTCTTTAAATTTTCAATAATCTTAGATGTAAAATTAGAATTCAAATTCTGGAAAATATTTCCCCATAGTAAAATTTAGGTGATTTCTGATTTCAACTCATATTTTAATGCGACTGTTTTCAATTGACATATTAAATTCGGCTAAATTTGCGTGGCAGATAATAATCTCTTACACGAATACTTGTCTTTTTTCTACAGATTTCTTTATAAAGAAGGGAGGGTGTTAATTATTGTGGTCTTTCCGGATTCTGTAAATTCGTTTCTGTCTGATCCATGGCCATATTTATTTGATGTTTAACTGGATACGCATTTCTGACGCAGAATTCAATTTGTTACGCTTTCTAGCCTTTGGACCAATAGTGCTTTTTTATCTATTAGTGTAACCTTGAAATAAAATACGGTTAATCCGCTGGCCAACGAAATTAAAGAAATTTGATGTGACCAAGAAATATTATTTATTTTGTCAACTACATATTTGTGTAAATTTAACAAAAAACAGAATATTATAAGAAAATATCATAATTAAATACTAACGGATAATCTCAAATAATTTTGTCATTTAAAATAATAGAGTCAAAAGATATTTTGATTTTGATTTTAATGTTTAATTTTTTCATTTGTAGTTTTTACTAATTATTAATAGCCAAGTGTGTATTTGAAATATATATGAAACGTATATTGGAGTGGCGCTTTTTTATAATTAAAAACATTTATATGTTTATTTAATTATTTATTATTATTATTATTATTTAATGATCAAAACTTTTTTCAAAAATATAATTATTGCTTCGCAGCATGATATTATTTTGTTATTCACTTATCTGATATATTAATTTATGCTGCTACCAAGGAATCACCATTTTATACTTTATTAATTTTATTATTTTTATTATTATTAATATTATTATTATTATTATTATTATTATTATTATTATTATTATTATTCTTATTATTATTATTATTGTTATTATTATTATTATTATTATTATTATTATTATTATTATTATTATTATTATTATTATTATTATTATTATTATTATTATTATTATTATTATTATTATTATTATTATTATAGTAAGCCTTGTGTGGTTATATCATTCTTGTTAATTAAAGTCGTGTGCTTGATTTGTTTAAAAATAGCCTGTAATAATACAGAATCTGCTTGAACCCACACAATTGGAGCCCATATTCAGTGAAACAAACTGAACGTTTCTATAAAATAATGTTACATAATAGTATCGTTATAACAGTTTTAAATTCTTTTTGAAAATGTAGAAAAATATCGAAAAAAGTAAAGGATCTTTGAAAACTTTTGATGAAAAGGTAAGGGTTAAGGATTTTACATTGGATCTGGAGTGTACATAACTATATACTGCGACTGGAACTTCATCCATGTTGCCGATGTGATCTAATGTAAATTTGGGTTTGTGGTCGTTATTGAATTTCACAAAAAATTTTAAGTTGAAAAATTTACAGCTTCAGCATAATTTCTTTTAAAAAACAAAATTACAGAATTATACAAAATTTTCAAAATACAAAAAAGCAGCCATTTTCTTAATCAACAATGATCAATTATTATTATTATTTTATTATTATCATTTTGTTATCATTTTATTATTATTATTATTATTATTATTATTATTATTATTATTATTATTATTATTATTATTATTATTATTATTATTATTTTTATTATTATTATCATTATTATTATTATTATTATTGAATATATTGAATTATCAAACTAAAACGAAGAACTATCAAGGTCATGATTAATAATAAATTAATATTCCTTCAGAGATAATAAATTAATAATATTATTCTATCAATGGCAGCATCGGGAACGCGGTTGAATGTATGTGATTGTATGTAACATAGAATATATACAATTGTCCTATTATGATTATGCTGATGAGGAATGTGATAATAAAATAATAATAATAATAATAATAATAATAATAATAATAATAATAATAATAATAATAATAATAATAATAATAATAATAATAATAATAATAATAATAATAAAAATAATAACAATAATAATAATAATAATAATAATAATAATAATAATAATAATATTAATAATAATAATAATAAAAATAATAATAATAATAATAATGGTGAGGATGGTGACGTAGTTTGAGGCAAATCTGTCTAGCATACTTCTCTTTAGAAATATTCGCCCTGACAGAGGTGGCATTTTATAGATGTTTTTATTCATACAAAAAACTATTATATTGAAATCAAATTATCAGATTTTTCCAAGATGATGACTTGGAAATTTTTCTCCAGACCAATTGACGAAATTTAAACAAAATATTTAAAAGAATCAGCGATCAAGTTACGTTTTATTTTTAGAAAAATCATATTTTGGTCAAAATTTAGTTTGTTTCAATTATGTTTTTTTAGCACATTTTTAAACAAAAATGGAAAAATGCGTTTCTTATATAATTACATTTTGTTAAAGCTTGTGAATTTCCTAAGGACTTTCACTATTAGTTTCTTATAAACAACTTTTAAATTTTCGTGAATACTTTATTTGATATTTAAACAATATTTATAATTGACCGCCTTCTAATTCAGACTCTAATCCAATTTATCTACATGTAAAATACTTATTTTAATAAGTTATCAATTATTTAATTCACATGATGTGTTTCGAAAAAATATGAAAAAACCTGTTTAGTACCTTAAACATTCCAATTGAATACATTATTAATTATATAATTAAATTACAAATGTATTATTAAATTAAATAACAATTTAGATATTGTTTAAATAAACCATACCTGTCCAAAGTGTGGATCTTGAGTCACGTATGACTCTTTAGAGTTATTTCGTGGCTCCCAACATAAATCTGAATTAAGGTAGTGGCTCTTATAAAAAACGAAATTTCATAGAAAAATAGACAAATTACATATTTAATTAGAAATGGGTTTCATAATTAAAAATGGCAAGAGCAAATAAATAAAACCATATATTCAACCAAAATGTTATTACATGTATTTCAAAACCGTTGAAATTTTTCAAGATTATAAGAAAATAATTACTAATCAAGTATGCATATTTTTAAAAGTCAAAAAATTACAATAAAAGTCATAAATTGTTAAAGTTTATTAAAGTTTGTAATTCTTTGAGTTTGCGTTTATTAATCCAATTTGCGATTATCAATCCAATTCTATTAGTTTATTATCAAAATATTTTGTAAGTAAGTACATTTTATTGATTCTATATTTGACAATTTCATCAAATTTGTGAGTTTCTATTTTTTTTATTAAAATACCTCTGTATTTTTAGAAATGGCAGAGAAGCGAAAACTAAATAAACATCGACAATATCAAGAAAACTGGGAAAACGATTATTTTCAAATTATGGTAAAAGATACTGTGGTTTGTTTAATTTGCAAAACTACATTCCAAACCTGTAAGAGTTCAAATATTAGGAAACATTACATGACTCAACATAGTGATTTTCATCATCTGGTTGGAGAAGAACGAAGCCATAAAATTTCACCCCTGAAGAAAGCTCTTAGTTTACAGCAAAACAGTATGAAAACATCTTTATAACAGCCGGGTAATATAGTTAAAGCTAGCTTAGTTTTATCGAATTTATTAGCAAAAAATATGAAATTATATAGTGATGCTGAGTTCATTAAAAATTGTATTGCATCTGTTATTGATAGCATTTGCCCTGAAAAGAAGAAATTATTTGAGACAATTAGTTTATCTCGCCAAACAGTTGCTCGAAAAATTAAAAAATATAAAAATTTTGAAGGAAAGAATTAAAAAATTTCAATACTTTTCTTTGTGCTTAGATGAGAGTAAGGATATATCCGATAATAAACAATCACACTTTTTTTTACCCAAGCCCTAAAAACAATCCAAGTATTATGTCGAATTTGGCATATAATTATGTCAAAAATACTCATGGAAGATTAAGATCAATTGATTCTGGAATTGTGAAATTTCTCTACTATCTCAATGTCGGAACCTATTTCAATGAATTCTTAGCTGAATTCATTTTATGTGTAACATCATGCTTGGGTATACAAATCAATCTCCAAAATGGAACTTATTTCAATGGAATATGTCGTTGTGAATATATAATTTTATGATTTTTTTGTAATAATTGATTAAGTTAAGTGGAATAAATTTACATAATTTTAATAAATTACAAATATTTAATTTTTAAAGATTTTTTATTGGTAAAATAATTTCAAATATTTGCAGTCAGTTCAGAACATTTTTTCATCTTATTTATTATACTAAATAGTTTTTAACATTCTTTTGAATATTACAACCGATTATCATTGTCATGCTCATTATAATGCTGTTATGCCGAAAACAATTCCGCAAATTAAATTAACTAATTTATGGTGATTTTAAATAAAAATGTTTTTTTGGAAATAGAAAATTAATTAGCAGTTAGGCGCACAAGAAGAGGTCTCTATCTTCCTAAACCCCCAAAAGAATAATGAGAATAAAAACTTTGTTACTTTTAAAATTTTAATTAAAAATTTGTATATTTTTATTATTATTCTTCTAAAAAATATTTATTTTTACTTTATAATAAATACATTAGCAAAACATATATATGTGTAGAAATGAAGAAGAGATTATTTGTTTAAAGAATCAATTGTAAATATAAAAATAGGATTTTGAAAAAGCGTGTTTTCATTGGTTTTAATTATATCCATTTCTAACAAGATATCGGGTATAAGAACATGTGGATAATCGAATGGCTCGATAACTATGAGTTATTATGCTTATTGCATAAACATAATGCAAAAAAGGAGATTTTGACTGTCATGATGAAAAGGAAAGCATTCGTCACTTTGAAAGAAATATTTCAAAATTAAAAAATATTATCTGAAAAAGAAAAAGAAGCCTTATTTAGAAAGTTTAGTGATTCTCCAGAGGTTTGTTTCAACAAACTGACGAGCAAATCATTCAAATTGGTTAGAAAATTGGACTTAAAATGCTGTAGATTTAATCATCAACTCATTACCTACAGATATGGCAACGGAAGTTAGAAGTCAAGGCCTAACCAAAACTGAAGCGATTTGAGATATTATTTCAAGATTTAACTCATTGCTAAACTATAAGGCGACATACTTTATTTAAAGCAAATTCCTTCCAAATACAAAGACTACGCAATGTTTTGTTTGTAACAAAAACCATTTAGCCCGCCATTGTTCTAATAAACAAATAATTTAATTTGCTGAATGTGAAGCGATCGTACATCAATCTTGATATTGTAAGGAAAAAAATGGATTGAGAGTATTCATCAGTTTTACTCGGTCCAAAACAGGTTTTAAAAGAAAGACTCCTTCTGATAAATCGATCGGCAAAACGATACATGAAAGTAAGGCATCCAGTGCCAGACCATGTTTCCAGAACCGGGATTTCGGTACTGAATTTTTTTGGTCCCGAGATCCCGGTGCCAGCACTGGGACTGAGCCGATTTTCAAAATTGAAAGATACGAATTGTTCAACCACAATAAAGCGAGGAGATCCAACCACATCACCGAATGTTCAAGTATGTTTAGCAAATCAATCTACATTATTGGTAAGTCGCAGTAAGGCCGAAATAGAACTTAAGGGAAAGTATTTTATTATTGATTGTTTTGTTTCCAGAAAGAAATTATCTAGTTATTATGTGATATTAGGTGTGCATGCTTTTTTTGTACATATAGTAGCAGTGATCAACAATAAAGTGAAGTTTGGTTGTGAATCAGAGTATATTATAGTTGCAAGCATACACAATCTTCAATATGCTTTGATTAGAAGAAATAATTTCGAAGCTTCGATAAAGAGTGTAAAGTTTCGTGGATAGATACTCAAATTATATTCAAACAAACCAAGCACTGGTCTTGTGCTTACAATCATTGAGCAGTGGATAGAAAAGAGTTGGTTAGTTGAGTACGACGAAATCTGATTTGGAAAACCATTTGGTACAATGGTATTATACCCAGTCATACAGAAAAACAAGAGCAAGGTAAGACATTTTTTTTATTTTAGGGCATTGATTCACTATGTGAATATATATAGTGAGGAATGAGACGATAACAGAATAGGAAAATAACGTACAGAAAGTTGCTATTCTAGATTTACTCGATCCACACATGCAAATTGGTGTATATGAAAGTATGTAGAAACATCAATCTACTATTGTTAACGAAAAGCGATACGCACTAACTAGACTAGGATATGGAATCAACATTGCATCGGAAATAATGACTGAAATTAGGAATCATGTGTTGGGGTTGAATTATAAAATAAGAAAAGACCCAGTGCTCACAAAGATGATATATTCATTGATGTGGAAATAATTTTTACTGAAGAAGTAAAGGCACGGCTGTTAAAATATTTTTCAACATTATTGATATCATTTCTCTTAATGCTTTTATTACATGGAATATAATGAATACACTTGAAGGAAAAAAGAATAAACGAAAGTTATTTCTTATTGACTTGGGAAAAGAAATGGAAGATATTGGTTTGACATTTACACAATCATCCAATATGGTTTCAGTAAACCAACCTCCAAAGAAAAGAAGTCGTTGTAACTATTCTGACAACAAAAAGGATCGTTTAATAAGAATTTTGTGTTTCAAATGTAACAAATTTGTTTGTGGAGAAAGCAGTTTGTGTTAAATGTATATATATATATATATATATGTGTGTGTGTGTGTGTAAGACCAAATTGATTTTATTATTTTTTGTTTAAATGTTAAAATAACAAAGCCTATGAAAACAAACTCATATCTTGTGATGTTAGAACAATATAAATAAGAAAAAACATGACATGTATTATCAGGGTCAGTTTAAGCCGGTTGGTAAAACATGATAAGTGATTTTTTTGGTAATGTAAGTGTTCAAAATCTCAATGAAGGAGAACGTGACAAATTAATTAATGAAAAAATTATTAGAAAAAGTGAAATGGTCCATAAAAGAAATTGCAAACAATGATCCTGCTCATGGAAGTTGGAATGTATCTAATGATAAATGCAACATAACATGGTGTGATTCTGGCTACATCACATGAGAAGGGACATTAGAGAAATTACGGAAGGAATTTGCTGGTTACGAAAATAAAAGGATGTTAGGCATATAAATTTATGTAAATTACAGGCAGTTAATGGCTTGAATTTATGCATAAAATGTAACATACAAAATGTCAGATACAGGGGGCAATCCACTAGTTCAACAATACTCCAGTGAATGGTTCCTTCAAATCACCAGTAAATCTTATATATTTTTGGGTTATTATTAAAGTCGGTTATTCCCTGAATCCTTGTGTCCTTTAGAAATAAATAAGTAAACCAAACACAGAAAGACTTTATTCACAATTTATCACAAATACAAGTTGACAACTAATTTGCATCTTCGTTTCAATGAAAATTATTGGTTATCGTGAGGTGGTTGCCCAAGGGGTAATCACTATTCTGACACAATAATTTTATTTGGTTTCTTTAATTCTACTAAATTCGATACTTGATTAATAATGTTCACCCTCAATTTACATAATAATTTCGTCTACCAACTGGTAAATTTTTTGGTTCTGATCTCCCTTTTTATAGTTGGTTGGGAGGACAATTACAAATATTTGGTAAACATTATTGCTGAGTTTTTAAAGACTAATGGGTATTTATCATAAATGAAGCAAACACTATCTGAACTCCTCTGACGATCACAGAGCCGTGATTTATAGTACGGGTAGGTTTCTTTCATCTGACTTTAGTCAGTAGTGGGATGTGTCACCTCCAGCACATGTCACCTCCAGCACACCCCCTCCCCCTGTTGAGAGAAAAGTACAAATTTTTTCTGAGACAATGACTCATTCAAAGTCATTGTAACAAAGACAATGAGTCATCAAAAAATTCAAATTAATATAAACAACGACCATGACTCATTCAAGGTCATTGGATGACTCATCATATTTTTTCAAGGTCATTCAAATTTTCTCAAGGTCGTAGTATTTTAAAACATTTTAAAATTTTAATTTACTACTTATTTTTATAAGTAGTGTTTTAATATATTTTTTAAAAAAATTTTATTAATATTATTATTATTATTATTATAAATATTTTTATTATTATCAATATTTTTATTATTATTATTAATATTATTATTATTATTATTATTATTATTATTATTATTATTATTATTATTATTATTATTATTATTTTTAATATTATTATTATTATTACAAGTTTTTTATTTATTATTAATATTGTTATTGTTACAAATTATATTAAAAAGATTATATTAAAAAATTATATTAAAAGTTTTTATTTTTAATTTTTATTAATATTATTATTATTATAAAATTTATTATTATTATTATTATTATTATTACAAGTTTTTTATTTATTATTAATATTATTATTTTTAAAAATTTTTATTGCAAGTTTTATTTATTAATATTATTATTATTGTTATAAATTTTTTTTCATATTAAAAGATTTTATTAAAAGTTTTTTATTTTTAATTTTTATTAATATTATTATTATTATTATTATTATTATTTTTATTATTATTATAAATATTTTTATTATTTTTATTTCAAATTTTATTTATTAATATTATTATTATTGTTACAAATTTTTTCTATTAAAAGTTTTTATTACAGTTTTTATTTATTATTATTATTATTATTATTATTATTATTATTGTTGTTACAAATTTTTTCTATTAAAAGTTTTAATTACAAGTTTTATTTATTATTATTATTAATATTAATATTATTGTTATTGTTACAATTTTTTTTTCTATTAAAAGTTTTAAGAAACCTATATAATATCTGCATGCTCACTGCAAATTATTATATTAAAAAAAAATAAAAATAAATAAATAAATAAATCTAAAAAACTATAACAAATAAATCTAAATAACTATAACAAATAAATCTATAAAACTATAACAAATAAATCTAAATTACTAAATTTAAAAAACTATAACAAATAAATGTAAAAACATGAAAATAGTAAAGAGAAATTATTTTCACAACTTTTTTATTTTTCAATTTTATACAAAATTTGATCAATAAATATCTATTATATTGTCAAATATTTCTGCAAATTGTTCATCGAGAATTGCAGGATCGGCTTCAGGCATTACTATTACATTACCGCCAAGTTCAAAGAAATCAACCCCTGTATAATGACCATATGCAAAACTCGAGTTTTTCATTAGTAATCTCTATTGTTTTTCTAAATGCCGGTTTTGATGAATATGTAATTAACTTTTCAGCTGAATTACATAATCGTAAATTCATCCTCTTTTTAAGGTTCTCAACAGATTTACCATACAGACTGTTGTTATACAATTTAAATAAATCTCTATATATCCTACTAACTGCATTTGCACGCAAGTTAGTGTTCTTATCGATATAATTTTTAAAAATAGGAGCTTGCTTGTATTTAATAGTTCTATGTATTTATACAACCTTAGCCCCGAGAGAAAGATAAAGCCTGAGAAGCCTCCAATGAAGAACATAGTTCTTCTTAGGATAATGCGTGAGCATTAACTTCTCAACTTTTGAATTTGGTGGGCACATCTTTTCCGGTCCAATCGGAAAGTCATTTAAAAAATCATGTAAATAATATGGAATCTCGACATAAACTTCCATAGTATATCCATATGGAAGGATTTCAATATCCACAACATTCGCACATTCACTCCAAACCTCATCCAAGCCATCATTCACCCAAGTAAAATCAGCGTAAGGAAGGCTTTGGCTGAGAGCCCAACCATACAGATTATTTATATCTATGTATAATAATTCTGTATCCTCCGAAGCAGCAATGTAATGTTTATTAACAAATGTTAACCCACCACGTATTTCACCTTCGTAAAAATTGAATATTTCCATGTCCTGTAAAAGTTTAATGGGTTCCGTTAATGTCATAAGCGCTGAAGCCCATGACATACCCGGAATTCCATAAAAGTTTAGAGGTTCAAGACCATTGTAAACAATAGCCTTGGCACGGAATTGTTGAAAATTGTCCGAAAGGAGGAATACGTCAAGTTTAAGGTAAATAAACATATAATCATGTTGCGTCCAGATTAGTTGTGCCCTATCGTACTCATCTTCACTTATCCCCTCCCAAATTGGAGGCAACTCATAAGAAGTTTCAAGAACTTCCTCAGAAATAGCAAAATTATACGGAAAAATACCTTTACAGTCGACTATAGAACCTTGAAAGACAGACGAAGTCAATGGAAGAGAATTTAGTGTTTTCACAGCCTTAGCTAACGAACAATTAACAAATTGCATACTGTCGATAAAGCGAACAGCCAATTTGTTAATGTGAACAATTAACGAAATAAATTTTTATGTAGAGGTCGGTATGATATCTAAATTCCATGAAGGAAAGCGATCGAGACCATATTTAAAAATATGGTGAAGGTCATACCCTCTTAAATTATGAAAAACTATAGGTAGTAATCGATAAATCCTACGAGCTACATTACATTTTCGGCAAACTGCCCCTAGATAATTAGCAGTAAAATGGCAATGATCTCTAACCGGATGTACAATCGGTTTTTTACATAATTAACAGGTTCGACAAGATTTAAACTGTCGAACCTCATTGAAAGACATAGGTCCTATCAATTTATCACCTTCCGAATCCTAGTACGGAATAACAATTTCAGTTGCAATTTCCTCAATTTTCTTAAGAAAATCAGGAATGCAATCAAGACCATAAAAGTAATAATACGATTTTGTGTTAGTGTAATTATTAATTAATAAAAGGCCTGCTGCAATAGGCATATGAATTTGATGATGTCTATCATCAATCGGCATAAATCACAAAAGGTGGGGTGATATGTTTAGAATAATTTAGAAATTCTAAATTTTTATTTTCGGGGAGCGTGTATAGGGTTGTGTCAGTCTGAGTTTTGGCGCATAATGCAACATGTGTATTGAATGCATTATCTAATCTAAACCCATTAAGACAATGTGGACACCAACGACATCTAATTTGAATTTTACAGTCAGGGGTTTGATGGCAATTCATTAACCTATCAATACTGGTCACTGCGGTATAATGATATCGGTTCTTATTTTCAAGCAATAATAAATAAATAGGGTTTCCGTCAGTGACTTTGGTTCTATGTATCAAACTTAAATGAGGATGGTGAAAGACATAATTATCTGGAACCTCATCAATTATAACAGTTGTTGTGTACGAAAACACATTTATTGCTAATTTTAAATTAGAACTTTTCTTTTCAAACTTAGGGATATTTATTAATTTCATAGGACAATCAGTGACCTCATCGTATTCTAACTCGTCTAAAAACTCTGTATATTTAGAGACTCTTTGGGGATTTTCACCAATTACATCTTTCTTTAATAAATAAAGAATAAAGCACTTGTCGTCATTGTTTTTTCATATTTACTATAGCTCCTTTATTTTTCAATTTAGAAGGGGTTTTAATATATTTATGTCCGGACAGACGATTAATAGGAGCATATTTAGTTAAAATAAAATGAATTTCCATAATATTAATAACACGCCATCCACTGCCTAAATGGGTGAATTGTTCTATTTTTTCATTAAGCTTAAAAAGTTCTCCGAAAATGTCTCCGCATTATTCTAAGAATAATTGTCACGGATCTCACCATCTTTTTCAAATTTAATGAATATTGCAAATTCAATTTTAACGCTCCCCATTTTATTTATTTCTAAAATTAATTTATTACTGATTCGCTCAGTTAAAATTATTTTAATTAGTTGCGCGTTAGATATATCAAAACGTAAAGTTTTGATAGCGCCATTTAAATTTACTGATATGTTCGGCTCATTCTCTAATACAGAACCTCCGAATTGTATAATATCATTATTTATACTAATATCACTATTTATACTAATATCATTATTTATAATAATATAATTACTTATAATATTTTCATTATTTATATCTGGTATAATATTTACATTATTTATGATAGGTATATTATTTACATTATTTATAATATTAGAGTCATCATCATCACTGATTTCGATGATTTCTTCTTTAATTATTTTATTATGGATACTAATTTTAATATTTGCAGCAGGCCTTTTATTCGTTTTATTTGATGTAGTTTTATGTTGCATTATATTCAAAATATCTATATTATTTTTATTAATTTCCTTAAACGGTTTAATTTTATTTGACTTAAAAGAATTTAAATGAATCGCATTCCCTATAAAACTCTTTATATTTAATGCTCTGGGAAGTTTTTATGGCGCAGATAAAAAAGTCTATGCCATTAAATCTATGGCGGTAATATTTTTTCATGTCTTTATGACATCCTTCATTATGTTGCAATGATGAATAATTTAATATATGTACAAAACCTATATAAAGTATCTAATAATTCTAACTATTATATTAAAACTTTTATTAATATTCCTTTTATTAATTCCTATAAAACCTATATTAAATATCTTATAAAAATAAGTAATAGAATAAAAATAATAAATTAATATATACACAAAACCTATATAATATTTGCATGCTCACTGCAAACTATTAAATAAAACCTATATAAAATCTCTAATAAAAATTAAAATAATACCAACTATTATGGTAATATCAATAGAGTTGTTTCTTTATAATTCAATAATAATTATGGTAATATCAATAGATTTATTTCTTTATAATTCAATAACTATTATGGTAATATCAATATAGTTGTTTCTTTATAATTTTAACTTATTATAAATTAATGATATTTGAAGTATTATTATAATAATACTTTAAATTTCATCAACTTAAAATAAAAATATATTTATCAACTTATAGGTATTATTAAAAAATAAATATAACATCATAAAACTTATTATAAATTATTGATATTTGATTTATTATTCTAATAATACTTCAAATATCATTAACTTAATTTTTATAAATAAATAAAAAACTAACATTTTTCCTCTGAATCCGAAGAATCATCATCCTCTATAGAAGAGAGGTCATTAATATCTTCCTCAGAAACGGGGGCATCCACAGAAATCTGGTCATCCAAATCAACTAAAAGTTTTTTAAATATATTTAAAAAATAAATTTAAAATTTACCGAGATCAAGTTCACTATCTTCGATAAAGTCGTCATCTTCGAGTATAATGATTTCCGTATCTTCAATTTTTATAATTTCGGTATCATTGATAAGGATAACATCGTTTTCTAAAATAATTATTAAAAAATCACAAATAAAATTAAAATTTACCGAGATCATCATCGATAATAATAACTTCATTTGCAGCATCTAACTGATTTTGGTATTCGGTTATAAAAAATAATCTAAAATAATAAATAATATATAAAATAAAAAATTCTTACCAGTTTTACAGGTTAAAAGATTTCTTAAAATATTATTGTTCATTTGGCAAATTTTTGAATTGACAAATTTTTGAAATAATTGTTACAAATTTGGAATTTGTCGATGTTTATAAAGACAACCTAATTTTCAGGATTTAGCCAATCACATTTTATCAATACACACATATAGCTGAGAGATTTTTATGCATGCAGTCTACACTGTGTAGGCTTGCGTTCTTTGTAAAACACATGCAATCTATACCGTGTAGGCATGCGTTCTTTGTAAATCACATACAAACAAAAGTATGTATGTGTTTTCTTTGTAAATTACATACAGTCTTGAGTGTGTTCCTTGTTACTAATCATGCACTTATCATGCACTGGCTTTGTAATTGATGTCATGATCATGCAGTGTAAGTCACGCACTTATCATGCACTGTCTTTGTTATCTTTAATTAAATATTAATTAAACACATAATAATAATATTAATAATAATAATATTAATAATAATAATAATAATAATTAAAAAATATTGATAGTTAAAACATAACAATAATAATAAAACATTTATTAAACATCAAATCACTTGGATAATAACCAAGCTAAACAATGTTGACCACATGTTAAGATCCATGGTTTTTGAAACATAGTTTTATTATACACAATAGGTTTACCCATTGTTTACAGTTTCGAAACCATTAAAGCCGGATAATAGAAACCCATAGGATCAAATACAAATATCTTGCTAGGTTTCATGTATATTGCTAACCAATGTTCTCCACCGAGATGAGACAATTGAGTATTGACGATTATGGCTTGATTATTACGTAAATACGGAATTTTATCAAGAGGAAAAACTCCTAAAAATTCATGCCCTAGTATTTGTTTTCCAATTCGATAGATCTGAACAGAACTACATCAATAATATTAATAATACATTAAAAAACTTACTCCATGACTAATTATCATAAATTATTGATACATTTATACCAACATTTTCAAACCAACAATGTTCGTCCAAACCAACACGGTTCTGTTTGCAGTTATTTGAACCTCATTTTCAAATACTCGATATATTACAACATGTACCGGTTCAGTTGTAGCTTTAGCAAACTTTATATCTAATCGTAAATTTCCATTTTGAGGTAATTGACTCTGATTTAAATCAAAATCGGGCTCCAAAACAAATGTAAAGAATGAATATTTGCTTTTAAAATCTTCAAGAGTTATACCACAATTAAGGTTTTTATCCAAATAACCCATATTTCTCACTATACTCTGCATATATGTAGCACAATAATTATCATTATCGAAATCTTGAGTATATGTTTCTCTATAATCACTATTTTTCGATAAAGTTAACGATGTAACACCAAAATATTTGAAAATTGAGCTCGATGTTAATTATGATCCATTATATTGAGATTCACTTTGAAATGTTACCAATATAAAGCTGGGCATTCTTCTATCTCCAAATATTTGTTTTTTATAGAAAGACACTGAACCTTTAGCAATAACAAATTCAACAATTTCCTTTATTGTCAATGGATATATTGCATGCTTAGAATTAGGTTCAATTTGATGACCGGGTAATACAGAGGGATCAACACGAGCTCTTCTTATTAATAATTTTGCATCAACTAATTGAAGAATTGGCGCTGTGGTAGCACTTGTTAGTGATAATACCGACTCAGATCTTTTCAATCTAATGTGTACATTAACACCTGGGAGTAAATATTTCGGTTGATCCATAAAATCGAGTTGTAATGATGAGCACATGGTAAATAATTTCGAGCCTTTAATCCACTTATTCCCATCGTGATTACTACCATAACCCATAGGAATTAAACATGTATTTTTTGTATCCTATTGTAATTTATAATAGTTTCTATTAGAGCTTTGTGAATATATGCACTGTTACCACCCTCAATCTTGATATTATTAAATCCGAGAACTGCATCTTTAAAATGTGTATGAAACAAGAAATTGTTTGGTATTACATCACTAGGTTCACCCAACGGTTTTCTATCTTTATCTACAACTTTGATCTGAACAGTTAACAATGTATCATTCAAATCTAGATATTCAGTTTGGGAACCATTAATATAAAATTCAATATCAGTTCTACTATCCATAATAGAATTCATCGGGAATACTTCTTCAGATTGAATTTACTTAATCCATCTTTAAAAAATTCAATAGTTTTAAATGTATGTAAACAATTCAATGAAATATATTTATGTAATTCTTCAAGTGTTTCAATATATAAATCTTAAGTAAATGTAAATGTATCTTCAACTTCATTAATATATGATACAGATATTTTGATGTATTCATTCACAGGGCCGACATCAATAAAAGGTTTGAAACGTAATAGGTATTCAGTACCAGAAACAACAATGTTAAGCTTATCACTACCCACTCGCTTGGCGTCATCAATACTTTCAAACTTTATTGTAAATGGACTAAAATCACAACTAACATTCAATCCATCTTTGAAAAACATGCCACTATTTTCATCTAAAATCTGATTCGGAATATGACAATATCGTTCAAAATTATTGATTGAGAAAATACCACTACATGTTTTGGGAACACGCTTCTTGTATGTGATTTTACATTGACTATAAAATGGTAATGTATTGTACACACATGTAAAGTCTTGCAAAGCAACTTCCCAATTTCCATGTAAATAAATAGGATTTTGAAATTTACTTGCTTGATTTTCCGGATGGATTAGTGGGCAACTATTGCTCGGTAAAATTGTATAGAAACTCACTTTACTAGGTATTTTGATGATATCAATGAGGGATTTTGATATCCATGCTCTTTGACATAGTATTGTTTATCCTTACCCAGCATTTTAGTTTTCAATATTTTCTGAATTCTGAACACTGTAGGTTTGGAAATAACTTGTAATTCCTGTTTATAGAATTTTTCCTGTATTACATTGTTGTCACTGTCTTTAATAACATACGTTACAGGACTCTGTTTAGTATTAATGTTTGTAATTTGAAATACTTCATCACTCCAATTACTATCGAAAAGTTTGATGAAAGGTGAAGCAGATATTTTACGAATTCTAACGTGATCACCAACTTTATATTTTGGTTTTGTAATTTTAACAACTTTTTAGAACTCACTGATGTTTTTGAGCTGATATCTACAGGTCTCAAACCATTCAAACATCGATGTGATGAATTATTATAACTAACAAGTATTTTCGGTAATACATTTATCCATATTTTATTACCTTGATGCACAAATTATTTCTTCAATCTATCCCTCAATGTCCAGTTAAATCTTTCAACATGGGCGGCTTTATTTTGAGACGACTTTGCCTAAAATAAGAATAATAATAATACTTAAATCGGTTTGCAAATGGTCTGGATGCCAATTTTTAAATAAATTATTAATTGCTTTTGATATTTCCTCTGCAGATTTGTCTTTGTTGGTACACCGCGGTCAAAACGACTGAAAACATCACTACACGTTAAAATATATTTATAACCCTTGTTAATCTTCGAATACGGTATCATTCTATTAAATCCATTTGCCATAAATCATTAATACCGAATGTCTTATAAGCTCTCGTTAGAAATCTTTTCCGCATTGGTTTGTTTAAACTGTACGCAAGCTGATCTGACAACCACTTTTGCGTTTCCTTTTTCGACTTTGGGATTCTTTTCTTTAACTTTGCCACTCCACTGAAACCTACTTCGTCTTCTGGGTTCGTCCAAATCTTCACCATTACAACAAGATGATTTAAATTTTAATTTAACATTAGGTAATGATTGCCCCATCGTTTATTGTCATAATAATGATATTGCTAATGGTAACATTGCTCCGATAAAACCACCTCATTGTTTATATATGATTTTTCTCATTTGCTGACGATTTTTATTATTTATTGGCGATAACAAAGGCTTACGATGTTTATTCAATACTAGTTTTTTAGATTTACTAATTTTAATTTTACCTCTGACTATTTTTAGTAGACTTTTGAGTAAATCATCGACAACAAAATTTGGAAATGATTGTAAAATAGACATTCTTTTCATACTTGAAGCCTTTAACAATGCATTAAAATATGGGAAACTCCTGTGATTTTTTACAATTTTAACAACTTTATTTTTACTCTTTTTAATAATGTTTTTCGAAATTAGATTCATTGCAGGGTAATTCTAGGTTATTAGTTTTTTAGATTGTATATGACTAGTCTTTGGTGGAACTGTGTTTTTTATTTTCTTTTTAATATTTTGTCTAAGTTTTCGGACATTTTTAAGCCTGGATTTCATAAACATTTTTGCATGTTAATGTTTTCAACTTTGCACCTTCTTTATTGAAAATATCTGTTTTTACCCATAAATCGTCATTGCATTGTTGTGTGAAATCAAGAAATATATATCTGTGTGGTGATTTTGTAGCATCTTGAAATGCACTGATGAGAAAATTACGATTATTAGGTTATGCTTGTCTCTAGGATTCTTGAAAATAACTAAATATTGAACATTTAAATTCCTTGTTCGATTCGCTCCGCCCTGATGAAATAAATTTTGAGTAATAAAGATCACCGTAATACCAACATGTCTACTGATTTTTGTGAATAAATTATTAAAATCCTTTTCTTTATTAGCTTCCTGATACAAATCATCAATAATGATGACATCACCTTTCCTTAATCGACTTGATCAGTTTTTATCGAAACCCTTTAGTATTTTCATGTTTTTCAATTTACAGAAATTATCTTGTGTTAATCCATGTTCTTCATCTGCACCCCTATGCCAATAAATCTTGTTGAATTTTGTTTGGAATAAATTAGATTTCAGTAATTTACACACAAACATAGTTTACCACTACCACTTGGGCCGACGATTTGATATACCGCATCATTTCTTAATTCCATTATTAATTTGTATAATTATAGGTTTTTGTTATATTATATAATTTAATGAACTCTTTCTAAAAATCATATATATAGATTAATATTTCATTATTGTTTAATTATGTTATCAAATATAAATTATAAAGGAACTTTCGATGTATCAAAAATGATATTTCCAAATGGTAAGCCCCAACAAATTGTTGATAGGAATGGAAAATACCCTATTATACTTTTCAAATCCGGCAAATGCAGAATCATGGGATGCAAGAAACCTTTAGACGTCAATAAATTACAGTATAGAATAAATTATATTAAAATACAGTCAATTACGGTTACCATGAATATGGGACAATCTATCAATCTATACAACATGTCAAAAAAATGTTTTTGTATGTTCGAGCCAGAATTATTTCCTGCACTGAGGCTTTTAAAATACAACCCAATGTGTGTTAATGTGTTTTCAGTAGGAAAATAGTCATATTAGGGTTGCGAAATCTAGAGTACAAAAATATTGTTAAATGCATACAAAATGAAATCATGGGATTGGTCGACATCTGATTGGCTAATGATTGATTAAAACAACTTGCTTATTCATTTTATTTCATTTTTAAAAATGGAAAAAACTATGCCGATTACAAGCTCAAAATTATCAAAGAAGGAAATAGAAAACTATGGTAAATTTATTATTTATTATTTATTATTATTATTATCATTGTTTACAGATAAATATCAAGCAGTAATTTTAGAACGTTTTTTTTTTTTTATCCTCAACTGCGAACAATTCTGAAAGAATAACCAGAATCCATCATTCCAGATCTCGTATACACCGAGACTAATATCTGGATCTTCAATATCATAGATCAAGCTTTATGGGATATAAAGCTTGACCGAAAACCGAAAGACATGGAACCCGAATACCACTGTATTCTAGGTTGCAGCTGCTGCGATTTCAGATACCAAAGGTATGTTGAACGGTGTCTTGCGAAATCGGTTAAGAATTCTTGTAAATTTCAACTTTTTAGGAAATAAATGTTTAGAATTTTGATTTTGTATTGTTTTGTTTTGTTTTAATAGTATAAATCTTTTAAATAGTAAGTATTAATTTTTTAAATAGTTTTAATATTAGTTATAATATACTAATATCAATTTGGCATAATTAATCGAGGCACACATAAAATGCAATAACATATATAAAAATAATCGAGGCACAGATAAATGCAATAATAGTGCAATATTCATGCATGATTCTCATTGGTTAATCAGTATCTGTCAAGGGTATAAAAGCTCGTCACCACCTTATAAATATCATAAATCAAACATGACCAAGAAAATCAATGCTATCAGTGTCCAACCAGTTCAGATGTTACACAATTATAAAATGTTTTTTTAAAGGAACCTATTAAAATGCAATTGGCGAATCCAGTCAAACTCAATAGAACTCAATTTCAATCTCTCGCTGAGACACTCTCAATAATAGATATCAAGGATATTGATGCTGTGTTCAAAAGATCAATTCGAATTTAAAATGTAATGAAAATGCATTCTTTACCATTCAATATATCAGATATTATGATGCATTTACAGAAATAGGTTTTAAAGAACAGGAAAACTGATATTTAACAATAACAATCCAAGGATATAAAGCTGATCAAAATGATGTGCTTTCTCCAATATGGGAAATTGTTACTGCTAGACTTTCACAATTATTTTAATGTATATTTTAATGTTTACTGTTTAATAAATGTATTAATGTTTTGTTTTCTTTGTTATTCTATAAACAAAATTATAATTAGTTTTAAAATAGTTTAAAAATGATGTCTGTAAAAGTTAAAATATAAAATATAAAATAATTAATTAATTTTCTTTTAGAATATTTAATAAACTTTTTGTTTGATAAACTCGAAGAAATAACCGGTGTAAAAATTAGAGATATGTTGACTCTAGTTGAAGCATTGGGTAAAGAAGATTCATGTTGTGATTTTGAATGTCAGAGTGACGATGGAGAAGTTGTTAATGATGGAGAAATTAATAATGATTCTGAAGAAATTATTAATGCTGAAGAAATAATTGAGGATACTGAAATTATTAATACTGAAGATGAAGTTGAGCCTAACAAATTTAAGAATTGTGTTGACCATGTTATAGAAAATATTACGATAGAATATTGTGGTGATGAAACACGTACATGTAATAATCAATAAATCTTTAAAAATGTAGTTTTTTATTAATAATAATAACAAAGAAATATTTATTAAAATCTGATAAACTTTATTACATAAATATAAAACCGATGCTCCAGTTAATAGTTTTAATAAAAATTTACAATTTGCGATATAAATATCTGAACTTTTGACTTCTGCGGCAACTTGAATAATCGCTATCCATCCACCGTTTGTTTCTACCCACGGATCAAGTTTTGTTTCTATCACCTAAATAATGATAAATTAATAACAATATAAAGTAATTTACCTCTATAGACCATTGGAAATAATTTTCATAGTCGGATCCAGACTTTAATATCATATTTTTGATATACATTAATCCTACTAATTTTCGCATCCATTTATTATTTTCATCGAACATGTAACTAAATATATATTGGAATGACTTCTTTCTCTCCAATGTTGGCAAATTGAGAATTTTTTCATAATCAAATGGGATGTATTCAACGATTTTCTCGGTACGGTCTACCATGAATTTTATATTTTTAATGATATCATCTTCTTCTCTATTATTAGAGACCAGCTCATTCAACAAAGTTATAAAAAATTTAGTATCTGGCATTTTATAAAAATATTTGAAAGTGTAAGCTTATTTATACTATATTCGACCAATTAGAATCATGCATTTAAGTTGCAATACTAAGAAAATATGTAAAAATATATAATGGAAATGGAAATGACGATTTGTTGCCACTGTTAACTGGGTGTTGAACTTCTTTCACTATACGATTGAACTGATCAGTTGTTTTATCAGAATAAAATTTTTTTTACTATATTGAACTTGATTCATCATTTTTTCATTAAGTTTACGATTTTATTTCAATTCTAATATTGATTTTCTTAATTCATTTTTGATAATACCAATGGTCTGATTTAGATATAGAATATCATCATATAATTCGTTTTTAGCTATTTTTAAAGTTTCATATGTGAGTTCAAATCGGACTTCTAAATTACTCATTCTTTCAGATAATCTTTTGACTGGAGTTTTCAAATATCTAGGCCTATCTATCATATACAAAATATCCATCAATACTGCTGTATCAGGACATACACATCTTGTTGAATTTTTACCTTGAACGGTTACAACAATTGAGTTGATCATATTAAAAACTAATATTATTATTAAAATTTCTTTAATAATTTTCAAATCTATATAAATTAATATTTATTGTTTATAGCAGGGGTGGGCAACCTGCGGCCCGCGGGCCGCATGTGGCATGCGGCGACGTTATATGCGGCCCTTTAGACTTTTCACATATTTGAAATTGCCTATATAATCTGTCCAGAAAACAAGAAAAAGTTTAGCATGCGGCCCTTCAAACTATTTTAATTGTCATACGGCCCCCTGCCCAAAAAAGGTTGCCTACCCCTGGTTTATAGCTAAAAGGTTGTGTGTGTTTAATATCTCATTGGTCTAAATTAGTATAAAAGTAATTGTTATTTCAATTTTTATCATTATAATGGATGTACCGAGCGCAGTTATTAATGAAATTAAACATTATGGTAATTAATAATTACTAATATTATTATTATTAACTATTTGGTAGATGATTATTTTAAAGTTATTAAAAGACGTTATTATCCAGAAATAAATGAAATATTGAAGAATAAACCAACATCAATAATTCTAGACTTGGTCTTTGATTATACATCTATATGGATATTTTCCGTAATCGACGAGTTCCTATGGGACGTCAAGCAAAACAAATTGTCAAAAGATATGGAACCTGAATATTCCATGTGGTGATGGATGTCATTGCTCTGCTGCCCGATATCGGAAGTATGTGGAATGGGCTTTGAATAAAGCTCTTCGACAATATTACCATAGTAGAATTATTTCTTTATAATAAAAGTTTTTTGTTGTATATGTCTTGGTTTTTTATTATATATTAATAATAATAATAATATTATTAATAATAATAATAATACTAATAATAATATTAATAATAATAATAATAATATTAATAATAATAATAATACTAATAATAATATTAATAATAATAATAATAATAATAATATTAATAATAATAATATTAATAATAATCATAAAAATTAAAAAATATTAATAGTTAAAACATTACTTATAAAAATAACTAATAGAATAAAAATTAAAAAATATTAATAATTAAAACACTACTTATTTTTATAAGTAGTAATTTTAAATTTTAAAATTTTAAAAAATAATATGACCTTGAGAAATTTTGAATGACCTTGAAAAATATGACGAGTCATCTAATGACCTTGAATGAACCATGGTCTTTGTTTAAATGACCTTGAAAAAATATGATGAGTCATCCAATAACCTTGAATGAGCTGGAGGTGACACATCCCACTACTATATTCGTTTTAAAATTAATCCAAAATCTGTGAATTATACAGGAATATGAATTTTATTAGTCATATAAGTAAATTATTCAATTTCTATTGGCATATTTTCTTTTAATAATAAATTTGAATATTCTGAGTATTTTTAATGAAAGGTAAATAATTTATTTAGTGACAGTATAATTTAAATTATTTATTGTTATATTTATCATAAAAATTGAATTATATAAGTTTAATAACCATTATTTAAGCATAATGAATATTTGATAATAATAATAATACAGAAATAAAGTAAAATAAATAACTAAATAAATAATAAATTAATATTTATAAAAAAATAAAATAAAAATAACTATAATTAAAAATAATTAAAATAGATTATTAAAAATTAAAATTAAAAACAGTAAATAATAAAAATAAATTGAATTTAAATAAAAAATTGAATTTATATAATATTGTTACATGTATAATGAAACATGTCAGTCTATTAATTTTTCTATTAGTGTCAATCGAAGTCGAAGCTAAGAAATAAGCTAAATATAAATAATGAAATTACAAAAAAAGAACAAAAGTTTTTCCAAATAAATTCACGCTAATTTTAAAACTTCTAAAAGTAATAAAATTAACTTCACTGCAAATTTTTGAGATAATTTCATTCTCTTAAGAGTAACTATTGGTTTCCCTATCATTTAATTCGACACTTTGATCTGGAATTATCCTTGATATCCTAGCAATAATAATGCCCTAGGGTCCAGGGTAATCAGTTTTCACCCAAGTCCTGATGGTAATTTTCCTGTTAGAATCGCGCAGCCAGCTTGCTTATTTAAAGTTAATGGTTTGAAAGAGTTTTAGGAGTTGGCAATGAATCGACACGAGATTATTAACATAAATCCCAAAGGATGAATTAATAAATTTCCCTTTAAATGAAATTCATTATTACTGGAAATGAGCTGGGTGGAACTTGAATTTCATTGAAAATGGGAAATTTTTTTCGCGATATTTTTGAAATTTGTTTGATTTCTGATGGGCGAAAATATAATGTCGAATTTATAATTACTTTATAATTTATAACACTTTAATGTATTGTGCTATCATATTTTAAGTCTTCTATTTAAACGAGCAATAAAAATACTTAAATGAGTAATAACGAAATTTGGCGATAAAAATAATGATTGAGCAATAAAAATACTGAATGAGTAGTGTGAGGAATTAAAATTAAAATACTAAATTAAATTAGTTCACGATTAAAATTTGTAAAGTTTTAATTGAAACTTAAATTATTTTAAGATATTAAAATTGAAATGATAATTGAAATTTTAAAATAAAATAATTTTTAATAAAATTGAAATTCAAGTATGAATGCAATGGTATGTTGATATTTGGTTGAAATTAAAATTTAGAAAATGTCCCAAGAATATTTGTTTATATAATCAGATTTTATGAAATATAATTTGGATTTAATAGTCTTAGTAATTTATTTTGATGACTGAAGAATTGAATGTTATAGCTTCTAACATGGCGACCATTCCAACGGATCTGCTTATTGGAAGATTACTTCCAGAGAAATTCCACAGAGGAGATGACCTCGAATTATTTATCAAAGAATGTCAGAGGTTCTTTGAAATAACGAAGACACCAGTGAAGACACAAATGGTACTAGTTATTACACTTCTGGACAGGACTTTGATTGAAGAATATGAAGCCGCAGAAGGTAAAACCGTTGAACAGAAATTAAGAGCAGCTTTTCATCGACCAACGTCATTGATTGATGACTTAAGAGAAGCCTTGAACTACGAGCAAGGTAACGATTCAGCGGAAATATTTATAGAGAAAATATCAAAAATGACTAAAAAATTGGCCTCACACACTTGGAATGAGGAAGAAATTCAGAAATGTTTATTGACACATTGCGTAAGAGATAAAGAAGTCAGGAAAGAAATCGAAATGAAAGATCTCAAAACGGCGGAACAAATTAAAGAAACTATAAAGAAGATAGAAAAAGTTAACAAGGTTATTGAACAAGTAAACACGGTGAGATCAATACGACCTACAACTGGGGGAAGAACTTATAGAGATGTAGTACAAGTTGGAGCCACGAAGAGAGAAATCAACGAATGGAAACCAGAGACAAGAGTTAAAGTGATAGAATGCTGGACGTGTCAAAAACCGGGACACAGTAGCAGAGAATGTAATATAAAAAGAAGATTTCAATGTTATGCATGTGGTGTTGAAGGTCACATACGAAGAGAATGCCCAACAATCAAATGTCATAGATGCAATGCACGAGGACACAAAGAAAGAGAGTGCTACACAAATATGGAAAGACGAAATCAAGGAAGAGATCGAGACCAAAGGAAGATGTCAGGAGGAAGAATTCAAAGAAATACCTATCAACAAAGGGAAGATATGTATCAACCAAGGAACGTACATCAAAGACAATGGGGAAACCAACAATATAACAGAAAAGATATTGCAGCTATCGAGTCTGATGATGAGATGATGAATACAAAACAGTCAAGCCAGCCAGACGAGTATAACAGGGAGAATGACCCAAACGAGCACGCTCCGTCAAACGGGACATTGATCGGAGCAATTTACTAAGTAAGATTGATTTCAACCAAAGAATGAATGCTAACGGTATGTGTAATTTAAGTATGGATGATGATTGTATGATTGATAAAGATTGTAGTGTTTTTGAACGTGATATTAATAATAATAGTAGTGTAGAAATTAAAAAGTCGAATGATAAGGAAAGTCAGAAAAAATTTAAAGAGGAGTGTAAAGTAAATGAAGTAGTAAAACACGAGGAAAGAACGATAGAGAAAATTTACAAATTCCTAAAGAAAAATGGAGACGTGTGTATTAATGAAATTGTAGAAGATACTAGAGAGCAGAATATTTTGTCAGTAGAAGAACAAAAAAGTCCAGTAATAACATATAATATAATGCAAGGTAGACCGAGTACAACACTGGATATCCAAGGGCGGAAAGTAGATTGTTTATTGGATACAGGAGCGCGAATTAATGTGATGGCTAAATCTGTAATTGATCGATTAGAAAATATCGAAATATTAGAAACAAGGGAATCGCTAAGATGTGCAAACAACAGTAGATTAGAAACTATGGGTAAACTAAACATCAATGTTAAAATGGGCAGTATGGAAAGAAATGTAACATTCATTATAGTAAAGAATTTAATACCAGAAATTATTGGAGGAGTAGAACTACAAAGGTTATTTGGTATAGAATTGAAATGTATACTAGAAGAACATGAAAAACGTAGTGATTTCATTTGCGAAATAGAAGCTAGATTTGGGCGGATTATAACAGATGAAGAAAGATTACGTCATGCCATCGACGTTTTAAAAGTTACCGGAAATAAGAGACTGCTAGAAATATTTCAGGCAAACAAGAATGTTTTTATGGCAGATAAATGGGACATTGGGTGTACCAATCTGATAAAACATAAGATCATCACGAAAGGAGAGCCAATAATGATTAAACCGAGACGTCAGCCAATAAATTTGGAAGACAAGATTGAGGAAGCAATAAAAATCTAGAAAACAACGGAATAATTAGGAAGTGCAATTCACCGTGGAACACACCTTTAGTTTGTGTATGGAAGAAAGAGAAAAAAGACATCAGGCTTTGTCTAGACTTCAGACAATTAAACAAGATAACAGAAAGACAAGCATTTCCAATGCCAAATGTAGATGAAATTTTAGACATCCTACACGGATCCAGATATTTTAGCTCAATCGACTTGGGAAATGCTTATTACCAAGTGAAGTTAGATAAAGAATCTCAAGAGAAAACAGCATTCTCACAAAAGAAGGACAGTTCTGTTTTAACAGGATGCCGTTCGGTATTGCAGCGGCACCAGGAACATTTCAAGAATTAATGACGAAAGTATTGAAAGACTTGTGGAAAGATGGAGTGATGGTATATTTAGACGACATCCTAATATTCACAAAGACAGAAGAAGACCATTATAACATATTTGGAAAAGTCCTAGGGAAGATCGCAACAGCAGGACTAAGATTGAACCCCGAAAAATGTCAAATATTTAGAAAAGAAGTGAAGTTTCTGGGACACATAATAAATAAAGACGGCATACAAACAGATAATACTAAAATAGAAGCAATACAATCATTTCAAAAACCAAAATGTGTGAAGAATCTGAGGAGCTTTCTGGGTATCTGTAACTATTATCGACGGTTCATAAAAGACTATGCAAAGAAGGCAAGAGCACTAGAAAGTATATGCGGAAAAAACAATGAGAAAATAAGATGGACAGAGATGTGTGAAAAGGCTTTCGGGGAAATGAAAGAAGCATTGATAACCGCCCCAGTATTGGTATTTCCAGATTTCAGAAAAGAATTTATATTAGACACAGACGCGAGCTTCGATACTATTGGAGCAGTTCTTTCGCAAAAGGATGAAAAAGGACATGAACATGTCATTGCATATGGTTCACATGCGATGAGCAGCCACGAAAAAGGATACTGCATTACCAGAAAAGAATTATTGGCAATATACTATTTTTGTAAACATTTCAACCACTACTTATATGGTAAGAGATTCGTACTGAGAACGGACCATAAAGCTATTACGTTTATGGTAACAACGAAGAAACCAATAACGGCTCAATTCCAGACATGGATCAACTATTTAAGCAGTCTGGATATTAAAATGGAATACAGGAAAGGAACAAGCCATACAAACGCGGATATGCTATCCAGGAAAACATGCGGAACATGTGTACAGTGTATGATGGAACACGAAGACGCAAAAACCGGCAAAATTAAAACCAGAATATTAACAGTAACAGCAGAAGGCGGATATAACAAGTGGCAAAATGACAATATGGAGGTCCAAGAAATAAAGAATAAGTTAGAAAATAAAGATTGTAAGTTCATAATGGAAAACAACACGGTACTAACTAAACAAGGTAAAATATGGATACCGTCAGATAATAGACAGAGGATGATAAAAGAAGTACACGTATTTCTGTGCCATGCAGGTGCACAGAAAGTAACAAAATATATCCAGAACAACTGCGACATGGAAAATCTAGCAACGGAAGTAAAAAAGGTAATTGAGAACTGCGAAAGATGTCAGAAAATGAAAACGATAACAACCAAGACAAAGGAGGAAACTCAAACAATAAAGAGTACAGAACCATTCGAGAATATATATATGGATATATGTGGGCCATTGAAAGAAACGTTCAACAAAAAGAAATATATTTGCGGAATCATTGACCACTATAGTAAATACATCTCATTAACGGCCATAAACAAGCAAGACGAAAGAACAATTAGTGAGACGTTATTAAATAAATGGATATTAAAGTTTGGAGCGCCAAAAGAACTTCATGTAGATTGTGGGAAGAACTTTGAAGCAAGAAGCATAAAAGAACTAGCAAAGACAGCTGGCATTGAATTAATTTTCTCAAGCCCATATCACCATAACACGAATGGTATTATTGAAAGACAATTCAGAACAATCAGAGAGTATATTAACGCGTCATTGAATGAAGGAGGAAGGAAAAACTGGGCTGATATAGTGCCAGAAATAGAATATACGTTAAATGCAACAGTTCAAAAAACAACGGGAGTAAGCCCAGCAGAGATTATATTTGGGAGGAAGATCGACAGAATGAAATGGTACTCGAATAAAGAAATAAATAGAGAAGATATGGAAAAGAGAATAGAGGATAAAACACTAAAACCAAAAATAAGCAAAACAGTGAGAAATTTTGAAATGGAAGATGTGGTCTTGATCAAACAAGAAATTCGAAATAAAGACTATGCAAGGTGGGAAGGGCCGTACAAAGTGATAAAGAAAATACATGAACGGAGCTACTTACTTAAGGATCAAAATGGGAAGATGGTAGTCAGAAATGTTGAGAAGATCAAACATTTTAAAAAAGGGGGATGTGAGGAATTAAAATTAAAATACTAAATTAAATTAGTTCACGATTAAAATTTGTAAAGTTTTAATTGAAACTTAAATTATTTTAAGATATTAAAATTGAAATGATAATTGAAATTTTAAAATAAAATAATTTTTAATAAAATTGAAATTCAAGTATGAATGCAATGGTATGTTGATATTTGGTTGAAATTAAAATTTAGAAAATGTCCCAAGAATATTTGTTTATATAATCAGATTTTATGAAATATAATTTGGATTTAATAGTCTTAGTAATTTATTTTGATGACTGAAGAATTGAATGTTATAGCTTCTAACAAGTAGTAATAATACTTAATGAGCAATGATCTATTTAAACTAGCAATAATAATACTTAATGAGCAATAATTTATTTAAACTAGCAATAAATCGTGTGTGTAAGAAGCAATAAAAATACAGGTGTTACAATGTTATTCATCTATATATTCTTTCACATATATATTCTTTTTTTCTTTTCATTCCAGGTATTTTCTTTGAATTTTCCCATCTTATTAATTGATTTATACATATGGCTCAATCACATCGTGTAGTACAATATAGTTCTTTTAATTAAAGTGACTATGTTATGGATCCGGAATATTCGAATATTAGTGGAACAGTCAAACAAAAAAGAATTACTACTCATTTCATAGTATAAAATTGCTCAAATAAGAATGTTTTATTGCTCGAAAATTATTACTTATTCATATTTTTTATTATTTCTCATTCAAGTATTTTTAAGTATTTATTAAGTATTTTTATTGCTCAAATAGATACCAGCCATATTTTTTAAAAGAAATTTAATTTTCAAAAATTATGTCCCATCTAGCGCACTTCTTGGTACTCCCCCTATTACTTATTAAATAATAAATATTTAGTAAGCAACGTTTTATATTATTAATAATATAAATTCAATTTTTTATTTAAATTATATTCATTTTGAACCATAAATTTATTTTTATTATCTCCAAATAGTTCACAAATGTCAAACTGTTTTGAAAATAATACTAGATTGGAAGATCAAAATCTTAACCTTAAAAAAGATTTAGAAGAAACTTGCTAGTAAATTAATTCAAAAAGCCAAAATTTATTATTTAATTCAACAAATTCATGTATGCAATTGAAAAAATTAAGTCTTGATGCAAATGATACAGAAAGAGTTATTGTATATCGATATCAATAACTTATATGGATTGGGTTTAAGTCAAAGTTTTCCTGACGAAAATTTATTTGGATGCGTGATAACCTTAATAACAGAATAAACTTAATAATTTATTGGATAATTTCCCCATTGCAACAGAAAAAAAATGTGTTTCAAAAGTAAATAAATTACTATTAACGCATAATTAAAATAAATTATGTAGTGCATAGGCAATTCATTTCCCAATTAGTTTTCTAGCAATAGTTTGTATATGAATAGAACTAAAATTAATTAAATTAAATAATTAATTAAATTGCTTACTTCATTTTTAAATAAAACTAGAGATGATTGTCAAACCTGTAAGGATTTTTCAAACTAGTACTGTACGGCTTGAGGTGGTTTGAATCTCTTTTTCAAAAACTCCGTATACAAGTACTGATACAGATTCAGTTAATGGATTTTCAAATTTTATATCTAATCGTAAATTTCTGCTTTGAGGTAACTGACTTTGATTAAGATCGAAATCTGGAGCCAATACAAATGTAAAAAATGGATATTAATTTTTAAAGTCTGACATAGTGACACCAAAATTCATATTTTTATTAAAATAACCCATATTCCTAACAATGCTTTGAATATAACTAGAACAATAATTATCATTAGCAAAATCTTGACTATATTTTTCGCGATAATCATTTCCTTTACTTAACGTTAAAGACTTAACATTAAAGTGATCAAATATTGAAAATGATTCCAAATACGATCCTCCATATCTTTTATTCCCTTGGAAAGCTACAAGAATAAAATTTGGTAGTCCTCTATCCCCGAATATTTGTTCCTTATTAAACGAAGAAGACCCCATTGGCAATGAAAATTGAACAACTTCCCTGCTTTTCATTGGATAAATTGCATTTCTAGTAGCAAGACCAATTTGATGACCAGCTAAAACTGACAGTTCAACACGAACTTCTCTAACCATTAATTTTGCATCTAATAATATTATTTGTGGAATAATTTTTGTACATGTTAAACTTCTTTCAGTATTGGAACTTGTCAATTTAATTTGAACACTAACACCAGGTTATAAATATTTTGGTTGATCAAAGAAATCTAATTGAAGAGGGGAACAAACGCTGACTGGTTTTGATTTTGAAATCCAACTTTTTCTTTTTGCATCATTTTCTTCATAACCCATTCCACCTACACAAATATGTTTTGTATCGTGATTGTAATTAATAATAGTTTCAATCATTGCTTTGTGTGCGAATACATCGTTACTTCCTTCAATTTAAGTAGAATTAAAAATTACTTCAACATCCTTAAAAAGAGTTTGGAAAAAGAAATTGTTTGCTGTAGCATCTGATTCATTAGATAAATTTTCATCATTACTATTTACAACTTTCATTTGAATTTAGAGTAATGTATCGTTCAAACCCAAGTATTCGGTTTCAGAACTGTTGATGTAAAATTGAATTGAAGTGTTTCCTGGATCTGTAATTGAATTCACCGGATAAATATCTTCAAAGATGCATAATTCAGATTTTGCGCTAATCATGACTGGAATATAATTCCGTATCCTTTCATTCTTTTATTTATATGTTTCTTGATAATTTATACTCTACATCATAATAATAAGTTATAGTTAATCGTATCGTATCAAATTTTGTTTTTTTATTTGGTATATGTATTGATTCAATTCATCATTAAAATCCACTTCCTTTTTTATTAAATCCCAAGCAGTTTAGCTTCTACAATACTGTCAAATGTTACTTTGAATGGAAAATATTTACAATTAATATTTAAAATTTGATTGTCAATATATATATATATATATATCAGATAGAATGTAAAGTCGTGACTAATTGTATAGTTTCCTTCATTATAATAAAAATATTCAAAACTAGTATGTAATGTACTTTTACTATATCTAATATGAGAGTTGTTTAAAAAAGGGAAACTATTGTACACAAAAGTGAATTCAGTTAAAGCAACTTCTCAATCCCCATCCAAGTAAATTTGATTTGAAATTCAACATTAAACTTTTCAGCGTCATTATTTGAAAATGTAAGTAGACAACTATTACTGGGTAAATTCACGTAAAATTCTTTTTATTCATTGATTTTTCTAAAATGTAACGATAAATGTGTTTTGGTATCTTTGCTAAATTTAATTAATTTCCCACTATCATCTCCAATATTAATTTCAATGTTTATAGTTGAATACGAAACTGGAAGGTACATTAGATTCTTCATTTCTAATTGAACTATTTCTCCTAGATTATATTTTTTAATCCAAATGGATTTTAATAGTGGAACTCTAACATAACCAACCTTTATTGGCTCATTAATATTTGAATAAATGAACATTTGTTGATGATGATGTAATAATTTTGGAATTTTAGTGCCTATTATATTTTTATTTCTAAAACACGATAATTTTAATCCCAAAGATTTTGTTAAATTTGTGTCAAAAGATATATTTGAAATGTCATCTGCAAGTGTTATTTTGACCAATTCATTATTTTGAATTATCAATTCTTTAAAAGGAGAAGGATTAAATGAAGGATTAAAATCTTTTAAATTCTAAATATTGTGGGGATTGGAATAACTTGGAGTTCTTGTTCGTAGAATTTTCCATTGATTTCTTTATTCTCATGATCAGTAATTAAATAAATTACAGGATTCTGTTTTGTATCCATTTTTTTGATTTCAAATACTTTATCTCTCCAATTGTTGTCAAAATTCTTGATGAACGGAGAAGTACTGATTTTACTGATTCTTACATGATCCCAGCCTTGTATTTTGGCTTATTGATTTTTTCATTTTTTGGTACTTGATCTATGTTCAGTACTGTCAACTTTGTTGGAAATGTCAACCGGTCTGAGTCTTTTTAAGCCTTTATGTGGCAATGATTGTAAGTTACAATGATTTTAGTTACAATTTGTAACTAAAAATAATTTTCGGCATTACATGTATCCAAGTTTTATTACCTTGATGCACAAACTATTTTTTTAATCTTTCTCTCAATGTTCGATTAAATATTTCCACATAACAAGCTTTGAATTGAGAGAATACAAAGTAATGATTGATTTTGATAACTTCTTTTACTTTGCTATTACAAAATGCTTTACCTAAAATATATTACATTTATTTAAATTAATTTAATTTCTTAGTCAAATCAGTTTGTATATTACGAGGTTGTCAATCTTTGAACAATTTTGTAATTGCAATGGCCATTTCATTAGCAGATTAAGTTTTTATTGGAATGGCACGGGCATATTCACTGAAAGCATCAATACACGTTAAAGTATACTTGTACCCCTTGTTGATTCTCGAATAAGGTATCATTTCAATCAAATCCATTTGCCATAAATCATTGATTCCCCTTGTTTTGTACTGTCTGGTTGTGAATCTTTTCAACATTTGTTTATTTAAACTGTACGCTAATTGATCAGATAACCATTTTTGAGTCTGTTTTTTAGAATTATTCACTCTTTTTGTTAATTTTTCTACACCACCAAAACCAACTGAATCTTTTGGGTTTGTCCATATAGTTTACAGTTCATTTTTGGTTAATGTTTCCTTCATGATTAAAATAAGATGTTAAAATATTTAAATCGAATTTATCTGGTTTAGAGTGATGTAAAACCATTACGATCTTAATGATGAAATTGTACTAAATGTATATAAACCTCCTATTTGGAATTAATGTATCCAAGAATCAAGCCTTTTTTAATACATTATTCTTTTCATTAAACGTCTATTTTTTGTGTTTACCAATGATACCACTCTTTTAGCTTTACTGATATTTACATTACCTCGAACTATATTTACAATAACTTCAAGCAAATCGTCAATAACAAATGGAGGAAAAGCTTGTAAAATCGACATTCTTTAATTATTTTGAGCCTTTACCAAGGCATTGAAATATGGTAAACTGCGTTCAAATTCCATGTTTACTATTTTCAATCAGTTATTATTGTTTATAATTTTATCCACTTCTTTAGATTCTTCTCTAAATTCTTTTTTAGAATCTTCTTTACTTTTGGTTTAGGTTTACAAATCACCTTTTTGGTATCAATTTCATTTTCGATTGATTTGATTTATTGTTTTCAATTTTGTTTATAAATCGTAAAACCTTTTTCATTAAAAATATCTGTTCTGATCAGTAAATCGTCACTACATTGTTGTGTAAAGTCAAAGAATAAATATCCGTGGGGAGCACTTGTAGCATCTTGGAATGATTCAATTAAAAATTTTCTATTGTTTGGATAGGCTTGCCTGGCTAAGAAATCGATAATCGTTTGATCGCGAGATTTTTGAAAATAACTAGGTATTGAACATTTAAATTACGAGTTCGATGACTTCCTCCTTGATGAAATAAATTTGTGTTATGAAAATAACTGTAACTCCACAATGTTTACTGATTTTGTGAACAAGTTATTAAAATTTTTTCCTTATTTGCTTCTTGATACAAATCATCTATAATTATTACATCGCCTTGACATAACCAAGACGACCAGTTTTTATCAAATGCCTTAATTATTATCATTTTCAATTTACAAAACTGTTTTTCAATCCGTGCTCTTCATCTGTGCCCCTATGCCAATATATTTTATTGAATTTTGATTTGAACATGTTTGACTGCAATAAAATTACATACAAATAAAGTTTTTCCGCCCCCACTTGGTCCTACAATTTGATATACTGCATCATTTCTTAAATCCATTTTAATTTAATTTAATTTAATCTGTTTATAATTTAATAGATAGCAGAAAATGATTAGTAATATTAATTACAGAGGAAGATGTCAAGTAGCCGGAATAAAGTTCCCAACTGGAAAACCTCAACATGTAGTGGATAGAAGCGGAAAGTATCCAATCTTATTCTTCAACAGTGGCAAATGAAGGATAATGGGTTGCAAGATACCATTACAGGAAGGGGATCTCAAGTATCAGATTCAAGATTTACAAATTCAATCATTATCTTTAAATATTGACATGGGTTGTCGAATCAACTTGTACGATATGTCTACCAAGAAACATTTACAAACCAGAACTGTTTCCTGCATTAAACTCGTCAAGTACAATCTGTATAAAAACATTGGAATAAAACACTCTAGTACAGGGCTTCTTAAACCATGGATCGCGACCCAATTTAGGGTCGCGTAGCAAAATTCTGGGGTCGCGAGAGATAAAAATATAATTTAACAGAAAATGTTTTTTAATTTGTAAAATTATTGTTATAAGATAAAATAACAATTATCGTAGATAAATATATCATAAAATCTTCTAGTTCGGAAAGATTGTTTGTACATGTATTTCTATTAAGAGTATTTTATTAACTTGAATAACATTTACTATGAATTAGAAGATGTTATAGGAATTTTAAAAAAATATAAATTTATTTTTCTTTTATATTTGTATGGGGTCGTCAAGAAACTCGCAATCATAAATGGGGTCGTGAATTACAAAAGTTTAAGAATCTCTGCTCTAGTACAAAGAAATATTTAATTTTATAAAATCTAAAACTAATAATCTTAATAGCGATGAAGAAACACTAGATTATTTATTAAGCGCGGATTGTGTTTAAATAGATAGTTTTCAAGTAAAAGCAAAAATTCAAAGTGATCGACGAGCAAGAAGCATACGTATTCGAAACAATTCTGATGAAGATGAAAGAGCTCTTTCCGAATATGAAGAAAAACTATTGTATTGTGCTCCTGAACTTTTGGCAACGCACATCTATCAAATGACTAGAATCAACATTGAAGAAATAGTACGTATGCATTACGAATCGGTTCAGGGTTCGGGTTTGAAATGTCTAGATGACTGTATTGTTTGTGCAGATCCTTCAATGTTGACTTTGCCCATTTAGATACAGATGCTGCAGGGATTACAAGAAAAAAGAAGTTGTTCATATTCTGTTGGCTGAGTATCAATTTTTATTAAGTATTTACAAGGTTGTATTAATGATGATATCATACATCTTTTTATTTGATTATTGTTGAAATTATTATAATTATTATTATAATTATTATTATTATTATTATTATTATTATTATTATTATTATTATTATTATTATTATTATTATTATTATTATTACTATTACTACTATTATTAATATTTACTTTAAATATAATAACATGTAAAAAAATTTCAATCTTAAAATATATTTTGTCTTTATATAAAAACATGTCCTAAAAATTTAAATGATTTTGTGTAGAAAACATTTCAATCTTAAAATGATATTAAAAATTAAATTACAATAAAAAATATAAAATTACATTACAAATTTAATATCAAATTAATATTTTGAAAAAATTTAAAATAAATAAAAATAAATTCAAAAAATTCGTCAAAAATTTGAATTTTAAAAAAATGTGCCGAAAATTTGAATTTAAAAAAAATGCGCCAAAAAAAATTCTAAAAAAAATTTTAAAAAAAATCCACACAAATTCAATTATCTTAATTACGTAATTGAAATTAATTACGCCATTATGTAATTTAATCCGTCGTGAACCCCCCTCCCTATTTTATTATGCAATGGTGTGTTGCTCCATTGTCCTCATAACTACCTACTAATTAGAGTTACTATTATTTATTAAGTTTCAATTTTTTGGTATATATAATATTTTTTTCAATCTTATACGGCCAGAATCCTATACGCTGAGAAATACCCTAGAAAGACTGAAATAAACTTTTTTCTTTTCTAAAACCTTCTAATAACCAATGTGAATGTTTTCAGGACTTTAAGTTATAAATAATTGAAAAAATAGACTAATAAATAATTCAATATATTTCTAGTGACACTTTTAGCACACTTGATTGAAGTGTTTTTTGAGAAACCATAAAAAGGAAAACTTTATTGTATTAGGTTGTTCCATATGAAATGTTGTTTTTTTAAAATTGTTTAAAATCTAATCATCTAAGTATTATATAATTTTTCAACAAGGTGTTTAGTTTGAATAATATTTCATATTATACGGCTGTTTAATATTGCAAGGTAATTTTAAAATTAATTAATTAATCTTTACTTTATATAGATATTTATTTATGATGGATTCTAAGAATTTAAGACTACGTTTTCTATATAAATTTAAATTAGGACATACGTGAACAGATGCTACAAACAATATAAATTTGCATTTTAGAGAAGGTAGCATAAATTTTAGAACCTTACAGAGGTAGTTTGCAAGGTTTTGTTTAGAAAATATGGATCTGGATAATTTGCCTAGGGAAAACCATAGTTTTTCCTTAGCGATGACAATTTGCAACGCATTGTTCAAAATAACCCCCAACAATCAGTTCGCTATTTTGCAATTGTACTAGGAAGTTCACCTATGACAACTTAAAGGCACTTGGAATCAATAGGTAAACGAAAAAATATGGATAAATGGGTTCCCATGAATTGGACGAAAATCAAAAAATGAAGCGTTTGGAAATTTGCTCCTCCTTAATTTTGAGGAATAATATGATGCCTTTTTTAATTGAAACATTACTTGTAATGGAAAATAGGTGTTTGATGATAACAGAAAAAGGTCTTGACAGTGGTTGGATTCCGGTGAACATGTCGAAGTCACCATTACACCCAAAAAAGACAATGATTACTGTCTGGTTGGGAATAAAGTGTATATTTATTATTCTTTCTTACAACCACGAACGACAATAGCAATAGAATCATACTGCCGAGAAATTGATATAATGCACGATAGGTTGTGCAACAAAAACCCAGCACTCAAAAGCAGACATGGTTCAATATTATTGCATGACAACGCCAAACCCCACGTTTCGAAACGCAACTGTCAAAACTTAACTAGTCTCGGTTAAAAAATATTATCTTACTTACCTTACTTCCCTGATATTTCCCCAACAGATTTCCATCTTTTCCGTCACTTAGAATTTTTTTGAAGAATTAGAATTTACAAATCCAAGACAAAGCAGTTGAAGAATTCTTTTGCTCAAAAGAAGAAAGTTTTTATAAACATGGCATAGATTTAGTATTTCTCGTTGGAACAAAGTGTATGAAGCTGATGGAAGCTAATTTGATTAAATTAATTATGTTTGTTATGAATTGAGCATTTTGATTTCAAAATAAAATAAAAGACATTTTATATTTAATAATTGATAATATTTAAAATTATAATTTATATTATCAAACAACTGTGTTCATATTAATCTTTTATGTTTATTATTTGGTTTTTATAATATTTTTATTGTTTTTATCCTTATCACGTATCCCTATATTACGTTACTATTTATTATTCAGTTTTGTAATTGATTTAATTTTTTTAAAAAAAATAAATAATGCTTTTGTTTTAGTAAATGTAATTTTTGTTTTTTTAAATTGAGTAAGTTTATCAAATAATATATCAAAAAACATTCTAAGAAGGCTCCTTATAATTCTTAGCACAAGGGCTTCAAATTTCCAAAGCATGATAATGTACCTTCATCTTTAAAAGGTTGGAAAGCACTGCTTATTTAAAAAGCTTTCTTGAAACAGAATTTGCTATGATTATAGATCACATTCTTCTACTGAAATCTCAGCTGTTGATTTGCAAATTCCGAAAAAATGTCATATCCCCACGCTTTTATCACAGCGACAAATTCAGCGCTCGGTGTCTTTAAGGTATTTTTTGTTTTACGCATCATTTATAAAATTTAGTCAAAAATGCTGTTTAGTTTAAATAGTTAATTTCTACATAGATATAAAAATATTTTACTATTTACAGAAATAAATTAGACCGTGCTAATGTAATTACAGAAACCTAATGTGCAGAACGGCAAGGAGAATTAAATGAGGCAACCCGAAGATTATTTACAGATTATCATGGTAAAATAGAAATAAATTATATTTATATGACTACAATTGCAGATTATTGCAAGAGAAATGGCAAGCTTTATGCTGGGTATTTTTAACGCAAAAAAAATGTTTTAAATTGTAATTTATTTCAGTGAATTTATTAATGGAGATATTAAAAAAAATGTAATTTTTTAAAATATTTTTTTAAAAACGTAAAAAGAGAATTTTTTCAACTGCATAATATTAGGTAAATACTAGAAAATAAACTGAGGAAATTGTGAACATTTAGATTTTCATAATTCCGAGTACAATCAGTTGATGACACGAAAAATAAATCTTTTTCATTGTACCAATATAAAATGTAATTTTTAGTTTTTGTCTTTTTTATTAGGTCACTCACTAAGTTTTTCAGCTATGAAAGGTAATTTTAATTTAAGAAAAATAATTTAAAAGGAATTTTAACAAATAGATTTATAAAAAATTATTTTTAGTTTACATGGCTGATAAAATGTCTAGATTCAATTTGAAAGATATCTTGGATAGTAATATACAATGAGTGTGATACCGCACTAACCTCCTGAAGGTCAAAGTTATTTGAGGTCAAGGTTGTTTAAATGTCAATTCAGGTCAATCTTAGGTACATCATTTAAAGACATGTTCTTTCTCTCTACATTTAAGGGTCAAAAATTAAGGAAATGCAAGATTTAAGGGTTGATAAATGGAAAAATAAAGGCAAGACTGTATGATCGTCAAATAAATATTGATGTTCTAATGGTAAAAAATTAATGACAGTCTGGATTTAAAAGCCTATTTCTTCTGGCTAGGGTTAAAATTGAATATTAAGCTATGGGAGTCGATGAAATATGCTATTTTGGTTCCTCTGTTGAAATCAGTATGGATAGATAAATTTGATCAAGACGAAGTGGTACAAATTGTAGTCGATAGTCACATTGTTTTCATAATCATGCATTAACAATGTAGAAATTAATATCCAAGATGATAGTGAAAAACTAATACTTTCCAAAGGATTCAAAACCTCATTTGACGTTACACAGCCAAATGAAAGGCGCGAGTAATATTATTGAGCATAGAAAAGTGTGTATAAGAACTACTGATTTAAAATATATTAAAATTTTGTATAAACTTTAATAATAATTGGAAAATAATTTTATGTGAGCTGCAGTTAACATTCAATCAGCAAACAAATTTATTAAGATTATTTAATTAGATCATTAGATAATAACTATTAGATCATTATTGTTTCCATTTATAGCATTTGATAAAGATTATGATTGCAGTCTAATAATAAGAATAATTTCCTCGATTTAATATTTTTATTAAAAATGCGATAATTTTTCGATATGTAGGTTTAAAAATTTAATTTTTATATTTTACAATATCAATTTTAACAATAATTCATAAAATTCTTTTTAAGAAAATTACAATGATGCTTTGTAATTCAAAATAAATTATGTTTTTGTTAATGATTTCCCTGACTTCGCCTCATTGATCAACTCTGTTAAAAATGATTTCATTAAAAATTTAATAGAAATGAACAAATATAATTTTAGTACATTTAAACAATAATTTATATAATTTCCAACTTATAATTATAAAATCCTAGATGTCAATGATGCAATAGAATCTTTTTGTTCTATTTTGTGCAATTATCAATTTGAAAGTCACTTGAAGTCCTGTCAAAATGACAATTTTCCAGATTTCAGTCATGAAAAAGAATTCGAAAAAAAAATTTCAAAATAAAGAAAATATTAAATTTTTCATAGTAAAATAAATTTTGTAATTTTCAATTTTGTTTTTGCATTTTGTTCCTGCCGATCTAGAAATTATGCTAATTAATGAGAAACTATTTTTAAACAAACCGAGGCAACTTTTTAAAAGCTAAATATTTAATTTATTGGCGTTTGAGAGAGAATTTTCTTTCGTTTCACAATTAAATTATTGTCGAGGGAAACACAACTTGTTTCTGTTAGAAATAAATCAATAATTACTTTTTTTTCACAATTTTATATATTATGAAGGTTTTCAAAAATATATTTAAATTACATTTTTAAGTTACTTATGTTATTATGGAATAGTTAAATTAAAGAATCAAAATGCAAAAACATATGCATTATAGTATAAATAATTTCTTATTTTATAAAATTAATAAATAATGATCATAATCACTTGAAAAAGACTGCCGAAAATTCGTGAATATCAAAAAACATCGATCTTTACTGATTCATAGTCAAATATTTTTTAATAGATGTCATTTGAAAATGAAAAGAAATCAGTGGTGAAAATTAAAAGAAGTTCTTATATTTCTATAGTATATATAGTTTGGTAATGATTTTCAACGTTTTCTAAATAATTGAGAAATGAGGAATTTTAGAAAAAACAAAAGATAATTGATACTATAAATTAAGAAAATAATAAATGTTTGATGATTAATAATTGACAAGAGTATTTATAGTTTAATTTTTCATGATATAATGAAAGGATTTAAGTTTGAAAAATAAAAAATTATATTAGCGAAAATAAGCTAACCATTGTGTGGCTTCGTTTCACTATGTAAGCTGGATTTATCTAATATAGGCAAGGCCCCCCCCTCTAATGAAGTACTTAAATTACTTTTATTGAAATTTCTTTAGCTAATCTTTTAACAACGGTTAAATAATTTCGAATATAATTTCCAATTAGTAGTTAAACGCCGACCCAAACTAGTTATTTACAAAATATCATGAAATTATAGATAATAATATTGTTAGATAAAGGGCATATTTAAAGTACATAAATATTATAAAATATTGGAAAATAGATACCTTATAAGTATATCTTTTAAATGTATATTAATTATATTGTATTATTAGAAATTAATTATTATTGTATTAAATTAGTTATTATTGTATTAATTTAATTATTATTCCATAAAATAGAATTAAATTATTAATAAATGTAAATTATTTACATTATATAATTCTGTATAAATAAATTTATGTTCGCTTTTATATTTTATTGGTCATATTGTTTTTTTTTATATTAAATTAATGCAGCGATGCTTTGGCAAAATTTCTCAACCGGTTCAAAGTGATTATTTTTTCTAATATTTTTGTTTTCGATTCGTCAATTTGATTTTTAACTAGTATATACATGTTAGGTAAAAAGCTAATTGTGGTTCATATCCTTTAAAACTATATCAAATTTTCAAAAGTGTATACTTTTTTGAATTTATCAAAGTAAATTTATTGAAAAAGTAAATTTATTTTATGATCATTATTAAAAACCATTTCGCAAGAACCATTAGATTTCAGGTTTAATGTAAATAGAGATTCTACTTGTGCCTCATATTTTAATATTAACACGGACTTCTACTACTTTTCTAAAATAGAAAAAAATATTCCTAAATTATTATATGGTAAAATTTAATTAAGATTCATTTTTTATTTATTAAACTTTTTTACTGTTTTTATTATTTACAAATAAAATATATATATTTTTCATTATATAAACTGAGAAATAAACAGAACAGATTATAAAGTAAATAAAACATTCTTATTCAAAAGTCATGAAAAATTATTTGCTTATCAATCTATTTGTTAGGGAAAATTTTAGAAAACTAAAATAAAATTCCAATGTTTTCAAAGTCAATTTAAATTCCATTTTATTATATATATTATTTATGATCGTTTTTTTCAAATCAAATGATTTTGTTTCAATTTGAATATCTATTTTGTTAATTTAATCATTATTTGTTGAAGCTAAATAAGAGTTGAAGTCAGTTTAGTTGAACTTATATCATTTAGAGAAGTGAAATTATTTTATTCCCATTAGTCGCTAGGCGGAAATGAGAGACTTCCTGCCATTCAACTCAAATTTCTTCTAAATTGACTCATAGGAAATTTTAAATATGATAGATTTTAATTCTATAATAATAATACAGCTGTTAATAATTATAATAACAATAATAATAAACAAAACAATAATGATATTTATTCTGATATTTAACACTCTTTTAAAGCTCTTCGTTGCGTAATATACAAGGGAGTTTATTGGTTTTCTTATTGATTCAATACCTTCAGGCTCAAACATACCAACATTCAAACACAATCATCAAACATCATAACCAACCTCTGATCTAAAAACTACAATTTTGATACATTATTACGTAATATGTTAATTTAATTAATCGCACAATATTCCTTAATTATCCTTAAAATAATTATAATTATGGTTGTAAAATTCTTGGTCTCGGTATTTTTATATATTTCCGATATTCTGAAAACCCGAGTGAAGTGATTTTTATTTTTAAAAATTACAGCTACTACAGTGCGATTTTTTGTTTATTTTAATTTGTTTTTAAAAAAACCATTTATATTTAATTTAATGAAAAATTAACGTTTTAACATGAATTTAGATATGTAGAAAATGTTGTATTGTTTACAACGTAAACAATAATAGGTTCAAAGTACACCAAGACGTAATTGATAATGAAGAAAGCGACATTAAATAAAATCCTGCCAATTGAACTTTGTTTACATGTAATTAAATGATCTATTCTCATTTTTTTCATGTAATATAAATATGTTTAAATTTCATGACAAATTTATAATAATACTAAAGTAGTATATAATGATCAGTATGTTATATGGAATATTAGGTTTGAAATTATTTTCTCGCAATCCACCTAAACATTTTGAAAGATTTATTTTCTTAAGGGGAAGCGGTTGAATTTTGTTTAAATAAGGTATTTGTATTTTTGATTAATTTTTTATTTTAAATGAAGTGATTTTTAATAACTTTTAAAAATATATATTTATTTTGAATTAAATTATTTAAATTTAAATTAAATGTGAGCCATCCAGCATAGAGCGTTTTGAGTGGCTGACGGAAAACGATAACTCATCGTGTAGAGGGTGAGTCAGAGGTCAACGGGGTGTGTGTATGACTCATGGTCTAGGTTCTACAGCGGTTCAGAGAGGTATAAATTTTAATTTAATTAAATAAGCACAAGAACTTTTTCTCAATATAAAAACTAATAAATAATTGTCAAGGAAAAAGCGTAAAAATAAATTTATGATTAAAACAATAAGAAATTTATGATATTTTCCACAGTAAATTACGATCTCGAGATTATTTAGGTCAAACATATGGCTAATCAACGTCATTTTGTTGAAAGCATGTTGTATTTGATAATATATGACTACATTTTGGCCCGTATGTGGATTTCTAATCATAGTTTGATTTCTTGAAGTAAATTTCCGGATCAGATTTCTGGAAGACTCAACAGTTTATTTCTTTTCATACAAAAACGCTTTGATTTGTTTTATTAATATGAGAAAATTTACTCATTATTATTCTTAGGTCTTGTTCGCTTAAGGAAGATTTTAAGTATATTGTTGGACACACAGGAGTTAAAAAAAAATTTTCCAATAGCCCACTCGTTCTACAGCTGAGATTCTCATCATGAAGGGTTAGGGGAAACCTCCTAATGCGCCGCATGATTTTAATAACCACTATGTACCCGTGATTGAGGTCACGTTGGTAACGTACATAATGGCCGAATGCCATTCGAGCAGGTGAGCGCCATTTCTAGCACTACTCCTCGAAGGACCTTCGTCTTTCCCGAGTTGTTGCTGCCGATAGAAGGGCTTACGCTTTTCTTCCCTGGCTTTCGATTCGTGACAACCCTTGGAGAGAAGTTTATGGATGATCATCTAACCCTACTACGGGTACACCATAGTTCAACCCTTCTATCACCGCTACACCACTCATAAACTGATTCATTTAACCAATCTCAACACAAAATTCATGAAACGAAAAGGTAAATGTTGTATTTAATGACCATCAAATGATTTTCAACCAATGAAACAAAAATCGATCGAAATTAGTCAAGCCGAGCGTTTCGAGCTTCTTTAATCATCTTCGTCAATGTCGGTGGGAAAATGTTTTCGTTTCCTTGGTCTATATGGCGGAGGATCTAAGAATTGAGCCTCTTCTCGTCTGGTTGAGGGACCTGCGATTTCTTGTGCCAGGCTAGAATTAGGCACTTCGCCCGTAAGAACGGCGATATCCTCCACTGCAAGCCCAAGTTCATCGAGGATGTGGGTGACCGGGAAAGACTCCGGATCCTCGTCAATTAAATTGATATGAATCGACCGAGCGGGCGATCGGATTATTAGGTCAGGGGCGTATAGAATATCCGGGTCGAATTCCGGGAATTCAAACTCCTGATAAGGTGGAGGCGGATCGTTGGTTGGATGGGGGATCTCCGTAGGGTCCACTCCAGTGAGGACCTCTTCCACTCGTCGGCGCCGCTCGCGGCGACGCCGATTTCTATTCGGACGCCGGCGTGTCCGTGCGTTAGTAGCACTCCTTGTGTCCCCAGCAGGTGGTTGAGGGGCAACGGGCTCGACAGACGGGCTGAGAATTTCAGGGATTGGGTTTCTGGAAACTGAGGACGAAGGCAATTCGTTGGAGACAGGCAGGTGAGAAGCCGGTATTATTTCCAATTCCCTGGCTCGGATACTTGCCGGGACACAAGCTTGGAGCTCGGTATCGGTAAACGCGCGGCGGAGTGCAGTCGATTGCTCTTTGATGAGCAGCCGCTGAGCGCGGGATTCGGTGACCAGCTCGTCTCGCGCTCGAGTGAGCCGCTCGATTCTTTGTCGCAGCACTTTGACGACATCGGGCGGAGCCCACGTGCCTTTTATTCGTGCATATTTGGTTTGGAGGGCTTCGTGCCTTTGTTTTAACTCTTCATACTGGTGGCGGACAGCCACAATCGACGGGGGAAGTCGGGGTATTCTCGGCAATCTATCCACTCTGGTTTCATTATCGTGATTCTGCATTCTGAAAAGAAAACAAAGGAAAGTAAAAGGGAGTTTCCTGAGAGGTGGAGTGGTGACAGAAATACGGGAACATTGGCGGGAGACGGGGTGGCAGTTTTATGGCTGACTCCTTATTTTTTGTTAATCCCCTTTGAGATTCATCGTGATTTAACCGTTTATCATTATTGGGTAACACTACGATATCTTTGGGCATACCACGAGAGGTCGAGCGCTAATTTTTACCGAGTCGACTAACCCGAATTTATCTCATTTATGGTAAAGTGATTGAACATTTTATTTAATTACTTTGCGATTGGATTTATTTACTTTATCACGAAATGGGGCCCTTTTACGAGTGGATTGAATCTTAGCTATTACGGCATGCCTTCCTCAATAATTATCTCCCGACTAAATGTCATTATTGTCAGTTATTCCCTAATTATTATTATACTTACTATTAGTGTCATAGGTATTCCATTCACCTCGTTTATCCTAGTTATCTCGCTGGGGGAATATTTATTATTGTTAGATTTTTGGTGATTCGTTTTATTCTACCTCTAATATTATGTCCATGGAACTTGGTGTGACTACTAATACCATTTATATTGATTCACTTTATTATATTTATTATTTTTACTATACTCGTGTAATTATCACGCTTTACTACCCTTATTACATTTTATTTATTTTATTTATCGATTTATTATGTTCGCTATATTTGGTGTTACTACTCCCACCAATATATTCGTGTCGTCTACTGCAGTGGTTGCTATTGTTATATCTGTAGTTCATCGGAAAATGTCACAAAGATGTCATGCTCCGTTGGTCTGCTACCATTCTATCTCGACTTTAGTTTGAATTTATTTGTATATTGTGTTGCACTAGATCATTTCTCAAATATCACCTATGCATTCAGGCATATCTATTGTCTATTTGTGCAAATTTATTGATTTTCAATTTAAATGTTTTGGGTCTCATGCTGTCATTATTTCACAATTCGCTTTGGTCGGGTAGGAATTTTTGCGTTTTGTTGTTCGTGCTAACACCTCCGTAACTCAATTTTATTTAGTTTGCTTAATTTGACGGGTTTACGAGGTTACTTTATACTGAGATCTTATGATTACGATGTTTATTTATCGACTATTCCTCCGCTTACCCCTACTACCCATTTCTTATTGAGATGTCCAAAAAAATGACTCGTATGATCCAGTTGTGATCATGCCTAAATCCTCCTTTCTCTCTACTGTCGCATCTTCCCTGATTTTATTCCAACTCGTTCCGGCCACATATTTCAGAAGCCGCCCCGAGTATACAACGGCGCCCTGCGTAGCGGTCCTGTGCATTATCACCAGAACCGACTGCGGACTGCCGAGGGGTCCATGAGGCATGACCCGCGAGCCCAACTAAGGGTTTTCACCCACTAGTTAGCCCGAGATCCGTCCCATGGACCAGCTATTACTATACAATATATATAGGAATTTAAGGGTTGGACAATAAATATAAATATAATTTTATTGGCATGAAAGTGAATGAGACATTACAAAACAAAAATTCTGATTAAAACATATAAAATTAGGACAAGGTATAAAATAAAAACAAAGAAAAATTCCTTACGTCTAAAGAGTTTTCTAATTGTTCCAAATTTGCATACAAGTTTCAACGGTTTTTAAAAGTTAAAAATTATGAAATTCATCACTGTATTTATACTATTTGTATGCATGTGTGCGACCAATAGGCGATTTTTCGCCATTTTTAGGGCTTTTTAATTATTTTATTACTTAAAGTTTATTTTTATTATTTTTTGTATATTTTTCTTTATTTTTTAATATATAATTCAGTTTATGTTCGAATTTTATTTTTTACTGTTATTTTTTGATAATATTATTTTTGCCCTTTTTTATTTGTTTTCTGGTCGCCGCTTCTGCCTATGTTTTTTCTAAACCTTATTTTGCAAGGTTTTGGCAGTTTATTTTATTTTTTTATATGTTTCCTTCTGTAGCTGTTTTGCTTTCTCATGATTTTTATTAATTAGTTGTTTTTATTTGGTTTTGTTATATATTTATTTTGTTTTATTTAATATGTTTTTCTTTAATTTTTAGTATCTTGGTGCGGTGCATGTTTATGTGCAGTGATTCCTTCCACAACTTTTTCACTTTTATTTTTGTTTAGATTGTGGCTCTGAGCCCAACAATATCTTTGAGAAGTGTTGAGTCAAGACACGATTTTGTTTTAATGAATCGGTAACAGCATTCAAATACAACACGCAGATTTAAAATCAGACCCATAAAACATCAATTAACCATGCTAAAATACGAGAAAGAAACAATAAAAATATAAAATCAAAAAACACAAAAGTAAATTAAAATAATAACAAAGTGCAACAAGACCAGCACGAAATAAACATAGAAATAACATGAAAACATGAAAATTTGACCGAAATTTGACAATTTACCAAAAAAGCGAAAAGTACACGAAAGAGGAAACAGAAATTAAATAATTTGAATTGGAAACAATTCAAATAAAAGTTAAAAAATAAAATTGTCAAATTAAATCACGAAAATCATAAAATTAAGATTAGATTATACCAGAAAATCACAATGTCAAATTTTGTTTTACTACATCAAATTTAACACGCAAGGTTAGGGTCGTACAATAGGTATATATAGCGATTCATTTTCACAGAATTTTAATCAGTTTTGTAACTAAAACTCGAAAACCGTCTTAACCAGTCTTAGCAGAACAATTTCTACGATTTCTAATGTGAGTAGAGGAATGTTCGATAACTTTATCCACGTCGCGTTCAGACAACCTCATATGAGCTCTGTCTGGGCGTCGGCGTGTGGAAAGGTTTGTATGAGATTTCGAGAATGCTATATCATGATTCAACAAATATATTATGTCAACTATATATATGCCAATTTAAAATAAAAGCTTAAACCGAATAACTTTTGTCGAAATTTTTCCGGCCCACAGCCGACACAACACCGTAAGTTAGTAAAATCCATACACCTCAACCGAATTGTGTAAGTGCGAAGTAAGTCCGCCCATAATTCGTGCCCGTGAAGGCTACGGCGTGAGAACGCAGTAGCTGAAACGTAAATATTATTCCGTATAGAGGAAAATTGGTTGAAGAGGGAATAGTCTTTTGGCTAGTCCATCATCACTCATTTCCTGAAAATTCGACCTAAATTATAATGAAAAACACATCGGCTTAAAATCAAAACACCGAGTAGTCCAGTGGGCACTCGTAAACTCATAATATTAACACAACTTTATCCTAGGGTCATTCTAGGGAATGTGACGGGGGTATTAACGCTGAGAAATTGTTACTATGTCAATAAGTTGTAATACTAAAAGATAAAAATAATAAATATTGTGTAATTCTGACAAAAATCCAGTTTTCAATTCTCAACTTTTACTATGAAAACCACAATTTCGTTACCTAAAAGAAATTTTTAAAAAATTCACATGTAGCACTGCGAAACCGCTAAATAATCAAAGAAAATAATAACCATGCCTCCCGTTAGGTATATAACTCACATTAAAAAATTATTTTCGGGTCTCACATTTATTAGAATATTTATTTAATTCAATACGAGACGAACCAATGACCTAATATCTACCCTCAGTCACGAGATTTATTAGATTAGGTTATAAAAATGATAAAACGGAAATCTTAAACCACCGAGATGGGCAACTGTTTTAATATATGCAAAACTGATGGATGATAAACTTTAATATTAGTATTTCATAATGTAAACTTTAATATAACATGACTTTGAAACCCAAGCCCTCAATTTGAAAGAACTTACCCAGAAAGCTAACCTTATCAAAACAATAGGAAAAAATACATTTATGAATCAACACACATGAATAAAGAGTATTCGATAAGCATAAGAACAAAGGAGTGCCATGACCAACATTGATTTAGAGAAATTACATTGCGCCGACTCTTTCCATTCTGTAATATAATCATCTACGTCGCATAAAAGTCATCTCAAGGGAGATCCAGAGCCGAGGTGTAATAGGAGTTTGTCCCGTTAAAATAATCCGAACAGGATAAGTGGATAGAGCATACTCCGACTCGCCAAAAAGGGGGAAAGCTTAAAGAGTATTAATTATTCATAATAAACCTAATAATAAACTAATACCCACTATGATTAACAATAGAATGGTCCAATTCAGAGCGACTAGAGTTATTATGAAAAATAACCACGATGATCCACTATCCACCAAATTATTCACTGTCAAATCATGCTGCCGATAAATCGACAATAATTATTAAAAGAAAAATAAAATGATTTAGAAAACCAACCCAGTCGTTAATAAAATACCCTGACATTTACTAATCTCCAAATCGATTGAATAACTACCCGACCAACATATTCAGATAGAATTCCACCCACGCATTTCCATGCAAGTGAAACTACATCCCATTTATGACAAAAATATTATGCGACCAAAATGTGATGTACACACCACACCCAAGACACTCATACGCATATAAATTCCGCTGATAATCTGGATGCTGTCATTTATCACATAACCACCGTTAAAATATGCAATCGAATTCTAGACACCCGATACATGGAACCTCAGCCAGGTTACAAGAAACCAAGGACGATGAGATTACGATGGAGCGAAAAATGTCCAACCGAGACGGTAATTGTCATTTCCTTTTATAAATGTTTTACCGTAAATTCGAGACTTAGATTATTTACGAGACCGTTAATTAACGCGAATCCCATCCAGAATGCAAGTCACTGAACCGGACACATTGAATCATGAATTATACCTGTTTTAATAAATATAATGTTTTATTCCTCAACAAACTGTTTAAGTGCTGTCTCAAGACACCGTGAGAAGTCATCAGTAAAGCAGTTGACTACGCACCTTGCCCCGCTCGGGGTCGGAACTCTTCAATTTCCAGAATAGCAATGTCGTCGGCGAATGACGATCCCGTAGCCTTCATAAACGTCGCTCCTTACGATGCGTGACACCGTTCAGACAAATGATAGGACTTACCAGGAAGTACTCACATCTCGCTCACCAGCCAGCCACCCGCCTATCATTCATTGTCCGTAGAATCAATCAGCCGCGCCGGTATCTGCGCGTTTACTCAATCTAGCCAATATTAAAACATGCGAACGTGCTGCAACCAGAAACAAATCACCCCGACATCAAGATTTTTTTATTGCCGCGAAAATGAAATGAGGTCAAACGATTTGAGTCAACCACGCCGTGAGATCAGACCTAATGAGCCCCAGTACGAGATTTAGGAAATAGTTTCTATAACCAACTCGGTAACACAATCCCCCGTGGAAGCCAAATTCCTTGCTATGTAGGAAGGAAGACCTACCGTAGTTCTAAGACCGCTACTATAGGAGACCCGAGTATAGTTACCACTCGTTTCTTAAAGAATGATGTTGCCAGGACGAAGTCGACCAAAGAATTTTCCCTTTGATGAGTTAAATTTCTCTAGTTTAATCGGCCCAAATTACAAAAACATAAGTAAAACGGGATGCGAAACCAACAAATAAATAAATCGAAATGATGGAGCTAGATAATTTAGATCGAATAATTACCCCACGAATCCGTCGAAAGCAGCGTAACTTGCTCGACCCAACAAAGCACTCAAAAAATTGTTTAAGCGTTACATCTCTAATCAGATTGATAAAACATAATTGTTAATGATCTGGCTAATTCCTAAGACTTTTTCAGACAATTCATGTATCGATGCATCCAGGATCACGGTGCGGTTCCCCGCCCATGCGACTAACCGATGTTGACAAGCCATATGGGACGCGGGTTTCACCGTCTCCCCGGTAAAAGAATCTAGATTCGGCAAGCAACAGAATTCCGACGAGATTGACCTCCCGTTTATTGCTATAAAATCCGGGGGCAAGCTGAGTTCCTCCTGGCTCGCCTTGAGGAGCACCAGCGTCAGACTAACGCACAAGTGGAGAGAGCCCGACGTTATCTAGCCGAAATCAACGAAGATATTGCGGTGGGAGGATCCCCAGTACGGACGGATATGCTCCCCCGTACAATACCTCATTTAATTTCGATGACCCCAGACTGGATGTGAGATCCACAGCCATCAATGTGGTGGTCCCACGGAAAGTCCTCTCCCGTGATTTGAGAATTGAAGAAGATCGAATCGATGACCACCGCGAGCACTCTTATGCTCGAGAACATCCAAGGCAAGATAATAACAGATACCGCCGTGAGCCGAATCACAACACTTGTTATAAAAAATAAAATATTCAGTCTTAATATCAAGTTTTATGAGTTTTGATTTAAGATCCTAATGAATTATTATAGTAAAATTCTCCGACGTAAGGATATAGATGAAATAATTAATATAACTTAATGATACTCCCCTTTTGTAGATATGGAATAATGTCGAATCCTGCAGCGCGAGTTGGATAACGCGCGGGAAACGAACAAAAGGCTGTACGAACAAATCCTACAACTGACAAAGGAAGTGCAGCAGATTAGGGCTACCTGGGTGGAGCCGAAGAAAGTCAAAGTGCTCTATGAAAAGATGACCGCTGCACAGAAGGGTTGGGTTCGCGAAAAGACCACCCAAACATCGTCCGGGAAAATCGGAGCGAGCCAAGCGACGACCTGCTCAGGCCAAGGATTGAGATTTCTCTTATAATTACATTATCTTGTTATTTAATAAACGTTAAAAATTAGCATTTTAATTTACATAATTGGTATTAAATAATTAACCAGTCGCAGAAATTGATAAATCAAGATCTGGTGCGAGTTAGCGTCTAAGTTTAGATGACGAGAATGTTGATTTTTCCAGTGAGGGACCAGGAAAAGAAAGCGCACGTGAACCTTCCTACGGTAGTGCGTTGAACCCATCTTGAGGTCGTGCCAGAGTAGTTCCTGTGTGGCGCTCATCTTTGGCGATCTCAAAACCAATGGTTACATTACAAACGTTGCCTAGCAACGGGTAACCATTGGGGGCGAGGAAACATTTGTATCTGGGGTCAATGTTAGTCAAACCATAAATCCCACTGAAGGGTAAATAGGTATTTCTTACTTAGTTCATAATATCTTTTCAGAACTTGTCAGTCTACTTGTCAAGGTCAACAAAACTTTATAGTATTTGAAAAGCTAGGGGGATAAGAAAACTAATAAATTTCTTCCTTACAAGGTAAAATGGCTGTTAGACTAACAAAATTATGGGAATGTTTTAGAATACATGAAATAATAATTATGTGTTTAAATAGTGGCTGAATTTACCTAGAGTTAAATTTATAAGTCATTTGAGTACAGTAAAAATTGATGACCTACGATGATTATGAATTGCTTAGAGAGCATGAATTTGGTTTAAAAAATGAGTTTTAAGTATCTGCATGTTAAAAAAAGGCTTTAAATGAGTATGGTGATAATAAGTTAATTAGAGATTTTAAGCCAATGTTCTATGATTCTTTTAATGATTTTTATTATTGTTGGATAACAAGAAAATTGAAATATTTGAATAAAATAAATACTACAAAACAAAAAAAATATCAAAGAAACTGAAAAAGAAGTAAAATTAATTGATGCTGACAGACAAGGATAATGGCATAGATTTAGCTAAATTGGTGTCAAAAGATATATTTGAAATATCATCTGCAAGTGTTATTTTGACTAATTCATTATTTTGAACTATCAATTCTTTAAAGGGAGAAGGACTAAACGCAAACAAATATCCTTGTAATTCAGATAAAGTATTTATGAATAAATTATCTTCAAAATATTTTTCAAATTGTGTTTTTCATAATAACTTATACTAATCCAAAATTGTTCCATAACACTATCGTCTGTAAATTTTGGTTATTTTATTTGACAATGATCCTCTTTACTAATTATGGATATAAATTTTAATCTAAAACTAAATTTGTATTGAATATCGAAGAATGTTACTTTAAATGAAACATATGGGCAAACAATAACCAAATTCTCATATTTTCCAATAAATACATCATCGGGAGTATATTTTGGATTTATTAATTCATAAGTATGATTTTGATTTTTTATTTTCAAATATTATATTTCAGTATTACAGTAATGTACCAAAGAATTACTATAATACGGAAAAGGATTATATACAAAAGTAAAATCAATCAAAACAACTTCCCACTCACCATCTAGGTAAAAAGGATTTTGAAATTGTACATTAAAATTACTAGCCTCATTATTTGGATAAATAAGAGGAAAACTATTTCTAGGTAAAATCATATAAAACTTGTTTGCTTTCATAATATTTATTTAATCAATTGAGATGATATTATCTAAGTTGGAGTTTCGTATCCATGCCATTTAACGTAGTATTGTTTTGAATTCTAAATACTGTGGGAATTGGAATGACTTGGAGTTCTTTAATTTCTTCTTTAAATTCTTTTTTAGAATCTTCTTTACTTTTGGTTTAGGTTTACAAATCACTTTATTGGTATCAATTTTATTTTCGACAATTACTTTTTTAAATGCGATGATTGATTTGATTTATTGTTTTCAATTTTGTTTATAAATCGTAAAATCTTTTTCATTAAAAATATCTGTTCAGATCCGTAAATCGTCACTACATTGTTATGTAAAGTCAAAGAATAAATATCTGTGAAGAACACTCGTGGCATCTTGGAATGATTCAATTAAAATTTTTTTATTGTTTGGTAAGAAGTCAATAATCCTTTGATCGCGTGGACTTTTGAAAATAACTAGGTAATGAACATTTAAATTACGAGTTCTATGGCTTCCTGCTTGGTTAAATATATTTTGTGTTATGAAAATAACTGTAACTTCACAATGTCTACTGATTTTTGTGAACAAGTTATTAAAAGTTTTTCCTTATTTGCTTCTTGATCTATAATTATAAAATCGCCTTTACGTAAACTAGACGATCAGGTTTCATCGAATGCCTTAACTATTATCATTTTCAATTTACAAAACTGATTTTCAATCCGTGCTCTTCATCTACGCCCCTAGATATACAGATTCAATCACTATCTTTAACCATTGACAGGTGTTGTCGGATTAAGTTGTATGATTTGTCAACCAAAACAGAAAACATGTACGAACCAGAAATGTTTCCTGCATTAAGACTTGTCAAGTACAATCCGCTCTGTGTGAATGTATTTTCAAGCAGAAAAGTTGTTTTTATGGGGGTTAAAACATTGTATTATAAGAATATGGTTCAAGAAATATAAATTATTTTAAAAATCCAAAATTAATAATCTTAATAACAATGTAGAAATTCTAGATTATTTATTAAGCAACGATTATGTTTAAATCCTTAGTTTTATGTGCATTCAAAACAATTCTATTGAAGATGGAAGAGCTCTTTCCGAATATGAAAAACAAACTATCGTATTGTGCTCCTGAATATTTGGCAACACGCATCCATAAAATGATCAGAATCAACATTGAAGAAATTGTACGGTTGCATTCCGAATCGATGCAAGGATCTGGTTTGAAATGTTTAGAAGCCTAAAATGTTATGTTGGCCGAATTAAGAAGAACTTATTGTTTGATCGGGAAGCAGTCTGGTCCGCATCAGTGTCCACTAGTTGATTAAGTCCTTCATTATTGCCGGAATAATGTTTAACTGAGATTGACTTAGTTGGTGAAGTATATTTCCAGTTTACCGGGTCCTCACCAATCGATTCCCTGCAATTGTTGCTAAATCTTGAACATCTCGATTAAAATCGTGACTTTCTTTGACAAGTTCACAATTTTCAAATCCAGCCAATTTAAACAAAATATCAAAAAATGATGTTTTCTCAAATAAAAATTTAAAAAGAATTTCTTTTTCGACATCTGCTTTATTGGAATCCACAAGAAATAGCAGGAAATTGCTTAAGTTGACGTCATTGTGTACAAATGTCCAATCGGTATGCATAAATTCAAGCTCCGATTCAATTTGGAGAACCAATTCTTTCGATGATTTTAAAGTCAACACTCGAGTTTCAATTTTGTCATTTATTGTAAAGTTTACAGCCTTTTCTAATGAGCCAAATTTATTGTGTTCCAGTTGATCATATATAGTTTGGTATTCGATCCATTATGAAAAGTATTTAATAATATTTTCATGACTTAGACATGAAAGCATCATGAATTCATTTCGCAGAAGTCTAATTGATTTGCTTAAGGTTTGTATCTCATCATTATTATACGAGCTGATCTTAATGCAATACCAACTGGAATCAAATCTGTGCTTAGCACAAAAATATTTGATGCCAACAAGGCTGTGTAGTTTCACCATGTCATAAAATGTTGGAGAAACATGGAAAGAATTATAAGCTGAAATATAGCGATCATTTAAATCTCCTTCCAAATCCGGCTTCCTATAATCATGCGCTTATTCATGACTCTCAAAATTATGCTTCTTTCATTTAAATAAAAGAAATGCAGAAACATCAGTTTCATTTGTAATTTACTGTTGACATTTTTGCATTGTTCATTTTCATAGCTTTTTACCTGACTGTAATTAATATATTTCAACAAGTTGCCTTTTCGAATTTCTAACGCTGAATTTTTACTATCAATGGCATTAGAATCATTTCTTCCAGAACAATCTTGAATAACATCCAAGAGGATTTTGGATCCGAACAAAGTGTTAGTTCGAGAATTATAGGACGACTTGCAAAGAGGAGAATTTTGGAATTTTTCTGTAAAAGGTGTCTGCCCAACATTCAATTTGAGCCAGTACTCGCTGTTGAATATCGGTGAATTGAATTGGAGCTTTTCTTCAATCAATGAAGATGAAACTTTATCAGAAAAATTTTTTTATTGTTCAGAGAGAATAAGGTATTGAAATCTTTAATAAGCAACTTTCAATTTTATTGGATGTATTCAAATTGCTTTCACAATTGTTTACTTTCATTTTAGGAAAACTCAAACCAGGAATGAAAATTGTTCATAAGAATCGTCTTGATCTAATTTCTTAATAAAGGGAAATTTGTTTGCATTAAAAAACTCAGCATTTTCTCATAAACTATTATTTGAATCATTATCGGAAAATAGTTCATGATCAGATCCAATATCGCTATTCATTTTTCAGTATCTGGTTATTGAATAACTTTTTATTAAGTTTTTAATGAAATCCAAAGGATTTTGGACGAAATTTTAAATTTAACAATAATCAATTATTCAACAAATAAATTTTATATTTTTTTAAAGAAAACTAATTTACTCATCTTATTAAAACACACACATTAATCTAAGTAAATTAAAAAATATCACCAAAAAAATCTTTTTTAACTTAACTTTTAGAAAAAGTGGGTAAACTATTGTTCTTTATTTAATTTTAGAGAATTTTAATTGTAAGATCCTCTACAATTTATTTTAATTTACTTAATCATAATTTAATCTATATGGTGCATATCCACTTATTAAAAAAGATTGTAAAATATTTTTATTAAATAAACCTTTAATTATTTGTTCTTTTGGTGTTTATTTTTTATGTATCTGTTAGTTTATTTTTAGAGTATCAATTTTTATTAAGTATCTGCTAAGCACTTTGTATTAATGGTTAATGTTAATATCATGCATCTTTTTATTTGATTGTTTTCAAATTTATTATTAATATTAAAATGTCATATTAATTTATTTAAAAAAATTTATAATGCAATTTTGTCAACTCTAAATTACTTTGAAATTTTCAAGTTTTAAAACTCATGTATAAAAAATACCATTAAAAATTTATGTATTAAAAATTTCATTAAAAAATAAATTACAGTTAAAAAATTTACACAAAAAAGAAATTACATTAAACAGAAATTTCATTGAAAATTAAAATTCGAAAATAAAATCCAAAATATTTATTTGTAAAATCTACCTTGAAAATTTAAATTCGAAATTAATTTCGAAGAATAAACTTGCACACAAAAATCAATTACCTTTACTGCATAGTTATGTAATCAAGATTGACCTGGATAAATTATGTAATTACATAATTTAATAAGTCGCCGTGGGCGAGGGTATTGGGATTTTGAGTGTTTTCAACGTGTGCTCCTAACTACTTACTATAAATAGATGATGTAATACCTTCTATCGGCCATCTAGGACCCATAAGCAAAGATACCATGAGGAATAGTTCCAGAAATAGAGCTCACCTGCCCATGGATTTTCAGCTGCTAACATACAGTACCAACACGGGGATCCTCATGGTATAAAGTGGTAGGGATAAACATTATGGAGCGTCTGGGTGAAACAGTATAGACCCTAAAATGAGAAGGTGTTGTTCGATCAAGGAGATTAAGGTTTAACAAATTTGAGACGGATTCAAACAAATTAATTTCTACCCAGTACAACAACAATAATAATAATAAACTACTATAATAACAATAATTGACACTAATCGTCATTAATTGTTTTAAAAACACTTTAAAGATAAACAATAAACAGAAAATTTAATATATAAATTGATAGAATTTTCAGTTAAATAACCCCAAAAATTGTTAACTCCGAAGAGTTGCAAATTCATTATTTGATATTGCATCATAATTTCAAGCATAAAAAATTACATAGCTGAGCTCAGGCAACTGAAAATAGATTAAGTACATAAAACAAAACAAATATGAACAAGGTCATTATTAAAAGTTGGTGAAAGTGAAAATTATCGGTGTTGTATTTAAATAAAAGTTTTTAATTCAGTGTTCGTGTTCTTATTTATATAAGACATCAAGTTGAGATTTTGGGAACCTCGGCATTTGCAATAATCTTGTATTGTGAAGTACAAATATAATTCGGGCAATTTATAAATTATTTTTCTTGATTCAACTTCATGTTTTCATTTTATTGAGGCTTGCAACTATACCAATAATAATAATGTAATAATACTGATATTAAAAATAGTAATTGTAATGGTAATAATGATGGCTATAGTAATAATAGTACTAGTTGTCATAATAATAATAATATTAAAAATAATATTATAGGGACTTTTTTTGGTTTTCACGTCTGATTTCTTTATTAAATGACTTAATAATTTCTACAAAATTTGACTATGAATCAGATTTATTTAAGGTATTCACGAATTTTCGGCACAGCCTTTTTCAAGTGATTTTTTTTGTAGCAAATATTAAAAATAATCCTAATAATAAAAATAATAATCCTAATAATAATACTATTAATGATAATATTAATACCAATAAATAGTTTAGCTATGGTTATCATAGATTTACCTGAAAAATGTTTAGTGTCCTTTAAATGTTTCGTTTAACTAATTTTAGATCAATATTTGAGCTAATTCAAAGTTACATTTTCAAACATTTGAGTTGTGACGCAATGGGTTTAAAATTCTTCAGAAATATGTAATTAATTCAATAGCTGAGAAAATGGTTTGGTAATGCTACCTTAGAGAAAAATCGACCAAAAGCTTTTCATTAGTAGCTCGTTGGACTAAAGTTACACCCAAACAATTATATCCTTGGTAATAATGCTCACCTCTTGCAAACGACTCCCTACTTGTACAAATTTCCATGTTGCTTAGCAATGGGTGCCGGTTGATAAGCAAAAGACAGTTATATGGTATTGAATGAAACAAATCTAAAGAATTCTAAAATTCAACACCTAGAAACCCACCAATATTTTCGTTCTTTTTGTTACCGCCATGGATTTTGAGTCATTTCTATTTGACCTACTTAAATATAACTTGCTTTCACAATTTAATTCTACTGAATTTTATTTTTAAAATACCTGTTATTTTGATTTTTTGCGACGTCATGTTGGATTTTATGTCGGTATTTTATCAATTTTCTATAGTAACCTGTAGGTATTAAATTCTTAATTCCTATTTTTGGAATCTTTTGAGACACGTTTTACTTAATTTTCTAATTTTTTCATAATAATATTTTGTTTAATTTATTTATGGTTGATTTCGTACTTTGCATATAGCAATTGTTATTTTACTTAGTGTTTTTGTCTTTTTATTTAATTGGTATACATAAATTGAATTTTGAGTTATGTTAGTGACTGTTGAATTACGGATGTCTTCAAACAAAAAACTATTATAGCAAAACAATAGAAAAAAGCTTTAAAGTGACTAATTGCCTACAAGTAAAATAGTTATAACGTGTAATTCCAATCTTTGAAAACCATGGTCAAAAACAAATATTTTCACTTAATTACTTTTAGAAAATAATCTTTTGGTGTAGTTTGCGATCAAATAAAGCTGAAAATTTAATTTTGTTTATGTAGTACTTCACTGAAATTATATATTAAAAATATACAAAGTTGGAAGTCTAGTTGAAATAAAATATACTTCATTTTAACCTTTATCTATAAGTAAATTTATTCCGTCTTCAAATATTATTGCTTCTAATTTTTTCAAGGAAAATATAGAAAACTGTAATCTAACATTGAATACTTAAATTTTATAAATAATATAACTTTCACTTTTTGTTTAAATTATTTGGAACAAACTAAATAATTTAAAGAGCATATATTTTATCAACATATTTATAATTTTTATATTCGAATTTTGATGCATAACCATTTTATTTTTTTCAAATTGTTTTAAAATGCATTATATATAATGGGAAATGTTTGTTCTTGTTGTGTAGACAGTGAATTGTCAAAAAATAACCATTTTAACGGCAGTGCTGTTAATCACTCAAATAATGCTGCTAATCGTTACGCAATAGGATCTTCAGGAAACAACTCAGAAGAATTGAGAAACGGTGTTAGATGGGGAGGATCGATCGGGACCAATTCATTTTCTAGCGGTGGTGATCGAGGATATGGCAGTGATTTATCACCGCACCCGTCATCATTCGAGTATTCTAGTTTAAGCAATTTGCAACATATAAGTGAACGAGAACCTGATGGTAAGTTAATCTTCTTTAGAAATTCAGTTAGTTTTATCATCGTGATTTCAGATATCGTTGAAGATCCATCATTAAATCCAACAAAAAAAACGTTATTTATGCAAAGATCATTGAAAGAAGTTGAATCGAGTTTATAAAGATTAACATTTATTATAAAATATAAATTTTATTACAGGTATAAAGAAAAGAAGAAGTATGTACGATAGAAATGTAAGATTCTTTATGTTAATAATTATGCAATGACATTATATAAAACAAAATTGTTAACTTTAATAAATAATTCAATTTTATAATAAAGTAAAAAGTATTTAATTACTGCCAATCAGGGAGCGGGAATTTTATTGATTATTTTCTGCGCGTCTTTCAGATTTGCCGGCACGTATTTTGAAACACTCAGTAATCAATATTAAATTTAGGAATTTTATAACTTAATCAAATAAAATTTTCTTGTAGTTATTATTATTAATATTAAAGATTATGAAGGTTATAAATTGTTATTGATTTTGGCAATTTCTGATTCCGGTGCAGGGCAGAAGGTCATTTGAAGTTTTTGTCAAACATTTGAGGTTCAGTATTTATATAGGGAGCGATTTTGGTCAGGCTTGCTTTTCCATTTGATTTGAATTCAGATTCTGAAACTGGTAAGGAATTGTTGTAAAAACGACCGATAATTTGTTAGCTAACTAGGCTAGAGTAAAATCTTTTAGGTCTTGTAGATTCTTTGGTGTTTTTCTCTATACTTTTATCCCCAGAGGTCCCACAGAAAACAGTCGACTGGCGATTGATCCGGTGATCTAGTAGACCTAAATAATACGTATTAATTATTTATGAGATTATTCTGCGACCAATTTGTAGTATAAAGCAAGATTTGATTATATTTCAATCAATATATCAGTGCAAATGACGAGTTAAAGAAAATCTTGATCACTGTCGTTTTGATTAAAAATTCACCAATTGCGATTCTTTCGGTATAATCTTCATGGAGTTGATGGGTAACATTAAAGCTTCTTATTTCTAGCATTGTGCAATTAGGATAGCTTATACACATTCCGATGGCTTTCCAGGTTTCCCATCCTCACAAACAATGCCAGTTTCATTAAGGCTTGCAAATATATTCCTCGTAATCTTCTCTGTCGGCATAATTCTCCATGGCAACTCTTGTAAATATGTCATTCCAACCAAAGTATAAACCGTAGTATGCAACTGACAGTTGTATATCGGCAAGCATGTGACATTATACGGGAATTTATTTCTATAATCAGTTTTACTAAACGCCTGTCACAAATAACCGCATTGCATATTTCGTACGTTTACTTTTAATGGGCCGTGAAATCTTCAATTTACGATAAAATTCCATTAGCACGTTGAGTGCTGCAATACCACAGAAAGGTTTGACCCGTTTGTGCAGCTCCAGTTGACTTGCATCTAACAGAGCCATATCTAATTGGTTTGTTGTGGAAATGGATGCGGCTGCTTTGCACTGCACTCAGTGTATAAATCAATCAAAATCCATAATGCACAGAATTCTAATGCCTTTCCGATTATTAATTTAAACTTGTAATTCACCCACTGAAATAAACTCTGAAGCTTCTTGACTCCATTCATAACAACAGCCAATAAAATTCCTATTTTTGAAACTGTCAAACCTTAACCGACTGATTGGATGTCGACGGATTACTCAATATCCGTAAACTAGTTATGAATTCGAATCCAAATACTTGTGTAATAGTCAGATATCTTTCTGTCAATGCTAATAATACTTTTTGATCCAAATTCCATTGAAGAAGCTTATAGTAGTTCTGCTAGAATTCGAGCGGCGTCTCTAACAGACTCTTTTATAGTTGGGAAATCTCTTGTAGTCTTTGGTAATTGGTATTTTAACTTCTAATTGATTCATAGAAGATATTTAGACAACATCGAACAGCTTGCTCATAACATTTTTAAAATACTGGACGTTCAACACATTATTTTCCGTTTAAGATATCTGATTTGACTCAAATACTTCACGGATAAAGCTTGAATCATTTGTTAATGTTCGAATTTTCGATACTATGTAGTTACAAATGCTGTTCCTGAATGATTACTCTGTTATCTGCAAGCTTTTGAACGCTACACAATGCACCTGGTCTTTCAAACGGTGATACTATCTCTAATATCAAAGCAGCACTTGAGGACGTCCTCCTCCTCCTCCTCCTCCCCCGACAAAGTGTTCCAATCACTGATTGATAGTTGAAAGGGTACACCAAACATCGAGCTATCACTTGTGTTAAACGTACCCTTTTTTATGTTCAACATTTCCGTTATAATAACTGATAATGATCTCTCGATATAATGTCAGCGTTGAAAGAAAAACAAAATTTATGAAAAACTTTTAAATCCTTGCAGCAGTTTTTCGCTGATCAATTTTAGATCGCGTACTTTCTAAACCTTTCACGACAATGCCCACACAATTCCCATGTGGTGATATAAGAGGTACCAAAACCCTACATCAATTAAAGAAGTAAGAAATGCAGGGATCGGTATATAAATTCGGTCATTGGAAACTTGAAAACGTCTAAGTAATAGGCAGTGTTGCAAATAGTTGTCCGACAATTACCTGGTGCCTGTTACATTCATATTAGCAACAGCACTAGTTCAAACTCGTTGAATTATCTGCAGAAATAACAGTAATAAAATTAACTAGAACACGTAATCGCCACGTCAATTGTACAAGTCTGAAAGCCTCAGATTCTATATATACTTAAATTAGAGGTTTATAAAGTTTCAAGATTTTATTGTTAGCGCACAAAATTTGTATTCCTTTATATTAAAACTGATTTTTATCATAACATATTTATTCAACATTACCGTGGGTATCGAAGTGGAAAATCTGTATGCCATTGAATACACACATTTGAGCTCGTTTTATCATTTCTTTATCATAATTTATAAGACATTGTATTTTCTACAAAATTTGACTATGAATCAGATTTATTTATGGTATGGTATAAATAAATCTGATTCATAGTCAAATTTTGTAGAAAATACAATGTTTTTTATAAATAAAAATGAAAATAAATCAGAGATGAAAAAGAAAAAAGTCCTTATAATAAACACATAATGATATTGAATTTTGGCCTTGAATATTATTTCCTTTTATATATGTTTTCTGATTATATAATTATGAATTTAAGAATAATTATTTTTGTATGAATAATAACTGTTGTTAGTTTTCGGTTAAGTGCATGCATTTTTGATATATTGATTAATATTATCAAAATAATTTCTGTCATGTCACGTTTTTAATAGTCTCAAAGAACTGCAAACGGATACAGTAAAGTTGAGACTTATTGAAATTACTTATTAAATAACATTATATTGTATAAACATTTAAAATTGGCATCAATATTTTTGGCTAACTTAGAAAAGAGAATTGCTTCTCTAATTTGAGAATCCCATTGTGTTTATAAACGGTGGATGATATTTTTCTTGCATTTGAAAACTAGAGACATGTAAAGGTGTGTTTGCATTTTATGAACAGTTGACATAAGAAATTGTATTCGCATGTAGAACTGAGAGAGCTATCTATTGCATTATTGGATTTAATAATTCAGAGCAAAGATAAACACAATGAGAAAGAGATTTATAGAAAACCAACTGATGCTGGTTTTATACTTCTCCGTGAAAGCTTTTGTGAATTTAAGTACCACAGAAATATGGTAGAAGGATTGATTTATCGTTCATGGTCTTTATTTTCTACTTTTGCTGATTCAATAAAAAGTGTTGATAAATTGATTCAGTTGTTGATAAAGAATCATTTTTATTAATGAAGATAAGAGACTGTTGACAAATTGATAAAGAATCCCAAGGATCATTGTTTGAGAATGTCTGAGTGTAATTTGACTAGTGTGTGTAAATCGATTGTTTATACAAATAATATCAATAAGGCATGTAAGTATGATGAATTTAAATTTGTGTTGATAATGCCGTAATCGGAAGGTTTTATCAATTATAAAAATAAATAAGTAGTCGGGAAGTTTAGATTATAAAGTCGTTTCTAATGTTTGTAAGGTGCGCAATTTGCTTTTTAATAAGTAAAAAAACTCCGGTTGGATTGTGTCCGTCTCTTATTTATCAATTGACATGCAATGGGTGTAACTTCCCACAATCTGTGTAATGAATGAGTCTGATTTTAAAATTTTATTAAAAAGTTTTAATAATTGGGAATATGTTATATGTGAAGCATTACCAATAAGGTTATCAGATTCAAAGATTAATGTGTAAAATCATATGATTACGAATGTTTTTAAATAGTTTGATTATGTAAAATGTTAGTTTTTAAAATTTAATATTAATTTTTAAACAAAAAAATGATTTAGAAACATTTATAAAGTAATAATTTGTTTGAGTAAATAAATTAAATCCATAATATTTTGGTTAGTTTTTTACTTGATGGTGTCAGTGAATCTGTCGAAATATATCGTAAAACGTATTTAATTGACGATTTAAGCAAGTTATACAAATTTTATTTATTTTAAAATAAATATTTTTTATTTATTCAATTTATTTTAATCATTTATTTAAACAATTTATAAAAAGAAATTTTTTAAAAAATTAAAAATTATTTAACCTAATAACTTAATACTCCAAAAATCAATAATAAAATCAATGCACATATCCAAAATTTACAAATCAAAATATTTAAGAACATTCAAAATATGTTCTCCGAGTATTTTGAACGCTTATTTTCGGATCCAATGACTTTATAAACAACGCTTGTTTAATTTTCATCCTCTTTTTAAAATCTCTCTCAGTCGTGGTTGTAAAACTTTAACCTCGTTCTGCCAGGATTTTCATCAAATAATCTGTCAAATCCTTTCTGTCATCTACGTGCCTTCATAAATTGACCAACAGACGACGTGTTGCGGATGTAATGTGCACCGTTCTGCTACTCGTCTATGATATTCACATGGAAATAAAGCGAGATCAAAATTTCATTTCGTGGTGTCAACAAAACCACTGTACAGTGTCAATGAGTTCACAAAAGCGATATTTATGAAGTTCTGTGAGATCCACACAGTTAACTTCTCAGTCCGATCTTTCCTGCTGTAAAAACTAAACATACTGCTCATTAGATAAATCTTCTTGGACCCTCGCTTACAATGATACACAGGTTGGAATCCAAGACACGAATATGCCAAGTTAATTGTCTTGTAGTCCATCAATTGGACAAAGGAAATTTCACAATCCTTTTATATATCATGTATGTCTCATCTTTTTCACACTTAGCCAAGGATTTCTCATCCAATGTTAAACTAGCTTGAGCATAAAAACCCATTGGGATTTTTATTGGACATTACTTTCAGTAGGTTAAAATTAAAAAATATTTTAATTTTAAAAACATTTTTAATTTAAAGTTTAATAATTTTTTAATATTGTTACATAGCATATTTAAAAGATACTTTAAATTGATTTTTAAAAGTCAAAAAGATATTCGATTTCCACATTTTTTTGTTTTCAAATAGTTTTCCATTATAAAATTGTACATTTTATTAAATTTATTGAAAATATCAACCCGTACAAATTAATGATTGATTGTATTTCTGATTATTAAAATAAATAAAAGACACTAATGCAGAGGATTCAGTTACTTATAAATAAATGATCGAATTTTTGTTGAATTTTGCTGATTGTGAACAATACGGAAAGGAATTTGAAAGTGAACTATTTGGTTGATGTCAATCATAATTACAAGGAAATGTCATTGATACGAAACATAAGCGGCATTATTCCAGTGACATAGGAAACTAACACATTTCAATCTCGATCACAGTGATCCCACACCGATAATTCTCTGTCTTGACATGTGTTATAAATCATCAACAACCATTTTTTCAATTCCTATTCAAAATTTATAACTTTCCAATTTATTATCACAGTATATAATCTCTAACATACTTCTGAAAATTTAGCATTTTTCTAAAATTTTTCAATAATTGAAATTTATATCTGGATAATATTCAAATGATTCTAAATTTAAAATTTGATTTTTTCATAAATAATTTATTGTCAGTGTAAATAATTTCGTCTTTCATAAAATAAACATTTATGGATCACCGAAAATAGCAATAGTAGGCATTGAAATATGACGTTTTCCATCTTTTACACAGTCGATGTTTATTATTTCATTTAACAGGCTGTTGCTTTGAATCGAAGATTTCCCATTACCTTGATAGGTTTCTGTTATTCTTCTATCGAGATAAAAGATAATTTAAAGAAAATGTTTATGACGTTAAGAAAGAAAGTTTCCTTGATTTTTCTGTTATGTTCTGCCGTAGTAGATTTACGTTATAGAGTCCAGCAGTAACCTGCCCTCATGCTTTTCCAAACAACCTTGATATTTTTCATCCATTGTCTTGAAATCTTGATGAAATCTTTCTCCTTGTTCTTCGCTGAAGTAACCTAGATTCTCTGGAAACCACGCTTATTGACCTTGAAGAAAGCATATCTTTATGCTCATCATGTATCCAAAATTTTTAAGGTGAGAGCATACTTTTGATCATAATTATCAGCTCAATAATTTTCCAAAAATTCTTCACTACTGCTACGTAACTGTGCCAAACAGAACCATCACCAACATTCATGGTTGTGATGAAACCAGGATCATTTATGAGCTTGCGAATTTTAGAACCTTCGAACACTCCTCCATTCAAATTTTCATTGCTCAGTCTAGAGAACGCTTTACATACTCGTTCGAAGCATTCATCATCATTTTCCAAAGCTTTTACAAAGTTTGTTGATTTTCTGTCTGTTAAAGAGTGGCTAATGTTAGCTGTGCCGACAATAATGTTTACCCTGCAAGCCAAAAATATATCACCCACTATTATTTCTTAGTTCTGCTATCCCATGTGTATATAAAAGAGGTTATTTGGTCTATCCACTTTGCTATTCTACTCTTTTAGTGTGGAGCATATTGATTACGATTGTGGAGTAGTATGCACTTCAAACTTCATCCTCTTGGTGATATTAAGGTAATCCGTGATCAAGAAGTCATTACAATTAACAAGACCTTCTTGACTCAAATATCATAGAAACCTCTATACTCTGGTTCGATAAGCTGTTAGTAGTTCTTCTTATTCAACCTTAACGGTAAAATTTCAGATGCCTCTTTTGATAAACTAAGGTCTTGTATTAAGTCATAGAAGTTCACTTTTAAAGAATGGCTGATGAGAAGTTTTCGCTTCCATTCTCATCGGCTGTTATAATCACTTCTTTTCCCAAAATTTCTTCTGAATCTGTTAAATCAGGTAATACAGTTAATTTTGGGTTGATAATATCTTCACGGTGTTAAATTAGTCTCCTAGCTGAATCCAAATTAGAATACTTCATATTGGCTTTATTAATCCACCATGGTTAATTTGCTACTTTCTCCATTCGATTAACACGCAAAACTTTAAACATTCTCTTTCACGTTGTCCACTACTGTATGTATTTTACATAGGTCTTCCAAACTTTATGGAGAACCTAGGGTTTGTTTTGGTCACTAAGATGAATACCAAGATAAGCATTATACGATCACTTTACAAAAAAAGCTATATTCTTCCCGTTCTGTTTATGAGTATATTCCTCAGATCAGTATAAAAATACATATGTTCGCAATGATTTGATATGGCATAAAAATCGCTCTACAGATTATGAATTACCATGAACTTAACAAATGTTCTAAATTATAATTATTTTTGTAAAATACCATAGGAAAATGTTACAAATTCGATAAAATAAATAATTTTCTGCACAATATACTTTATACTGAGTATATTTTGTAAAATTGTGCACAAATTTTTAACCAAGGTTTTTATGCAAATATCGGTCCTCAATGCCATCTTGTTCAAGTCGTGATCAACGCCGTTGATTTGTAATCTACTAATTTTCAACTTGAAACAACTGACTTCCAGAATGAAAATATTCTCAGAGAATTTCAAAGACATGTAATTAATACAATTTTATGCATTACTAACACATGATAAGTAACTAAACATACTTTACCTTACAAATGTTGGTTTTATTTACATCAACTGGCATCTGTGAACAAACTTTCTCCTGCATGAACACAAATAAATCAAAATATATGTCAGCTCACTGATTCAAATTTAAGTTCTGTACTTCGCATTTCTACAGGTACTTTGACTTGAAATTATGGAAAACTAGTCAAAAACTATTTACAGTTACAAAAGTCTCATTAATAATTGAATATTATAATTAGCATTATGTAGCTAGTATATAAACTATTCTCCTATGTCTATGGTCATTATAATTATTTCAAATTTAGATAACAATTTGATTATTTGAGAGAAATTCTGTATTTAGAAATTTCTACATTCCTCAAAAATTACCATGGGGCCCTAACCCTTACCACGAAAAAAATGTGCCCCAATCCTGATTTATAATTTTCCAATGAATGATACAGAATGCGAATAGATTTATTAATATGTTAGATATCATACAATACAAACTATAGATATGTGAAGATAATTCTTATCTGAAAAGCTAGAGTCGATTTGATAAAACTGAAGTCATTTTTCAAAATTATTGGAATGAAAATATCCTAATTTTATTGTTAAATACTTTATGACGAAGTATTTTTTTAATTTTGTAGGCCTTTGTTATTAATTCCCAAATACTGTTCTATGGTTTTTTCTATTGTTATTAAGATTATATATATCTATCTACTTGGACTCCTGAGCCAAAATCTTTCCGTTTCATAAATATAATCATTTAAAACATCTCAAATGACTACTTAATAAGCGTCTGTTTTCATCCGATAACCTGAAACATAAATGCATCAAATTTATCAATTTAGATAATCAAAGTCATAGTAAATGTTAAAAATATATAATACTATCAAATATAACTAGATTTATTATGGAAAATTCTTTGTTTTATAGAGTAAAATAGTTGATTTATATTTTAGGTAATATGCCAGTAATGGGTTAGAATTAAAAGAACAGACAAGACATGAATGTTTAGTAGTAGTAGAGCATTGTTAGAATTCATTTCTAAAATATTTTTAGTTTTGATAAAATTACCATATAAATAAATTATAGTTTTCATTTGACTTATTATAATAATCGCGATTTATTAACCTCAAAATATCTTAAATTGTAGTATTTTGAGAGTTTCAGGAAATGTATTTTTAAAAATTGTCAAGAGTTCTGACAGCTATTTTGAGGATTAATTTTAATAGTGAATTTCAAGATGGTACCATTCATGACAAATTGTAATTTACTTTTGCTTTCAAAGATTAGGTTATTAAAATTCTCAGAACAAAAAAATTGTCGTTCTTCCTAGTCATGTATAGGGATGTGCACCCCCCCCCAGCCAGATCCGCCTCTGGTTTTACGGAGAAAAATAGCCAGTTAGATCGCTTTAAGATCAATAAAGTGTAGTGAACTATATTGGATTAACTTTTTCGTGTCAAAAATTAATGAAATGTTTCAAACACATAATAAAAGTATTACTAAATGTCTGACTCATATTGTAGGGTTTTAACAGCAAAAAACCGAAACAAAATATTTTAAGTTCCGTTAACATAAAACTTGACTTAAAAATTTTAAATAATGATGAAAAAAATTGGTGCAAAAGGTTAATTTATAAAATTCACCTTACTACAATATAATAATACTGTATTTTCTGCCTTACAAGTCCCTCCTTGGTTTATTGGTTGATTTTAACTCGTCTTCTTTTTTACGGCAGTCACGCACAATCTTCTTGCTTACATTGAAGTTTCTTTCTGCAGCACGATTTCCGCTTTCTTTTGCAAATGCTACGACGTAACTTAAATTCTGCATCACAACTTTTTCTATTTGTTGGTGCCATGATAAATGGCACGAATTTTTAATTTAAAACAAAATTTTATTGACTTATGCTAATATAACAATTTTATTAACTACTTTTGAAGTAAATTATGAAGTTCTACCAGAGATCTCAGAAACGCTTTACAGTTAAATTATTCGTTGTTTTAAATAACAAAATAACCGAATTTCTGCACGCTGTATTTGAGTACACCGAAAGAACATGACGCAATATCTGGGCGGCAAGTGCAAAGGATTTTGACTAGCAGATTGGGTGGGAAAATGTGCTGGAATTTATTTCGACTGAATTTAGAGACAGACAAATTCTAAGATGTACATGACGAAAAATAAAGGAAATACAATAGCAATCGTTAATTCAATATTTTTTTATTTATTAACAAATTTTAACACATAACTAAATATCATTTGATTATTTAATTTGATAACCATAGAATTTAATACTTACGTATAGGTTTCCAGCAATTGGTTTGCCAGTATAGCGTTAGGTGGATTTCGCTAAAGCACAGCATTACTGAGCAATAGTCACAAACATTTATTTATCGTATAAAACGCTACTACATTTAAGTTGCACACGTCATTTTTAAGAAAAAACCGACAAAAGTACCGACTTATATCTCAGAAAATACGATAATTAAAAAAGGACATATATTATGCTGATTATATTACATATAATCGATATATTTTTTGAATTGTTATGTAATCTATGACATTTTTTGCTATATTATATAGTTAACCCTTAATTGCATGATTTTTTTAAATTTATTTTGAATAACATAAAATATTGTTACTTTGACTGAATATATTATTATAAAAATAATTTATTAACTAAATCCGTTGAACAGCTTTGTAGCTCACAAGCGACACTATTAAATGGTTAGTTCTTATTTATTTTAAGCGATCTAAACGTGAAATTCTGGTATGTAGCAAATTTGCTACACAATTAAGAGTTAATAGTATTAGCTTCCCTCACGAAACGGCTATTTTACAGCATAAATAATATTTAACTTTAAGAATCCTAAAATATCTTTAATTGTTCCATATGTTCATTTGAATTTTTATTAATTAAATGATCGCTTGAAAGCCCCTGATTTCCCAAATTTATATACCATTATCTAGAATATTATGCAAAAGAAATACTTGGCGAATTTGGATAAAGTATGCTTCATTCGATAGAAAAATTCGATTTTCAGATAACATCTAAGCGAAAATGGCCTGTTGTGTATTTTAAATTAAATTCTATTAGAAAATGTTTCAAATAAGAATTTATAATTACATAATATAACAACCAGCCATTAACCATTTCATTCATGCATTAGTTTACGCCTGATTTTTCTTTTTTAATTTATTTTTCATTTTCACTGTCTAATTAGATGATTCTCATTCCATATTAAATCTTTTTACTTTCTGTTTTTTATTATGCGTTATTATCTTTTTTCAAAGTTAATTTTTGAAGTATTAAGGAAATAAAATATAGAATTGAGCTAAATATTTTGTATATTTGTTCATTTAAAAGTTAAATTTTTCAAAGTGCATTATAATATAAAGTTTATATTACCATTGTGTATTTATACATGGCATAAATATGCTGTGCAATTATTTAATTTCTAAAATTGAACAGATTTTTTGTCTAAATTTCAATTGATTTTATTAAACAAGTTCATCAAATTCTTTGGCGATCCTTTGTACATATGTATTCCACTAAGCTTTATGTCATGACAAATTTGATTAAATTTGGTTATTTGTAAATCATTTATTTTTCTAATGTATCCGCATTTGCACAGGCACAAAATGCTATGTTAAAATCACATTTTTCACAGTCCAGCACGTATTGAGTGACGCAGCATATTTAGTGAGTGTTTTCATTGAAATTAGTGTGAAAATATTATTAAATAGTTTGAATCATACAAAGACAATTTGTCAAGAGTGCAACATTCCACTGTGCTCAAAATGTTTTGCAATTTATTGTTCTTGAAATATTTTTTATTATATTCAATAAAGATATTTAACATTTTTCGAAAATTTTTTGTACAAAGCTATATAAACCTAATATATTTACCACAACCCTCATCAACCTCTTGACATTTTTTCATCAATTTCTAATATAAAAGATAATTTTGACGTAAAAACATTGGGTATTCTTGTGTATCGTACTAAAATAAGTCACTAAGGGGTTAAGGTAAATTTAGCATAAAACAGTTGTCTCATAAAATGGCATTTTATCGATGAAATGATATTTACAGTAGTTGAACCATTCAATAAATATTCTAAAAATTTCTGATCGTAGACTATGTAGTTTAATTATTATGCTATCGTGTCATATATGTCTTTAATAGTTTCATGAGCTGATTTTTTACTCGATAGCGTAATTCAGATGTATCTGACTTGTTAAACTGCTCGATGTTTGTGATCATCTACCAGTTAAAAACCAAACTCAAAGAAAATTTTATCGGTGTTTCCTGCAATAAAGTAAAAAGACACTTTGCATTATATAACATAACACTTTTTCATAAATATTTGTGTAGTTAACATCGTAAATAAACAATAAAACTAAATTTGGTCACGAAAAGGTTAACAATACGCATTTCGTTATTTAACATAATCAATTTGTGAAAAACGTACGCAATTTATAAAATATTATTATTATTGATATAGTTATCGGTCACCAATATACTTAATTTAATTTAAAAATACTTTAATATAATTTCCTATAATATTTTATTTAATATACATTTTAATATACAAATTTAACACAAATAGTTATTTCAACTAGCTGATCGCACTTATAATATTTAAAATATCTTATTTTTAAATAAGAGTTTTAAGAAACCTAACAATTATTATTATTATTAATTTTTTTTCTGATATATACAATTTGAACGCATAGCTATAATTCTGCAGTCATGTAATCAGTTATTTTTCTTTTCTGATTTCCACAAGTAATTGGTTGATATTTTCTAGATATCAAAAAAACGCCATCATCCAATACTTATTCATCGATGCAGTTCGACATCTTCCATTCTATTGGATGATTCAACTGTTAGTAGACCAAATTGTAAGTCTACTGTCCGCGCTTTGGCAACTGTTGTATATTGTCATATTCGGAATCGAGACAGAAGTGTCTGTCACAATTGTATTCCTCCGTGTGCTCATTCACCAGAAATATTTGATGAGAGATTACATCCATTAATGGTTAATATTTAATATTGTCTTTTAGTTTTCTTAAATTAGATCTACTTCATTATCTAGAATGATATTAATTGTAGATTTATAATCCTTTATCTTTTTGCTCATTTTGATGTGTTTTTTCTCCAGAATTTCAATTATAACTATTTCAATACATATCAATATTAAATAAATAAATATTGATATATTGTCAAAATGAAGATAAATTAAATTTTAAATAAAAATCAATGTAAAAATTAATAAAAATTACTAAAGAAAAATTAGCGTTGAACTTCAAATGGTTAATTTAAATTTGTTGCAGTCGAATGTGAATAGATCGTGAATGACCACGAAAGTCGTACATAAGAATAACCAGCAAAAATATACAAATAAATTAGTTATTATTATGAAGGAATATTTTGTACTCCAGCTTTTATTAATTACCAGATACAAAGATAATTAGCATGCACAGATAGTAAGTTTAAATTTAGGAATATCATCACGAGGAATGGTAAATACCAGAACTTTCCGTAATCATAAATTTTAATTCCATAATTGCTTAAATGCCATAGAATAAAAGAATTACATAAAAACAATATGATAATCAAATTTAAAAATCTATTTATTTATGGCATGTAAATAAACAACCAAATTTTTTAGACATAATTTGTTTTAACTAATATAAAAATTTTATAATATTTTTATAATTGCTCTCCAAACTTTTAAAAATCAAAACTCAAAAAAATTCAACGGTTTTGGAAAATTTATTATAAAAGTTTGTAAATCGAATTGTTTACTTTAAATCAAATATCTCCAAACTTCAAAACAATTTATAGCAAAATAAAATCTTTAGGTTGTTGAATTTTTTACTTTTGAAATCATTAGAGACCGCATGGAATTTATTATTAGATAAAAGGTTTATTGTATTTTCTGCAACATCGTTGCAATTGCCAAATGGTGTAGGATTGTTAAATGTTTCAACCGGTTCATCTTCTACCGTATTTCAAAGTATCTTCGAACCAAACGGTATTGATTACTACAACAGTGTGCACATTTCAATCTACAATAGACCCCAAGTACTGAAATAAATTGAAAATATCTTCAAGAAAAGGCATTAAAATTATTGTAAATTATTTGGTTTTTTAATTATGTGGAGGTTAAAATGTTTTAATATTTTTTTTACTAAAATTTAAGTTTGTGTGGTCCTAAATTTATTGATTATTTTATATTATAGATGTGTTTATTCACTGTAAACAGGTGTAAATTAATTATTTATTATAAGTAGACCACTTGAAGTCACTTGAACGACACAATAATTTATAAAACTGAAGTTTCTAACTACTTTGTAATGAATATTTCTGTTGGACATATTTTTTGAAATTAAATATAAAAACCTAATTAAATTCATTGAATGATTATATATTTGATAAAACAAGATGAACATATAATCCAACTTTTTCTGTATCTTCCTAATTGATTTAACATTTTAATGAATACTATTTCATTTCACTTATTTAAAAACGTTGGCTAATGGGAAACCCGAGCGATGAGGAAAACTCAGAGCGAGCGAAATCCCATAGATTAAAATTTTAAAATTAACTTACCCGGGTAATAGGGAAATAAACAAATTAGCAATTATCCCAAGCAATTTATTATAATCTTGACTAATTGGTGTTACCCTAACGATTCCGAGTGAGTTGTATTGTTTCAATGATTCCTAAAGATTTGGGTCTATAATTGTATAATTATAAATAATTATTCTCAGTATAAAAGGACAGCGCAAATTAGACGAATTGCTAGTTGGTCGAAGAAAGTATTGTGCAAACGAGTAATAGTGACAAAGTGTTGTTGAACTAGAAAATTATTAAAGCAGTTAAATATAGTTATCGCATCGGAAAGGTATTTACTTCTTGGGTAGCCTTAACTAACGATAATCAGTAATTATCAGTGAGTGAAAAGTGCAAATTAAGTGACAACTTGTATTTGTGATAAAGTGAAATAAAGTCTTTCTGTGTTCGGTTTGTTTATTTATTATCTAAAGGACACGAGGAGTCAGAGAGCAACCGACTTTAACGATAATAACCCAACATATATCATATATTATGAATACAAAAAAGCCCATTCAACTCTATAATTTACAAATTTGAAAAGTTAAACCTTAAAAACTCATAAGAACCTAAAAATATTATTTTATAAAAATTCATAATTTTATAAAGCATAAAAATATCAATCTTTAATTGATCCACGTGTTTGAAATACTTCAACATCGGTAGTTGATGAAGAATATCCATTAATATAACTCTTATTAAAAAGAAAATCATTCAATTTGGATTGACAAATATCAATTTTAAAATTATTAAATTCCATTTTTAAATTTAAAAAACCAAATAACTCTTTAAAATTCTAAAACTTTATTTTAAAATTTTCATAATACAACTAAATAAAAATACCTCGACAAAACAAATCTATTTTTCCAATATGAAATTAAGTAAAAAACAATAGTTTTTTCACACTTTCCAAAAAAACTCAAGATTGAACAATGTAGCTAGTGAAAATTTCTAATTTTCATTTTATAAATTTTTCCAGTGGGATTGGAAAATATATTTTTTTCAAAATGCAAGAATAACCATGCCATTCACAACACATTGCCACCGAATAAAATTATTTCAGAGAACAATTTTCTTTTTCGAGAAATGTAATGGGGTTGAGATAAGTGCTTTAACCCTTTGTTACACTTTTTAATTCGTATTCTGATCCACATTATTTCAGTCGAAAATTAGATTGTCAATTTTACTCTATTCTGTAAATTAACCTACATATTTATTTCCATATCATTTTTGTAGATTTTTCTTATGTTTGCGTAAAAAAATAATAATTGATAATCGGCCCAGCACTTGCAACCGGCAGCGTCGAAAATTCGTGTTAATTTGAAAAAATATTTGTCGGTGGTCTAAAAAAAGAAATTAATATTTTTTTTGTCTTTTTATGATGTCAGTAGATCATTAGCTAAATTAAAAGACATCATATATGCAAATGTCGATGTTATAGCCACAATAAGACACAATCACTCCATTAAAATTTGTTACAAGTTTGTTTTTCTAGAATATTGTGGCGCCAGACTATTTATATTTGTTACTCTGAATTTCTCTGTGATATTCTATATCGATTAATTATTTCTAATTCTAATAAACCTTTACAACATTTTGATTTTCATGTGAATATTTTTATTCATTTTTTATACCGCTTCAATTAGATGTTTTTGAAGTTTTCAATTGATATCGCATTATTTATTTAAAAATAAAATCAACTGTGACGTACAGACAGAAAGTGGTGTTAGTAATAATAATAATAAATAATAATAATAATAATATAAATAATATAAATAATAATAATGAAAAATAATAGTGATTATTGATGATAATGTGAGTATAATAATTTAAAATAAGTAACTTTAAGATAGGTGAAATTTTTGAATTTTATGTAATTTTTTATATTAAGAATGTATGAATTTAAATATAATTTATATAAATTATATAGCATGTTGAAATGTATGATTGGAATCATGGACCATTAAAATATATGTTACTAAATATATCTATTTGTGGAATTTTAATTTATTAACTATGATTTCAGAAGAAAACGATTGCAGTGTAATTGCAACTAACAATAATAAATAATAATAATAATAATAATAATAATAATAATAATAATAATAATAATAATAATAATAATATAATTATGATAATGGTAATAATAATAAACTTAAAATTTTTTTTCTCCATAGCGGAATCATCTATATAAATATAATTCATATAAAAAGACATGAAAAATATTTCGTCCTAAAATAGGTCCTGATCACAACAAAACATAATTTAGCAAGTATTTAGCTTTCAGCTTCTGCTCTGATATTTTTCAAAATTTTTATATATTTAAATAAATTTTTTAAATATTTAAATTTAAATAGTCAATATTAAAATCTGAATAATTTTGAATAAAAATTTTTATATAGATCTAATCTATATAAAAAATATATATAATCTATATAATCCAATTTGCATTTTATTAGCAAAAAAATTTCAAAGCTTTTTATACATTTAATTCTGATTTTAATAATTCCTAGTTTGAATTGACTGACTATATTTAGCGAAACGTGTAAATTATTGTTATTAATTAATTATTTTGAATAAAGTTTACAACTATTGTGTCGCAAATTTTATTCATTTTACTTTATTGATATCTATTTATACACTCTTTGTTGAATGTTTGCAATTTTTCCTGTAGATTCTAAAATTATATTTACGGATGAATTATTTATAAAAATCTCTGATTTAAATATATAAAAATTTATTTAAAGATTATGCGGTATTTTTAATTTCTTTCCTTTGCATTCGGGTGGATCAAATTTCAATAGACTAAAATAAGTAATAACGATGAAAATTGAATCATTTTTTTAATAATCTGCCTTATTAGTAAGTATATGTTATCTGGTCAGATATAGGTCAACCACCACTTGGAATGCATTATAAATTATAAATGTAATAATTAATAAATCAAAAATAAACATTTTAAAAAATTAACTCCGTATTTAATATTTTACAAAAGTTGCTTTAGTTTTCGTTTGAGTAACCATCAGGTTATTTTTATTATGAATTATATATTTACATGGTTTTGGTGAACGTTTTATATATTTAATAATTGTGCTTTTACAAAACCCATGTGGATAACATAAAATAGTTAAGAGTCCAGTGGAGAACCCGCGGAGCAAATATTCGCTATCACTGGACTATATAATATCGTAAGGAATGTTTGGTGAGTGATAATCAAATTCGGGAGTGTTTGGTTTTTGTGTTGCATTATGTAAATATAAACATTGACTTAGTGAAAATAACGATATCATGATTAGATTTGTATTAAGTGAAACAAGAATTTAAAGTTTACGTTATGCTTGAAAATAAAATTTGAAAAACAAAGTTTGTGATTGCATTATACATATTTCTAAGGTCCGAGTGTTGAACTTTGGGAAAATTGTCAAATAAGAGCGCAAGGTTTAATTCCGTAATGAAACACATCGCATATTCACAAAAATGGTGCTGGTATTTTTATTTTAGCGTAAAACACATTAATTGTGTGACGTCATCTACATAAAAGGTTCCCATTGCTCTTTGATATACTCTTGATCTTTTGTGTAAGTTTTTAAATACGTTTTCGCACAATTAAAGCTCAATTTTACCAATGATACGTAACACCCCCACAGTATGGAATTACGAAAGTCTTTGGTTGGATTGATAAATCAAGGAGACATTTCTGAAAGAACTCATTCATTTCGCACGCAAGTTTACGCACAATTATAGCTCAATTTTACTAATGATACGTGCCACACCTCCAAAGTACGGTATTTTGAAGTCATTGGTTGAATTGATAAAGCCCGAGGATCTATCCAGAAATAACATATTTGTTTCGCACGCAAGTTGTATTTCATGATGTTAAAATTCAATCTTAATATAAATTTTCTCATTCTTCATTTTCATTACAGTATTATTACTAATAATTAAAATGTTATTGATTCTACTAAAGTTAAATTGATTCACAATTTTATTGAAGAAAGATGGATACTTAGGCAAAGAAGATTTAAAAAAAGATCCAGATCAAAAAGTTGTTTATAGATTTATAAGAACCCTATTTCAATCCGCTCAGCTTTCATCAGAATGTGCAATTGTTACCATGGTATTATTTTATAAATCTCAAATAAATAATTATTATCTCAAATAGATCTATCTGGAACGCTTATTGACAAATGCCGAAATTGAAATTGAACCCCCAAACTGGCGAAGAATATTACTGTGTGCCATTTTACTGGCCAGTAAAGTTTGGGATGATCAAGCGGTCTGGAACGTTGATTATTGCCAAATTTTACGTGATCTTAAAGTGGACGATGTCAATGAGTTAGAGCGACAGTTTCTAGAAATTCTTCAATTTAACATTAATGTTCCATCATCGGTTTATGCTAAATATTATTTCGATATTAGGAGATTTTCAGATTCCGCATCTCATCCATTCCCGTTGTCGTGGGACAGGGCTGTGAAATTAGAGGTTATTCAATGCTTATAAATTCATTCTTTATTATGTTATCGAAATATTTTTTTCAATGTTTGACTTTTCATAGATTTTTACCGAACATTTGGAAATTTTGAAAATACTGCTTGTTAATTTATTTGTGTGAATTCTATATTTTTACCAGTTTATTCATTAATGATAATTCAAGTACATAACATTAGACACTAACGCGCATTTAATAAGACCGAACTCGACATAAAATAAGAGCTTTAACAATAATTTTAAAAAGCTTGACATTAAATAGGACTTTGTAAAAACTGCCTGATAAAAACGAAATAATTAACTATGCACAAGCCCTTCGGCGCACTTTTTAGTATCTTAATATTTTTAAAATATCTGTAATAATTAACTCCACTCATAACTAAATAAGAATAATGTTACATTATTTGTAATTATTATTTAAATTCAATTCAATGATTATTTTAGTTTAATAAATTAATTACTTTCAAATTTTTAATTACTATATTTAATTATTTATATTGAAACTTATTTTACGTTTAATAATATTAAATTATTTTTTAATTTTCATTATTCCTTATTAATATTAAATGACTGTTATTAGTTTGTAATTGACATGTTTAATGTTTTTTTTATTCACAAAATATGCATAATGTCTACTAAGCTAAATTCTTATTATGAATAACAATAAAAAATATCAATAAAACAACAAAAATGTATTTATAAAATCGATATGACAATAACAATGATAATCACAAGTGTTACATTTTACGAGAACATCTTCTATATTATTGATTTTTAAAAGAAACTTTCACAAATGAACTTTTTGACTTTGACTAATCTTTTTTTTTTGCAATACATAATTTATTAGCATATTTTGTATTAAAATTTATTACAAAATATATTTAAAAAATACTTTATGATAAATGAAATCCAATTTCGTTTAAAAATTATTTATTTTAAACATTTAGTTAAATAATAATTTTAAATTATTTCAACAAAAAGTTTAGAATATTTAGTTGTCAGTCAAAAACCCTTTACACCCCTCTTAAAGAAATTTATTTATCTTCTCAATATTTCTCTGATAGTCTTTCGGTTCTTATCTCGTAACATGTATCGATGTTTATGCATTATTTCTTCTTCGTCCTTCGTATCATTCCTTATCTTTTGTTTTTGATTCTAACTTTACCAGTACATCGTTTCCTATATGAATCGCTCTTTTTGTCTGGGCTACTTCCTGTTTGTATTTTCTATTATGTTCATCTTGTGAAACCTGAGTTCCAGTGTGAAATTGCTCACGAGCTATTTTTCTTCTAAATTTAACTTCTGCTGGATTCCATTCAATCGATTTCTGAAAAGTTGCGTTCATCGTGAATTTAGTTTTCTGGAAAATCTCCACCAATTTGATAAATTTATTTCTTTTAATGATGCATTTATCTTATCGACCTAAGTTGTCTTTTATCACAACAATAATATTGTCATAGTATGGACTCATATATTTTCAAATATTTTTCCACAATCTATGAGAATCTCTTTAGTTGCTCCAAATCTAAGAATTCGTTGATATAGTATTGTTGCTTTTACAGGATTCTCATCCTGTCAAGCCACTGGCTGCAGAGATATATTTGCAATTATATATATATATATATATACCTTTTCTTTTTGAAAGTATCCTGTAATGGGACACTTATATCTACGTAAACTTATTTCTAAGTTTCCTATGTTGTAAAATATGTTGTCTCTTCATTCATCTTTGTGGTCACTGTTAAACGCAATGAAATTAAAATTTTCTCTCAAAATCTCAAAATTTAAACTACTGAGGCGTGGTAATTATTAATATTGATATATTTATCGGTCACAAATATAATTAATTTAATTGAAATTACTTTTTTATAATTTAATATAATATGATATAATTTAACATAAATTTGAATATACAAATTTAACACAAATAGTTATTTCAACTAGCTGATCACACTTATTACATTTAAACTATATTATATTTAAAAGGGAGTTTTAGAACTCCTTACAGTTCTTTGACAAAGTCAACATTGACCAATTGTTTCTTTTATATTTCTCATATCGTAATTATCCACTATATATTTCGTTACATTTTCTGTGGCTAACAGCAAAGTATGCATGGTCTTTATCTCTTGGGATCTATATCTTAAAGGCTTTAGCTCTAACCACATCGTTTGTCAGCATAGATTTCTAACTTGAACCTTTGGCTATTTCCTCTTTTATTTTTATCTATATACTATCTTTTGCCACTTGTAATATGCAATCTTTACCACCATATTTATCCTTCTGGTTTTCAAATTCTCTTTAGAATCTTCGTATTGAAAATCTCATCTGTATTTAAAATTAACCCAAGACGGGTAAAGACATCAAAGAAGTTTTCATGTTTTTGAATGTGACAATGCATGCAGTCCAGATACTTTTTGTGCATATTGCTTGATGAATTTTTGTAGTAATTACAAATGCCTAAGAAACTTCTCAGATTTTTAAAAAACCTTAGTCTTGAATTTATGGGCTTCTAGCTTCGATGGCTCCGTATGTTGATAAAGAGTCCTAGAAATTTGATTTGTTTCAGAATATGACGCTTCGGGATTTATTCTAGCTGTATTTTCCAATTTTATCAATAACCTCAATTGTCTCTGTAAATACCATAATATCGTCTAGAATCCATAATCATTAATACTTTCCCCATTAGTTATTGAAATGAACCCGACGCTTCTGCTATTCTAAATGGCAGTCTCTTAAAGTAGTATTTTCTCGTAAACGCCGTTTTCTGCTTTGAATCTTCTAGTTCCACCTGATAATTTGCATTTTTTGCATTTCCATTATCTATTGAACTGAAATACTTTGATCCGACCAATTTATCTAGAATCTTTGCTATATTCGGCATTGGAAACATTTGTCTTTCTATTCCAAGGTTTAGTTGTCTGAAATCACAGCATAATTTGATATTTTGCTTTTCTTTCTTACACGCGCATATTTATGTCGTATTCAACGAAGAATTGCACTTCTTTAAAATATTGTTCCTCCACAAATTTTTTACTGCCTCTTCTATTTTCCTTCAAAGTTGACTGGTTGCTTCCGTGGTTTAATATTTATCGGGTTTCTATTCTATGCTTCAACAAAGTTGTGCAACCAATGTACCATTTATCAGCCAAGAAAATATATTGGTTTTTCCTTATAATGTCTAAAAATACCGGATTATCTATTTTTAACGTCTTCTTTGCTCTTGAAACCGACTATCTCTGTTATTGTCTTCCCAAATTTACGCTTCGACAATGCAGAAGTAATCTTACTTCGTTATTTCAGCATCTTCAACATCGTTTCTTTCTGTGTTTTCAAGTTTCACTGAATCACTCAATACTTTTGTCGAAAGATCTCTTATTTAAACTCTTTGATTTCAAGTTTGATTACTTTATGTTACAAATAAAAGTCGCATAATATTTTTGATTGTATTTTGTAAAGTTATTTATAATAAAAATATTGTACTTGTTAGTCCATCTAAAATTATTGAAATCACTAAAAACGGTAAACTTCAGTTTTTGGGATAAATGGAAGCCAATTGTCAATATCAATATTTGTCACATTATTTTTATTATATTGCTTAATAATTTAGTATTTAAAATGCCAATAATATTATGAGGTTAAAAATGATGAACTCTAAAAGAAAAGTTTAATATTTCATTGTATATTCTACTTATAATTTGTCACTAAAATATTTAGTATTAAATATACCAATTTATCCTTAGTTAAATAAAATATTAAGTTAAATATATATCGAAAAAATGATGGTCCATTATTAAAACTCGCTTAATTAAAAGTTTGAAAATCTCATAAAGAAATTTGTTATTAGACCAATTTACATTTTTTTTACCTAAATTGAAACAGGCAATTCTTTTCGTTTTAAGAATGAATTTTACATTTTTGGGGCATTAATTTCATTTATCATATCCACCGTCATTATTGAGTTCCTTTATAATTCTTTAAAACATTAATTTTTGTTACTTTTATTTTTTTTATTATTTTCCCTGCTAGTAATCCGTGGTTATTTTAAATATTTCGGTAATTTTTTGAGATTAACATCAAATTCCAACGCAACAAGCTCGATTCAAGTTCTGGTGATTTTAAATTTACTTTTTACTTAATTTTATTTTACACATATATATATTTACCGAAACTATTCACTTTGAAGTTTCAAATTCACCATTGATTTACAATAATGTTATCCAGTGGTCATAACCCAGGGATTAACGACATTGGTAATAAGTTATCAGTCAAATTCTAAATTGAATTAGATGATCATTTTTCCGGCGCTTTGTAAGAACTTGATAATTGGGGAATTTTGATATTAGACGATTCGCGAATAGGTGAATTTGACTTAATAAAATTGTATCCACTTTGATACGTTTTAAGCGTATTTTTATTGATATACGTGCTTTAAAATGTCCATTTGAACTTAAATACATGATAATCAATCTCAGCCAATAATTAATTGTGAACTGTTTCAGGCTATTTCCAGAATATGCGAGGATCCATTCAAGGAAATGGTCACTCGGGATAAGACCATTCTTAAACGAAGCGAAAGTTATGAAAGTTTTATTTATTGTCCTCGTTTCAGACCAGCTATCTTGTCTTGATCCGCGATCTTCGTATACAATTTGTTTTATTAAATTTAACGCCGTGATGAGACACTTATAATTTTTGTTCTCGCTATTAATCTCTTATAGTCAATTTTTATTGGTGGCAAATCAATGATGTGTTGTTCATCACTTATTCCTTTTGTTCTTTATTGATTGCAGGATAATATTGCTATGATTCCAAGATGAACGATATTTTAGTGATTATTTATTGATTTTATGTATAGTTTTTTACCGCATTAAATGTACAATATGAATTAAACAAAGGTGACCATAGATTTGTGTTATTATCCTTTGTTTCATATTTAAATAGTCTGTGCATTTATTGATTATCAATGTGTCAGTCATTCTTTCGGTACTGTTAATAAATGTGATACATTGATTTCTAATAAGTTGTTGAATACTCTTCTATTTTGTTTATCATGACATCCTAACTGTCGTTATATATATATATATATATATATATATATATTTGTAATAAAATATATAGTTGAATTTGAATTTTACGAATGTGTGCATCCAATCAAAGTTCGCATGTCTGTTGCGTCTGAATTGTAAGTAATGAATTATTGAATTATTCAATTTCTTCTGTAAGTACATATTGACATTTATGTTCAATAATTATGATGATGATATTGTATTGGTTTGCGGATATTTACAGTTGATAAATCGGTTTTTAAATTGGACTAAGTTTTGACCCATCAAACCACTAACCTCACTAGCAGTTGTAGATTAACAGATCGTTATTTTCATTCAGATTTATGTTAATACAATTAAATATCTTTTTATTTCGGTGCTATGAATTTCGTCAACTATACTTTTCAATGAATCTTTTCCAGTCTCGTATTCATAGCGTATGACAACTAGATTATCATTAATATCGAATTTTTTCATATAAGTGAGCGCTATTGCTAATGCTATAATTGACCGAACGATCCATGGGTTCAACGAGCTGCCGATAGAAGGCCTGTGCTCGATTTCGATTTTTAGGTCCCATTATGCTCCTATCTCTGTCAAATGTTAACCTATACTCTCATATCATTCATTGTTATGTCCATTCCCATAGTCCTTCTTATCTTCGTCCGTGTTGATGATTATTCTTTGGCCTGTACAGCCTTTGTTATGTTAAATATTCACACACTAGCTCTCTTACTCTTATCCCTATCATAACTACAATGTTCCCTATTATTATTACTAGCATTATCATTGTTGCTATTATATGTATTACCTTTATTAATTGTTACTACTATTACCTTTATTATTATTTTTATACCATATAATTACCGTTACAGTTATTATATTACTACTATTACCATTAGTACTATTATTATTATTATTATCATTATTATAACTATTATTATTATCCTGATTATGATTATTATTATTATTATTACCATTATCCTTACTATTATCATTATTATTATCAAGTTTTTTCTAGGGATCCTTCATTATTCCTCCGCTTTATAAAATATTTTTCTTGTATAAATATTTAGTTGTAATCCATCTGTATTTTTTCGGTTTTCGATAAAGTGTTGGTCGTAGGGGAGTATTAAAAATCCGATCTTCGGGCCACCTTAACTTCGTGTTGTTGTCGTTTATGACTAGGGGCAACTCCTCCATACGCCACATAATTTTATTCACTATCACGCACCCGTGATTTGAGATCACGTTGGAATTGCACATGATAGCCGAATGCCATTCGAGCAGGTGAGCGCCATCACTAGCACTACTCCTCGAATGACCTTCGTTTTCCCGGTTTACAGCTGCCGATAGAAGGGCTTACGCTCTTTTCTTTTTTCCTCTCAAAACCCTTCGAGCCCTCATCCTTGCCCTTAGGTTTCAGTGGGAATATCATGGAGAATCATACTCTCGTGACCGTGTGCGCCCGCAGTTCTCACCCCCGATACTCCTGGTTTCGAATGAAAAGGAGAAGGGAAGAAAGGGAAAGAAAAAAAAATAATAAAAAATAAAAAAAAATTTTATTTTCACGAAATACATTACATTTGTTAGAAAATCGATTCGACACAATGTCGCGCATACCAATGAACACTAAAGAATAATGGAAAGTAGGTCGAACAGTTCGAGTGCTAGTTGATATTAAAACAATCCATAGGATATGCGGACTTCAGGTATTCTGGGGATTCAGTCTTCATCCGCGTCCATATCGGTCGGGAGGCATCTCCGCTTGGGCTGTCGATATGGTGGAGGATCGCCTCGAACATCCTCTACCCTCCGTGTGGACGGCCCGGCTATCTCCCCCTCGAGGGCCGATATTAGGCACCTCTCCGGTGAGGATCGCGATCTCTTCCAAATCTAATTCGAGGTCGCTTAAGGCCTGCATCAATGGGGCGAGATTCATTGTCATCATCCACCAAGTTGATGTGGATGGACGCCGGGGGAGAAGAGAATAGGATTCGCGGAGCGTAACGAATGTCGGGATCCATCTCCGAGTTTTCGAACTCCCGATAAGGTGGCGGGAGATCATCTATTTGACCCATCCCTTCTGCCAACTGAGCCTCCCGGAAGCGGGCTTCTTCCTGTCGGCGGCGATCCCGACGCCGCTTATTCCGGTTTGGCCGATGCCGGGCCGTAGGATTGGTCCGGTTTTCAATAGTCCCCGAAGATAGAGATTGTGGGACATTTACATTCGAACTCGGAGTGGTTATTGTTGGATTGGGTTGGGCTTCGGTACTCGGGAGATGGTGAGCAGGAACGATGTCGAGCTGCTCTGCCCGAATATATCCAGGAACCTTGATCCGGAGTTCCGTATCCGTGTAGGCTTGGTGTAACGCTACCGATTGTTCTCGGATCAATAGTCGTTGGGAGCGGGACTCGACGATTAGCTCGTCGCGCGCCTGAGTGAGGCGAGAGATTTTCTGCCGGAGCTCCCGGACGACTTCTGGGGAGCCCAGGTCCCTTTTACTCTCTCGTGCTTCGCCTGAAGATCCCGGTGCTGGAGCTTGAGGTCCTCGTATTTATGGCGGATTGCCACGATTGACGGGGCAGACGAGGGACTCGCATTGAATTGATTGTATTTTCGTTTCTTGACATACTAGCAAAAAGGGAAAGAGGAAGATAATTAACGAAAGAAAAAAGAGAAAATATAAACAACAACAGCAAAAATTTTAGGAACACCGAAACTTTCGATAACAACAACAATTTAGGTACGGAGAAATTTTAAGGGGAAATTGCGTGATATCGAAACTCGGAGCATCTGCGGGAAGTTAGGGCCGTTTTTCCGTGTTATATCTCAGGTTTCTATTTGAGTATGTTTCATCGGATAACCTAGTCGTCGCTCACAACGTGACCTATAGATAATAGGGTTTTACGCGGCACTTCGTTGGATTCCAATAATCATATTTAAGTTTCAGGCGGAGCTGTGCCAAAATTTCCGAATGTTAACCTATGAGGCTGGGAATTTAAATTAGTGTTTAATTATTCATGGCGGAATATCGATGGGGGAATTATAGATATTTAGGTTTCCGCTAAAAATTTCGTTATGGGTATTGAATATAATTACTAAATTGGTTTGCGTTTCCTTTTGGGATGTTCTAATAACGTAGGTATATAGTTTCCGATCGGAAGAAGAGATAATGAATCCCGTTTGAATCGGTAAACCGAGAAAATCAAGATACGTTATTATTGATTTAGTTGAATTATAATTTAAGCCACCTACAATCGTTGTGTATCGGTAGGTGCGTTCAAGATCGATTTTTATAATGTTATGCATTAGACCGTGAACTGATTGTTATACTATGGAAATTCTAAATCTCTCGTTTAACTCGTTTTCACCAGTGGCTTGCTTTATTAGTCGTGGATTTTCTAAGCTCTTTTCGTGTCGTGGTCTACCTTTATCATGGCAGATCCAGGGAATCTACGAGAAACGGAGAAAAACAAGAGGATTATTCGTTAAGCGACGTTCGAACTGAGTGACCTTTTCTCGATAATATTCTCAAATGGAACGAAACAAATGGCAAATGTTTATGCGTACTGTCCTCCGGTGGAGCATTTTGGCCAGGTAATTTCGTAAAAATTGTCGTTAATGTTGCTGTAGCTAATTGTCGAGTAATCGTTCACTTCAATCACTAGATATAAAAACGTTTTTCATCGCCTAATTCTTATCCGTGCTACCCGATTCTACTTTCGTCTTTTTTGTTCGGAATATTAAAAATTTGCTTCAGATCTATATATGATCCGTCCTAACTCCCCTAACTGCAGTTCTCCGCACTTCCCGAAAATTTTTAGCTATTCGCTCCGGCCACATTTTCAGCAGCCGCCTCGAATATACAATGGCGCCCTGCGTAGCGGTCCCGTGCACAAGGCCGGAACCGACTGCGAACTGCCAAGGGTTCACGAGGCATGACCACGAGCACAACTAAGGGTTTTCACCCACTAGCCGCACACGGTCGTCCCATGAACCAATTTATTGCGATACATAAATATAATATTTTAGAGGGTCCGAACATTATAAATATAATATATGTATTATTAGAATGAAATGAATCGTTCGAATATTTAATTAATAAAAATGGTTTCATAAAAATAATTACATTATAAACAAATTAACAATTCCTTACTCAGTTCGATTTCGATTTCAAAAATTGTAATTGTTAGTAAAGCATAAGATTAAAATTAATGAAATTCATCACTATATTTATAGTGTTTTTGTGCTTGTGTGCGACCAATGGGCGATTTTTCGCCATTTTTTAGGGCTTTTTAATTATTTTATTTATTTTAAAATATTTTTCTAATTTTTTATATATTTTTCTTTATTTTTTGATTTATTAATATTTTATTGTTAGATTTCATTTTTATTATTATTTTCTTACAATATATTTTTCAAGCCCTAATATTTTGTTTTCTGGTCGCCTCTTCTGCCTATGTTTTTCTAAACCTTATTTTGCAAGGTTTTGGCAGTTTATTTTATTTTTCATATGTTTCTTTCCTTGCTTCTGTAGGCATTTCGAATTTTAATTAGTTATTTGTTTTATTTAATTTTTGTTGTGTTTTTATTTTGTTTAATTATTCTGTTATTATTGATTTTTAATATCTTGGTGCGGTGCATGTTTATGTTCCGTGATTCCTTTCATTAATCTCGCTCTTTAACCTTAGATTTTTATTTTTATTTGTTCAAATGGTGGCTCTAAGCCCAACAAAAGTATTTATGTTAATTTGAAAAATTTTTGCAGCGTTCCGCCCTTATTTTACGGTTTTATCCTTATTCTGTAGTTTTCGATAAAGAATTTTTATCGATTCGGAAAATTTGAGCAGCGTTCCGCCCTTATTTTACGGTTTATAAGAATATTATACTAACAATCGAACGACAATTCGCTTTTGTTTTACTATTTTCTATAAGTATTTTAATCATTTCGGAAAATTTGAGCAGCGTTCCGCCCTTATTTTACGCGTTCCACTTTTACTTTACTATTTTCAATAAGTATTTTAATCATTTCGGAAAATTTGAGCAGCGATCCGCCCATATTTTCCGTTTCAATTGACATAATTTATTTAATTCTTATTTAAAAACATTATTTTTCATGATTTTGGTCGTTCGGATTAATCTTTTTCCGATGACTATTCATTTTAACTGTTGCGACGATTTCGCAATTTTCCTCACTACCCATTCCCTCTCTTTGTCCTTAAGATCTATGTATGTTCATTTCATAATTAATGAGTGCCCACTGGACTACTCGGTGTTAAATATTTTGAACCGATTGTTGTTAAAAATTTATGTTAATTTTACAGGAAACGGATGATGAAGGAGCAGCCAAAGGACTACTCATTTACCCTCCAAGTTTCCCTATCCACGGATAATATTGACGTTCCAACTCCTGCGTTCCGCACGCCGGAGCCTTCACGGGCACGAATCATTGGCGATATTCCACGCACTTACATGGTTCGAACAATATGTTTGATTTTAATAACTTGTGATGTGTCTATGGCTGTGGGCCGTAAAAATTTCGACAATTTGAAAAATTAATTTATGCATTATAATAATTTATTAAAACCAAAATTAAATTACCAGATACATCCATCAAATTAAAATTCATAAATATATCTTCGTAATAATCCATAAAACATCGACCAATGAATCCATTATTCACAGATAAATATATTAATCCAAAGTAAAAATCCATCAAATTAAAATTCATAAATATATCTTCGTAATAATCCATAAAACATCGATCAATGAATCAATTATTCACAGGTAAATATATTAATCCAAAGTAAAACTGTTGAAATCAAGTGTCAAAGTACGACGGAAAATCAATACTGAAAATTAAGATTAAGATTTGTCAAATCATATCAGTATATATACCTATAATTAGGCCTTAACCTTGCGTTTTATTTTTTATTGCGATTAAACAAAATTCGACCTTGAAATTATTTGTGTTATCTAAATTAAATTTTTATTTATTTCTTAATTTAAATTGGTAATTTATTTTTAACATTTTAATTAAATTTATTCAGCTAAAAATATTTTATTTTTATTCATTTAATTCATTAATTTTTACTTTTATATAAATGGTCATTTTACGGTCAAATTTTCTTGTTATTATGTTATTTTTTATGTAAATTTCGTGCGGTTCTTGATGCATTTTATATTTATTTTATTTTATATTTATGTTTTTTGATTTTATATTTATTTATATTCTCTCAGATTTTAAAATGTTTAATTGGTGTTGTAAATTATATTTTAAGTTATCTTGGTGCTAGGTTTTCGTGTTGTATTACTGATACATTTAAACAATTTTCAAGGCTTTTTGTGTCCTGGCCCAACAATATAAATAGTGTTAAATAATATTTACTCTCATAAAATGGCATTAGATATTTTCGAATCACCCTTAAATCATACAGAGGTTTTATTTTATTATTATTATTAATTGTATTAATCGATACCGGAATTCAGAATTAAATGGTATCAGACCTTTTTAATAATCGATAGGCTGTTGACAGAAACCTATGATTATTTATTACTACCAAAAATAAATAAATCTTTTGTTGGTCGTAGGGGAGTATCAAAAATCCGATCTTCGGGCCACCTTAACTTCATATTGTTGTCGTTCATGACTAGGGGCAACTCCTCCTTACGCCACATAATTTTACTTACTATCACGCACCCGTGATTTGAGATCACGTTGGAATTGCACATGATAGCCGAATGCCATTCGAGCAGGTGAGCGCCATCACTAGCACTACTCCTCGAATGACCTTCGTTTTCCCGGTTTACAGCTGCCGATAGAAGGGCTTACGCTCTTTTCTGTTTTCCTCTCAAAACCCTTCGAGCCCTCATCCTTGCCCTTAGGTTTCAGTGGGAATATCATGGAGAATCATACTCTCGTGACCGTGTGCGCCCGCAGTTCTCACCCCCGATGCTCCTGGTTTCGAATGAAAGAGAGAAGAAGAAAAAAATATATAAATTAATAAAAACACTTTTATTTTCACGAAATACATTACATTTGTTAGAAAATTGGTTCGACACAATGTCGCGCATACCAATGAGCACTAAAGAATAACTGAAAGTAGGTCGAACAGTTCGAGTGTTAGTTGATATTAAGACAATTCATGGGATATGCGGACTTCAGGTATTCGGGAGATTCAGTCTTCGTCCGCGTCCATATCGGTCGGGAGGCATCTCCGCTTGGGCTGTCGATATGGTGGAGGATTGCCTCGAACATCCTCTACCCTCCGTGTGGACGGCCCGGCTATCTCCCCTCGAGGGCCGATATTAGGCACCTCTCCGGTGAGGATCGCGATCTCTTCCAAATCTAATTCGAGGTCGCTTAAGGCCTGCATCAATGGGCGAGATTCATTGTCATCATCCACCAAGTTGATGTGGATGGACACGGGGGAGAGGAGAATAGGATTTGCGGAGCGTAACGAATGTCGGGATCCATCCCCGAGTTTTCGTACTCTTGATAAGGTGGCGGGAGATCATCCATTTGACCCATCCCTTCTGCCAACTGAGCCTCCCGGAAGCGGGCTTCTTCCTGTCGGCGGCGATCCCGACGCCGCTTATTCCGGTTTGGCCGATGCCGGGCCGTAGGATTGGTCCGGTTTTCAATAGTCCCCGAAGATAGAGATTGTGGGACATTTACATTCGAACTCGGAGTGGTTATTGTTGGATTGGGTTGGGCTTCGGTACTCGGGAGATGGTGAGCAGGAACGATGTCGAGCTGCTCTGCCCGAATATATCCAGGAACCTTGATCCGGAGTTCCGTATCCGTGTAGGCTTGGTGTAACGCTACCGATTGTTCTCGGATCAATAGTCGTTGGGAGCGGGACTCGACGATTAGCTCGTCGCGCGCCTGAGTGAGGCGAGAGATTTTCTGCCGGAGCTCCCGGACGACTTCTGGGGGAGCCCAGGTCCCTTTTACTCTCTCGTGCTTCGCCTGAAGATCCCGGTGCTGGAGCTTGAGGTCCTCGTATTTATGGCGGATTGCCACGATTGACGGGGGCAGACGAGGGACTCGCATTGAATTGATTGTATTTTCGTTTCTTGACATACTAGCAAAAAGGGAAAGAGGAAGATAATTAACGAAAGAAAAAAGAGAAAATATAAACAACAACAGCAAAAATTTTAGGAACACCGAAACTTTCGATAACAACAACAATTTAGGTACGGAGAAATTTTAAGGGGAAATTGCGTGATATCGAAACTCGGAGCATCTGCGGGAAGTTAGGGCCGTTTTTCCGTGTTATATCTCAGGTTTCTATTTGAGTATGTTTCATCGGATAACCTAGTCGTCGCTCACAACGTGACCTATAGATAATAGGGTTTTACGCGGCACTTCGTTGGATTCCAATAATCATATTTAAGTTTCAGGCGGAGCTGTGCCAAAATTTCCGAATGTTAACCTATGAGGCTGGGAATTTAAATTAGTGTTTAATTATTCATGGCGGAATATCGATGGGGGAATTATAGATATTTAGGTTTCCGCTAAAAATTTCGTTATGGGTATTGAATATAATTACTAAATTGGTTTGCGTTTCCTTTTGGGATGTTCTAATAACGTAGGTATATAGTTTCCGATCGGAAGAAGAGATAATGAATCCCGTTTGAATCGGTAAACCGAGAAAATCAAGATACGTTATTATTGATTTAGTTGAATTATAATTTAAGCCACCTACAATCGTTGTGTATCGGTAGGTGCGTTCAAGATCGATTTTTATAATGTTATGCATTAGACCGTGAACTGATTGTTATACTATGGAAATTCTAAATCTCTCGTTTAACTCGTTTTCACCAGTGGCTTGCTTTATTAGTCGTGGATTTTCTAAGCTCTTTTCGTGTCGTGGTCTACCTTTATCATGGCAGATCCAGGGAATCTACGAGAAACGGAGAAAAACAAGAGGATTATTCGTTAAGCGACGTTCGAACTGAGTGACCTTTTCTCGATAATATTCTCAAATGGAACGAAACAAATGGCAAATGTTTATGCGTACTGTCCTCCGGTGGAGCATTTTGGCCAGGTAATTTCGTAAAAATTGTCGTTAATGTTGCTGTAGCTAATTGTCGAGTAATCGTTCACTTCAATCACTAGATATAAAAACGTTTTTCATCGCCTAATTCTTATCCGTGCTACCGATTCTACTTTCGTCTTTTTGTTCGGAATATTAAAAATTTGCTTCAGATCTATATATGATCCGTCCTAACTCCCCTAACTGCAGTTCTCCGCACTTCCCGAAAATTTTTAGCTATTCGCTCCGGCCACATTTTCAGCAGCCGCCTCGAATATACAATGGCGCCCTGCGTAGCGGTCCCGTGCACAAGGCCGGAACCGACTGCGAACTGCCAAGGGGTTCACGAGGCATGACCCACGAGCACAACTAAGGGTTTTCACCCACTAGCCGGCACACGGTCGGTCCCATGAACCAATTTATTGCGATACATAAATATAATATTTTAGAGGGTCCGAACATTATAAATATAATATATGTATTATTAGAATGAAATGAATCGTTCGAATATTTAATTAATAAAAATGGTTTCATAAAAATAATTACATTATAAACAAATTAACAATTCCTTACTCAGTTCGATTTCGATTTCAAAAATTGTAATTGTTAGTAAAGCATAAGATTAAAATTAATGAAATTCATCACTATATTTATAGTGTTTTTGTGCTTGTGTGCGACCAATGGGCGATTTTTCGCCATTTTTTAGGGCTTTTTAATTATTTTATTTATTTTAAAATATTTTTCTAATTTTTTATATATTTTTCTTTATTTTTTGATTTATTAATATTTTATTGTTAGATTTCATTTTTATTATTATTTTCTTACAATATTGTTTTCAAGCCCTAATATTTTGTTTTCTGGTCGCCTCTTCTGCCTATGTTTTTTCTAAACCTTATTTTGCAAGGTTTTGGCAGTTTATTTTATTTTTCATATGTTTCTTTCCTTGCTTCTGTAGGCATTTTCGAATTTTAATTAGTTATTTGTTTTATTTAATTTTTGTTGTGTTTTTATTTTGTTTAATTATTCTGTTATTTATTGATTTTTAATATCTTGGTGCGGTGCATGTTTATGTTCCGTGATTCCTTTCATTAATCTCGCTCTTTAACCTTAGATTTTTATTTTTATTTTGTTCAAATGGTGGCTCTAAGCCCAACAAAAGTATTTATGTTAATTTGAAAAATTTTTGCAGCGTTCCGCCCTTATTTTACGGTTTTATCCTTATTCTGTAGTTTTCGATAAAGAATTTTTATCGATTCGGAAAATTTGAGCAGCGTTCCGCCCTTATTTTACGGTTTATAAGAATATTATACTAACAATCGAACGACAATTCGCTTTTGTTTTACTATTTTCTATAAGTATTTTAATCATTTCGGAAAATTTGAGCAGCGTTCCGCCCTTATTTTACGCGTTCCACTTTTACTTTACTATTTTCAATAAGTATTTTAATCATTTCGGAAAATTTGAGCAGCGATCCGCCCATATTTTCCGTTTCAATTGACATAATTTATTTAATTCTTATTTAAAAACATTATTTTTCATGATTTTGGTCGTTCGGATTAATCTTTTTCCGATGACTATTCATTTTAACTGTTGCGACGATTTCGCAATTTTCCTCACTACCCATTCCCTCTCTTTGTCCTTAAGATCTATGTATGTTCATTTCATAATTAATGAGTGCCCACTGGACTACTCGGTGTTAAATATTTTGAACCGATTGTTGTTAAAAATTTATGTTAATTTTACAGGAAACGGATGATGAAGGAGCAGCCAAAGGACTACTCATTTACCCTCCAAGTTTCCCTATCCACGGATAATATTGACGTTCCAACTCCTGCGTTCCGCACGCCGGAGCCTTCACGGGCACGAATCATTGGCGATATTCCACGCACTTACATGGTTCGAACAATATGTTTGATTTTAATAACTTGTGATGTGTCTATGGCTGTGGGCCGTAAAAATTTCGACAATTTGAAAAATTAATTTATGCATTATAATAATTTATTAAAACCAAAATTAAATTACCAGATACATCCATCAAATTAAAATTCATAAATATATCTTCGTAATAATCCATAAAACATCGACCAATGAATCCATTATTCACAGATAAATATATTAATCCAAAGTAAAAATCCATCAAATTAAAATTCATAAATATATCTTCGTAATAATCCATAAAACATCGATCAATGAATCAATTATTCACAGGTAAATATATTAATCCAAAGTAAAACTGTTGAAATCAAGTGTCAAAGTACGACGGAAAATCAATACTGAAAATTAAGATTAAGATTTGTCAAATCATATCAGTATATATACCTATAATTAGGCCTTAACCTTGCGTTTTATTTTTTATTGCGATTAAACAAAATTCGACCTTGAAATTATTTGTGTTATCTAAATTAAATTTTTATTTATTTCTTAATTTAAATTGGTAATTTATTTTTAACATTTTTAATTAAATTTATTCAGCTAAAAATATTTTATTTTTATTCATTTAATTCATTAATTTTTACTTTTATATAAATGGTCATTTTACGGTCAAATTTTCTTGTTATTATGTTATTTTTTATGTAAATTTCGTGCGGTTCTTGATGCATTTTATATTTATTTTATTTTATATTTATGTTTTTTGATTTTATATTTATTTATATTCTCTCAGATTTTAAAATGTTTAATTGGTGTTGTAAATTATATTTTAAGTTATCTTGGTGCTAGGTTTTCGTGTTGTATTACTGATACATTTAAACAATTTTCAAGGCTTTTTGTGTCCTGGCCCAACAATATAAATAGTGTTAAATAATATTTACTCTCATAAAATGGCATTAGATATTTTCGAATCACCCTTAAATCATACAGAGGTTTATTTTATTATTATTATTAATTGTATTAATCGATACCGGAATTCAGAATTAAATGGTATCAGACCTTTTTAATAATCGATAGGCTGTTGACAGAAACCTATGATTATTTATTACTACCAAAAATAAATAAATCTTTTGTTGGTCGTAGGGGAGTATCAAAAATCCGATCTTCGGGCCACCTTAACTTCATATTGTTGTCGTTCATGACTAGGGGCAACTCCTCCTTACGCCACATAATTTTACTTACTATCACGCACCCGTGATTTGAGATCACGTTGGAATTGCACATGATAGCCGAATGCCATTCGAGCAGGTGAGCGCCATCACTAGCACTACTCCTCGAATGACCTTCGTTTTCCCGGTTTACAGCTGCCGATAGAAGGGCTTACGCTCTTTTCTGTTTTCCTCTCAAAACCCTTCGAGCCCTCATCCTTGCCCTTAGGTTTCAGTGGGAATATCATGGAGAATCATACTCTCGTGACCGTGTGCGCCCGCAGTTCTCACCCCCGATGCTCCTGGTTTCGAATGAAAAAGAGAAGGAGAAAAAAAATATATAAATTAATAAAAAACACTTTTATTTTCACGAAATACATTACATTTGTTAGAAAATTGGTTCGACACAATGTCGCGCATACCAATGAGCACTAAAGAATAACTGAAAGTAGGTCGAACAGTTCGAGTGTTAGTTGATATTAAGACAATTCATGGGATATGCGGACTTCAGGTATTCGGGAGATTCAGTCTTCGTCCGCGTCCATATCGGTCGGGAGGCATCTCCGCTTGGGCTGTCGATATGGTGGAGGATTGCCTCGAACATCCTCTACCCTCCGTGTGGACGGCCCGGCTATCTCCCCTCGAGGGCCGATATTAGGCACCTCTCCGGTGAGGATCGCGATCTCTTCCAAATCTAATTCGAGGTCGCTTAAGGCCTGCATCAATGGGCGAGATTCATTGTCATCATCCACCAAGTTGATGTGGATGGACACGGGGGGAGAGGAGAATAGGATTTGCGGAGCGTAACGAATGTCGGGATCCATCCCCGAGTTTTCGTACTCTTGATAAGGTGGCGGGAGATCATCCATTTGACCCATCCCTTCTGCCAACTGAGCCTCCCGGAAGCGGGCTTCTTCCTGTCGGCGGCGATCCCGACGCCGCTTATTCCGGTTTGGCCGATGCCGGGCCGTAGGATTGGTCCGGTTTTCAATAGTCCCCGAAGATAGAGATTGTGGGACATTTACATTCGAACTCGGAGTGGTTATTGTTGGATTGGGTTGGGCTTCGGTACTCGGGAGATGGTGAGCAGGAACGATGTCGAGCTGCTCTGCCCGAATATATCCAGGAACCTTGATCCGGAGTTCCGTATCCGTGTAGGCTTGGTGTAACGCTACCGATTGTTCTCGGATCAATAGTCGTTGGGAGCGGGACTCGACGATTAGCTCGTCGCGCGCCTGAGTGAGGCGAGAGATTTTCTGCCGGAGCTCCCGGACGACTTCTGGGGGAGCCCAGGTCCCTTTTACTCTTTCGTGCTTCGCCTGAAGATCCCGGTGCTGGAGCTTGAGGTCCTCGTATTTATGGCGGATTGCCACGATTGACGGGGGCAGACGAGGGACCCGCATTGAATTGATTGTATTTTCGTTTCTTGACATACTAGTAAAAAGAGAAAGAGGAAGATAATTAACGAAAGAAGAAAAAGAAAATACAAACAACAACAGCAAAAAATTTAGGAACACCGAAACTTTCGATAACAACAAAAATTTAGGTACGGAGGAATTTTAAGGGGAAATTGCGTGATATCGAAACTCGGAGCATCTGCGGGAAGTTAGGGCCGTTTTTCCGTGTTATATCTCAGGTTTCTATTTGAGTATGTTTCATCGGATAACCTAGTCGTCGCTCACAACGTGACCTATAGATAATAGGGTTTTACGCGGCACTTCGTTGGATTCCAATAATCATATTTAAGTTTCAGGCGGAGCTGTGCCAAAATTTCCGAATGTTAACCTATGAGGCTGGGAATTTAAATTAGTGTTTAATTATTCATGGCGGAATATCGATGGGGGAATTATAGATATTTAGGTTTCCGCTAAAAATTTCGTTATGGGTATTGAATATAATTACTAAATTGGTTTGCGTTTCCTTTTGGGATGTTCTAATAACGTAGGTATATAGTTTCCGATCGGAAGAAGAGATAATGAATCCCGTTTGGATCGGTAAACCGAGAAAATCAAGATACGTTATTATTGATTTAGTTGAATTGTAATTTAAGCCACCTACAATCGTTGTGTATCGGTAGGTGCGTTCAAGATCGATTTTTATAATGTTATGCATTAGACCGTGAACTGATTGTTATACTATGGAAATTCTAAATCTCTCGTTTAACTCGTTTTCACCAGTGGCTTGCTTTATTAGTCGTGGATTTTCTAAGCTCTTTTCGTGTCGTGGTCTACCTTTATCATGGCAGATCCAGGGAATCTACGAGAAACGGAGAAAAACAAGAGGATTATTCGTTAAGCGACGTTCGAACTGAGTGACCTTTTCTCGATAATATTCTCAAATGGAACGAAACAAATGGCAAATGTTTATGCGTACTGTCCTCCGGTGGAGCATTTTGGCCAGGTAATTTCGTAAAAATTGTCGTTAATGTTGCTGTAGCTAATTGTCGAGTAATCGTTCACTTCAATCACTAGATATAAAAACGTTTTTCATCGCCTAATTCTTATCCGTGCTACCCGATTCTACTTTCGTCTTTTTTGTTCGGAATATTAAAAATTTGCTTCAGATCTATATATGATCCGTCCTAACTCCCCTAACTGCAGTTCTCCGCACTTCCCGAAAATTTTTAGCTATTCGCTCCGGCCACATTTTCAGCAGCCGCCTCGAATATACAATGGCGCCCTGCGTAGCGGTCCCGTGCACAAGGCCGGAACCGACTGCGAACTGCCAAGGGGTTCACGAGGCATGACCCACGAGCACAACTAAGGGTTTTCACCCACTAGCCGGCACACGGTCGGTCCCATGAACCAATTTATTGCGATGCATAAATATAATATTTTAGAGGGTCCGAACATTATAAATATAATATATATATTATTAGAATGAAATGAATCGTTCGAATATTTAATTAATAAAAATGGTTTCATAAAAATAATTACATTATAAACAAATTAACAATTCCTTACTCAGTTCGATTTCGATTTCAAAAATTGTAATTGTTAGTAAAGCATAAGATTAAAATTAATGAAATTCATCACTATATTTATAGTGTTTTTGTGCTTGTGTGCGACCAATGGGCGATTTTTCGCCATTTTTTAGGGCTTTTTAATTATTTTATTTATTTTAAAATATTTTTCTAATTTTTTATATATTTTTCTTTATTTTTTGATTTATTAATATTTTATTGTTAGATTTCATTTTTATTATTATTTTCTTACAATATTGTTTTCAAGCCCTAATATTTTGTTTTCTGGTCGCCTCTTCTGCCTATGTTTTTTCTAAACCTTATTTTGCAAGGTTTTGGCAGTTTATTTTATTTTTCATATGTTTCTTTCCTTGCTTCTGTAGGCATTTTCGAATTTTAATTAGTTATTTGTTTTATTTAATTTTTGTTGTGTTTTTATTTTGTTTAATTATTCTGTTATTTATTGATTTTTAATATCTTGGTGCGGTGCATGTTTATGTTCCGTGATTCCTTTCATTAATCTCGCTCTTTAACCTTAGATTTTTATTTTTATTTTGTTCAAATGGTGGCTCTAAGCCCAACACTTTTAAACATCACAATATTCAAATTCTCATAGAATTATTCGATTTCAAAAAGTCAATAATGAAATTATCTAGTTACATATTATTTCTAAATAACATAAATTCTACAGAAATTGTTATGCTTAATGTATTCTGTATGTGCATGGATTTCAAGGTTGGCAAATATCGAGATTTTATTCAATCCTATATTGATAATGCAGATAAAATCGAAATAAAAATCAAGGATAAACTGGATGAAGTACAAAAACAATATCTTATATGTTAAAGTTGTTTAATTAATAAAGTCAATATTTTATATTTGCCATGTGGTCATACCATTATTTGTTCATTGTGTTTTAAAAACTCCTAATAGGTGTGAAAGTTGTGGTATAATTATTGATGAGTATCATTTTGTCTATATGTAATAAATGCTATTTTGTTTCTAAAGAAATATTATTCAAGTTAATATTATTCAAGTTAACTAATAATAAAATAATCAAAAACATAATAAAATAAGTAAATGTAAAAGTTTATTTTTTTGTAATATACAAAATTCACATAATAGTTCGTCTGATAAATTGATGATCATTCAGGATCCAGAATTTCGTTGAAAGTATCTTGAAATTGATGTGTTTTTGTAATACTATGACCCCTATTAAATGCATGAAGCCCTCTATAGTGTCCATAGGCAAAATTAACATTTTTTATCAACCCATGCCGTGGTTGTTTAACGCTATTTTACTATTTTTAAAAGTGAAAAGTTGATGATTCCGGGACCTTATTCTAGTCTGAGGTACAGATATAATCTCGTTATTATTGTCACATTCTAAATATGATTGATGATTTATATTTGTACCTGCTAATTTTACGCCCTTAGCTCTCATGGTTGACTTATTTCCCAATAAACTATAACATTTAGGGCGCAAAAAAACCCACTCACTATATCCTTCCCCCTTACTCTCATCCTTAAACTTTCTTATAACGGATGCTAGTCGTCTTGAATATAAAGGATGAGAGGGGTCATAATTAGATGTATCTAAAAGGTCATCCGAAATCATCGCTTTTAATAAAATACCTAATTTTTAATTTTTAATCTCCAAAAAGAAGTTGTCCGTATCACCGGCAATTAAATTTATATCACAATTATAAATAGTTCTATACTTTTGCAGCTCTATATACTTCAACTGATACATCCTTAGTTTGTATAGATCTAGTACTTATTGTACGATGTAACTAGGCCTATCCAAACATATTGAATCAGGTGGTAAAACCGATTCGAAATCGGCATAAATTACATAAGGGTGATAGTTTTAGAATAATTTTCAAATTTTAAATCTTTGTTATCGGGTAATGTGTAAAGGGTTGTACCTATCTGATTTTTAGCGCATAGAGCTACATATTTATTAAAGGCATTATCCAGTCTGAAACCATTTAGGCAGTGTGGGCACCATTTGCATCTAATTTGAACTGGACATTCGGGGTTCTGATGACAATTCATTAATTTATTGAGATCACTCACAACGGTGTAGTGGTTTCTATCACTTTCTCTAATAAAAGCAAATAAATAGGTGTTCCGTCAGTGACCTTTGAACGATGAATTATACTTAAATGAAGGTGATGCAAGACATAACTATCAGGAACCTTGTCAATTATCACAGTAAGATTATAAGAAAGGACGCTTATTGCTAAATTTAAACTGGCATTTTTCTTTTAAAATTTGGGGATATTTATTCATTTCATTGGACAATCCGTAATTTCGTCATATACTAAGTCGTTTAAAAAGTCGGTGTATTTTGCAACTGTATCCCGATTTTCTAAAATTAAATCTTTTTTAAGAATTGCCAGAATACAATAAAGGAAGCATTTATCGTCGGCATTTTTACCATTTATAATAAGTTTTTTAGATATAATAGCAGAAGGAGTCTAAATATATCGATGTCCTGATAAACGAATAATTTGGAAAAAATTTGGTAAGTATAAAATCTATTTCTAAAATATTGATTAATCTCCATCCACTGCCTAAATGGATGAACTTTTCTATTTTTTCATTGAGTTTATTAACTTCTTCAGATAAAAAACTATCTGAAAGTTTTTCTGCATTTGTTGGCAAAATAATTGTCGCGAATTTCCCCATCTTTTTCAAACTGTATTAAAACAGCAAATTGAATTTTAACATTACCCCTCCCATCTTTCCAATCTCAATAATTAATTTAGAACTGATTCTCTCAGTTAACATTATTTTTATCAGTCGTGCCTCTGATGAATCAAATTTAATTGTTTTAATTGCGCAGTGTTCATTAATTTGTATTATAGGTTCTAATGAACCACCAACTTGATTAATATCGTTATTTACAATATCTACATTATTTATAATATCAATATCAATTTGCATATATTTATAAAGAGAATAATATTTTCAGGATTTAGCCAATCACATTTTAGCAACACACACATATAGGTGAGAGATTCTTACGCATGCAGCCTATACTGTGTAGTCATGTTTTCTTTGTAAATTACATACAAACAAAAGTAAGTATGTGATTTCTTTGTATATTACATACAGTCTTGAGTGTGTATGCATGCGTTCCTTGTTACTAATCACGCACTTATCATGTACTGGCTTTGTAAATCATGTAATGATCATGCAGTGTCTTTTTAAATCACGCACTTATCATGCACTGGCTTTGTTAACATTAATTAAATATTAATTAAACACATAATAATAATAATACTAATAATAATACTAATACTAATAATAATAATAATAATAATAATAATAATAATAATAATAATAAAACATAACAAAACATTAATAAATTTATTAAACATCAAATCTCTTGGATAATAACCAAGCTAAACAATGTTGACCACATGTTAAGGTCCATGGTTTTTGATACATAGTTTTATTATACACAATAGTTTTACCCATCGTTTGCAGTTTCGAAATCATTAAAGCCGGATAATGGAAACCCATAGGATCAAATACAAATATCTTGCTAAATTTCATATATATTGCGTACCAATGTTCTCCACCGAGATGAGGCGATTGAGTATTTACGATTATAGCTTGATTATTACGTAAATACGGAATTTTATCAAGAGGAAAAACTCCTAAAAATTCATGCCCTAGTATTTGTTTTCCAATTCTATAGACCTGAACAGAACTACATCAATAATATTAATAATACATTAAAAAACTTACTCCATGACTAATTATCATAAATTATCTATACATTTATACCAACATTTTCAAACCAACAATGTTCGTCCAAACCAACACGGTTCTGTTTGCAGTTATTTGAAACTCATTTTCAAATACTCCATTTATTACAACATGCACCGGTTCAGTTGTAGCTTTAGCAAACTTTATATCTAATCGTAAATTTCCATTTTGAGGTAATTGACTCTGATTTAAATCAAAATCGGGTACCAAAACAAATGTAAAGAATGGATATTTGCTTTTAAAATCATCAAGAGATATACCACAATTAAGGCTTTTATCCAAAAACTCATATTTCTCACTATACTCTGCATATATGTAGCACAATAATTATCATTATCGAAATCCTGAGTACATGTTTCTTTATAATCACTATTTTTCGATAAATTTAACGATGTTACACCAAAATATTTGAAAATTGAGCTCGATGTTAAGTATGATCCATTATATTGAGATTCACATTGAAATGTTACCAATATAAAGTTGGGCATTCTTCTATCTCCAAATATTTGTTTCTTATAGAAAGAAGCTGCACCTTTAGCAATGGCGAATTGAACAGTTTCCTTTGTTGTCAATGGACATATTGCATGCTTAGAATTAGGCCCCATTTGATGACCGGCTAATACAGAGGGATCAACACGAACTCTTCTCACCAATAGTTTTACATCAACTAGTTGAAGAATTGGCGCTGTGATAGCACTTGTTAGTGATAATACCGACTCAGATCTTTTCAATCTAATGTGTACATTAACACCTGGGAGTAAATATTTCGGTTGATCCATAAAATCGAGTTGTAATGATGAGCACATGGTAAATAATGTCGAGCCTTTAATCCACTTTTTCATATCATCATCACTACCATAACCCATAGGAGTTAAACATGTATTTTTAGTATCGCTATTGTAATTTATAATAGTTTCTATTAGAGATTTGTGAATAAATGCACTGGTACCACCCTCAATCTTGATATTATTAAATCCGAGAACTGTATCTTTAAAAAGTGTATGAAACAAGAAATTGTTTGGTATTACATCACTAGGTTCACCCAACGGTTTTCTATCTTTCTCTACAACTTTGATCTGAACAGTTAAGAATGTATCGTTCAAATCTAAATATTCAGTTTGGGAACCATTAATATAAAATTCAATATCAGTTCTACTATCCATAATAGAATTCATCGGGAATACATCTTCAAAGGCCCCCATTTCAATTACTGCCTGAGGAGATGATCTATCAAATAAACACAATTCAGATTTACCACAAATAATTTTTGAAATATAGTTCCATGTCATTTCATTCGTTTGTTTATATGATGTTTATGATGTTTTTATGATGACAATATCGTTCAAAATTATTTATTGAGAAAATACCACTACATGTTTTGGGAACACGATTCTTGTATGTGGTTTTACAATGACTATAAAATGAGAATGTATTGTACACACATGTAAAGTCTTGCAAAGCAACTTCCCAATTTCTATGTAAATAAATGGGATTTTGAAGATCAACCATAAATTTACTTGATTGATTTTCCGGATGGATTAGTGGGCAACTATTGCTCGGTAAAATAGTATAGAAACTCACTTTACTAGGTATTTTGATGATATCCATGAGGGATTTTGATATCCGTGCTCTTTGACATAGTAATATCCTTACTCACCATTTTAGTTTTCAATATTTTCTGAATTCTGAACACTGTAGGTTTGTAAATAACTTGTAATTCCTGTTTATAGAATTTTTCCTGTATTACATTGTTGTTACTGTCTTTAATAACATACGTTACAGGACTCTGTTTAGTATTAATGTTTGTAATTTGAAATAGTTCATCACTCCAATTACTATCGAAAATTTTGATTAAAGGTGAAGCAGATATTTAACGAATTCTAACGTGATCACCAACTTTATATTTTGGTTTTGTAATTTTAACAACTTTTTAGAACTCACTGATGTTTTTGAGCTGATATTTTTGATCTACAGGTCTCAAACCATTCAGACATCGATGTGATGAATTATTATAACTAACAAGTATTTTCGGTAATACATTTATCCATACTTTATTACCTTGATGCACGAAATATTTCTTCAATCTATCCCTCAATGTCCGGTTAAATCTTTCAACATGAACAGCTTTGTATTGAGAATGTACAGAGCAATGATTTATTTTGAGACGACTTTGCCTAAAATAATAATAATAATAATAATAATAACTGCGAACAATTCTGAAAGAACAACTAGAATCAATCATTCCAGATCTCGTATACACCGAGACTAATATCTGGATCTTCAATATCATAGATCAAGCTTTATGGGATATAAAGTTTGACCGAAAACCGAAGGACATGGAACCCGAATACCCCTGTATTCTGGGTTGCAGTTGCTGAGATTTCAGATACCAAAGGTATGTTGAACGGTGTCTTGTGAAATCGGTTAAGAATTCTTGTAAATTTCAACTTTTTAGGAAATAAATGTTTAGAATTTTGATTTTGTATTGTTTTGTTTTGTTTTAATAGTATAAATCTTTTAAATAGTAATAGTATTAGTTTTTTAAATAGTTTTAATATTAGTTATAATATAGTAATATCAATTTGGCACATTAAAACATAATTAATCGAGGCACACATAAATGCAATAACAGTGCAATATTCATGCATGATTCTGATTGGTTAATCAGTATCTGTCAAGGGTATAAAAGCTCATCACCACCTTATAAATATCATAAATCAAACATGACCAAGAAAATCAATGCTATCAGTGTCCAACCAGTTCAGATGTTCTACAATTATAAAATGTATTATTAAAGGAGCCTATCAATATGCAATTGGTAAATCCAGTCAAACTCCATCGAACTCAATTTCAATCTCTCACTGGGACACTGGGATATTGATACGGTTTTCAAAAAGATCAATTTGAATTTAAAATGTAATGAAAATGCATTCTTCACGAGTAAATATACCAGATATTATGATGCATTCACAGAAATAGGTTTCAAAGAACAGGAAATCTGATATTTACCAATATCAATCCAAGGATATAAAGCTGATCAAAATGATGTGCTTTCTCCAATATGGGAAATTGTTACTGCTAGACTTTCACAATTACTTTAATGTACATTTTAGTGTTTAATGTGGATGATAATAAACAGATTTTGTTTTTTTACAACATATTCTTTAAACAAAATTATAATTAGTTTTAAAATTGTTTTAAAATGATGTCTGAAAAAGGTAAAATATAAAATATATAATAATTAATTAATTTTTGTTTAGAATATTTAATAAACTTTTTTTTGATAAACTCGAAGAAATAACCAGTGTAAAAATTAGAGATATGCTGACTTTAGTTGAAGCATTGGGTAAAGAAAATTCATGTTGTGATTCAGAATGTCAGAGTGATAATGATGAAGAAATTGTTAATTATGAAGAAGTTATTAATAATGAAGAAATTGTTAATGATGTAGATACTGAAGTTATTAATAATGAAGATACTGAAATTATTAATGATGAAGAAATCCCAATTTTAGTTGAGCATAATGAATTTAAGACGTGTGTTGACCATGTTATTGAAAATATAATGATAGAATATTGTGGTGATGAAACACGTATATGTAATAATCAATAAATCTTTAAAAATGTAGTTTTTTATTAATAATTCAGTTAATAACAAAGAACAATACATTTATTAAAATTTATGATAAACTTTATTACAGATATATATGACCGATGCTCCAATTAATAGTTTTGATAAAACTTTGCAATTTGAAATATAAATATCTGAACGTTTGGCTTCTGCGGCAACTTGAATAATTGTTACCAATCCGCCGTTCGCTTCTACCCATGGATCAATTTTTGTTTCTATTACCTAAATAATGATAAAAATAAAATAATAATATAAAGTAATATACCTCTATAGACCATAGTCGGATCCGGACTTTAATATTATGTGTTTCATATACATTAATCCTACTATTATTCACATTCATTTATTATTTTTATCAAACATAACAATATCGATTGGAATGAATTTTTCTTTCTTTCCAATGTCGGAAAATTGAGAATAGGCATTCTTGAATATTTGTTTGGATTTTATCAAGTGCAGCTTTAATATGACTTGGAACTGTAGCATTTAACGTTTCAATCCAACGAAGAGTTTTTCCTGCTTCACTTTTATCGAATTGCGCAGCTTGAGGAGAAATAATATGAGATGTAATTCCAGCTTGTGGTTTAAGATTAGATAAAGCTTCTCGAGCGGTGGTAGCCTCTTTAGTTAGACGAGTCACAACTCTACACGAAACATCGTATTGATAAAGAGCGTGAAACTATTTACGTTTAAGAGCCTTGTTCTCTTGCTTCATCGTAAATTGTTGAAACATCAAAGCATCCCATTCATCCTGAAAAGATTTAAATAAAGCTGGAATGGATGTGAAACTGGTGGTTTCGATTTCACGTGCATTAGAACTCTAATTTCAATCAAATCATCTTCAGAAAACTGTACCCCAGTGACTGGATTAGGATCACTGGTTGTTAAGTATTTATCAATTAACATTTTTTCATAAACATGCCCTGATAATCTATTAAGAACTGGAACTTGAGGAATTTCATTAGAAATCGAACATATTAACGACATTTTTAAGAATATTTAAACCAAAATTTTAAACGTTTTTAAAAGAGCTAAAGTCAATTACAAATTTATTTTCAATTACTACAATTTACTGACTATATTTAAACACAACTTTTTTCATTACCAAATTAAAAAATATCACAAATTTCAAAATAAAAAAATCTTATTTTATATTCATTTTAAACCATCAATTCTATTTTTATTTTTCTGTCATTAATTTTTATTTTTATTATTGTTGTTACTTGGAGAAAAGACTCAAATTTTGAATCCATTCTCCAAATTACCAAACAACATGGGGCTAAAGGAGCAGACTAACCAAATTCTCAACATCCTCACCCCTTGACCATGTCAACACCAACAAATTTATCTTCGAGCGGGAATATCTTCGAGATGGGTCTGCATTTTATCTTTCCATCTACTCGAATTTTCACAACTCTGACTCTACCATCTTGACCAGGAACAACCTCACATATCCGTGCGAGTGGTCATTTTCCATCATAAGTGGACTTTTCCAACAGCCATACTATATCTCCAACTGCGATATTATTCTTTTCATTCCACCACTTACGCCTAGTGCTCCATAATGGGACTATCTCTCTCTTCCAACGTTCCCAAAAGTGATCAGTTACTTCCAAAATCCTTCTCCATCTCCTTCTATAAGACGCACCATTTTTTGGGTTCAATATTTCATCTTCGTTCTGTGGCTGCATGAGCAACAGGAAATGATTTGGTGTCAAGACCAGATCTTTTTTGCTATCTGAGCATTGAGTTGTTAACGGTCGAGCGTTCAATAGGCTTTCTACCTTGATAAAAACACTATTCAATTCCTCATCAGAGAGATCAGCGCTCCCGTCAACAACTTGTAAAGCTTTCTTTGCTGACTTTATCAAGGCCTCAAAAACTCCTCCAAAATGTGTCGCAAGTGGAGGATTAAAAATTCATCTAATATTATTTCCAGACATGACTTTATTGAACCTGTAACTATCTACTTTAATTTATTGAACTTCGTTTGTAGCGCCAACAAAATTCGTACCGTTATCCGACAGGATCATCAACGGCTTCCCTCTCCTTCCCATAAAACGGATACGCACGAATGAATGCATCTGTGTCTATGCATACACTACTTCCAAATGAACCGCTCTAGTTTGGAGACACGTAAATAAACACATATATCTCTTTTGTCTCATTTTTCCCCTTCCCTGAATGGTTTCAAACGGACCGGCAAAATCTACCGCTTTTCTCGCAAATGCCTGTAAAGGCTCTTGAAACCTGAATGATGGCAATGGAGCCATAATCTGCTCCATTCCCTTTGCCTTTCGCCTTCTGCATCCAAAACACCCTTTGATGCATTTTATAATCAACTTTCTCGCACAAACCACCCAGTATTCCCGGTTCAATTATCCCAGAATGTGATTGACGCCTGCATAATGCTTGTTCTTTATGTGTAGTTCCCTTATTGTAAGCCTCGCTATCTAACTCTCATCGCTCAAAATAATGGGGTATCTTGTGTTATTTTCCAAATATTCAGCATTTATTATCCTGCTGTCAATTTTAACGATTCCATCATCATCCAGAACCGGATTCAATTCAATCAACTTACTTTTTTCGTCAACTCTCTTTCCTTCGATTAATTCTTTTACTTCTGTTGCCAAATATCTCTCTTGATCAATTTTAATGATTCATTTTTCAGCTTCTTCGATTTCATTTGATTTTAAGTCTCCAGAATTTCTACTTTCTTTTGATTTTCTTTTACAATTTTAATAAACAGAAGCATCCATGCATAGTCTCTTCTCAATCGAGTCCAATCAGAATAAGTTTCGGGAGAAAAACAATCTACATGTTTATGACCTAATTCTTCTGGCCCCAACGTCATCATCACGACCTTCTTCTCTTCTCTTTTGTCCACTTTAATACCCTTCAGTTCAGTCTTTGGCCATTCGTCTTCGCTTGAACTCACAAACTTTGGTCCTCCCAGCTACTCTTCTCTATCTTGTGGTTCTTTTATTGTCGCCCCTCTCGATATCATATCAGCGGGATTCATTTTTATTGGCACATACCTCCATTGACCCACCGTGGTTTCTTCTTAAATGGTGTCGACCCTGTTTGCAACAAACTGCTAGATCGTTGGGTTATCCAATACAAAACATTGTGGCTATCAGTCCAAAAACACACCTCATTGATATTACGCCGATGGGCTTTACAAGCTCCCAACAACTCCAATATCGGTATATTCACCGTTTTTACGGGGGCTACTTTTGACTTTGCCGCTATGAATTTACATTGGATTTCTCCACTGGATTGCCTTCGCAAATAAGCCACCGAGCCATAAGCCTTTTCAGAAGCATCTGAAAACACATGAATCGTCCAATCATCTGACTCACTCTCAAGCAAATTCCTTGGAACCCTCATTGACACAATCTCTTTTACTTCATTGACCCACAATCTCGCTTCTTGATCGATATTCAGCGGTAGACACTCATCCCAATCAGCGTCTGTGATCCAAATTGACTGCATTATCATTTCCCCCCTTACTACAAATGCGGCAAGGAATCCTAATGGATCAAAAATCCTTGCTATCCAGCTTAATAAAAACCTTTTCGTCAACGTCTCGGATTCAAACGCCTTTACGTTAAATTCGAAGACGTCTAAATTAACGACTCATCTTAGGCCCAGAGTTTTCATTGTCATACTTCCTTCTTCGATATCTAATTTAATAGCTCTGTTCTCTATTGAAATATTCTCCAAAACTTTCGTTGAATTAGACATCCATTTCTGCGTCCTCATTCCGCCTTGTTCCAAATTTCTTCTAATTGTGCTTTCAGCAGCGAAGCTTCCTTCTCTGTTCCGACTGAATCCAAACTGTCATCTATGTAAGTCGATTCAGCGATAGTCTCCACCGCTCTTGGATATTTCTCTTTAAACTTTCTTGCATTTTCTTGTGCGACAAGCTGAGCTAGATAAGGAGCCGCGTTCAGTCCAAACACCAACCGATTGAATTCATAAAACTTTAATTGATTGTCTCTCTTCCATAAAAACCGTAAATATTTTCTGTCTTTCTTATTTATTTTTATCTGTAGGAACATCTCAGCAATGTCACACACAATGGCGACTTTGTTCTTTCTGAAGCGGATTAGAACATCAAACAAATCATTATACAACTTGGTCCCAGTCTCGATATTATCATTCAAGCATCTCCCTTCAACCTTCGCTGCCGCATCAAAGACAATCCTTATTTTAGTGGTTTCCCTATCCCTTTTTATAACAGGGAAGTGAGGCAATATCCATCCTTCATTTGCCATCTGTTTTTCATCGATTTCTTCGATATAACCTTTTCTCTCATGATCGTCAATGAATTTGGTATATTCTCTTTCCAATTCCTTATCTCTTTCAAATCTACCAAATAAATTCATTAACCTCTTTTCTGCCATTCGCCTACTCGATTTTAAATGAGGTTTCTCAATTTTCCAAGGCAATTCTATCTCATATCTATCATTCTTGAATTGCATTGCCTCTAATGAGTGTTGTAGAATCTCTCGATCTTTCATTGAATGAGACGATGGTGGCATTTCGAGATCTTCCAATTCCCAAAATTCCTGCAATTCAAATTTTATGCTGTTTCCAGACACGAAATACGTTTGAACAAAATTCGATTGATGTGAAAACGAATCTCCATAACCCGTATTACCGATACAGGTCCATCCTAACGGTGTAAGCCTTGCAATAGGCTCACCTTCACCGCATCCTATTTCTTTAATCGAATACTGAAGCTCTAAATAATCCGCTCCAATTAAGACATCAACCGTGTTTCTTTTCAAATATGAAAGAAATTTCAATTTCGCTAAATAAGGCCATGATTTGGCAGCTTCATTCCAGTCCATGACTCTCATTTCACCTGTCACAGACTTTAATGGGATTGCCTTAAAACATTTCTCAACCGACCCATCCAAACTCTTTTATGTCATCTCTGTTCGATGAGCAACAACTTCATCCGTCCTCCCTTCAACCACTTTTATAGGGATTCTGACCTTTTCTTCACTAAGGTTTAATTCAGTAGCCACTTGCTCACTTATAAAACTAGCTGTACTTGCATCATCGAGCAGAGCATTAACTACCAATTTCCGGTTACCTTTATCCAGTATTATTGGAATAGTCCGAAGACTAATCCACCTTTTATTAGCCGACAACTGATGTGGCTCGACCCCATCATAACATTCTCCTCCGACGTTTTTGGCTCTAAAATTCTATGTAGCCAATAGTTGTGTTTTCCTTCACAATTTTCGAATCTGCACAATTTTTCTTTCAAATATTAATTCACGAAATAGCCCTTCGATAGACAGTTAAAACAGAGTTTAAGCTCCCTGACTTTTATTGTTCTTTCCTCAACATTCATTTTTCAAAACACAAGACACTGATTCAAATAATGTTTCTCCTCACACATAGGGCATTTCTGATTTTTCAATTCCTCTTGTCTATTGCTTATGCCTTGATTCTTGATACCGCTTCCTCGATATTAAAATGTTTCAATTTTATTAGATTTGTTTTTTGTGTTTTGGTTCACGGTGACGTGAGACATTACAGGTTGGCCTCGATACTCCTTGTTATTTACGGACCTATCTTCATAATTCGTTCTGCGAAATTCCATTGTTCCCTTTATTTCCATAGCCTGTTTCGTCCGCTGTAACTTGCTTCCTAATTAGCCCTGCAAGATTTTAACTGCTTTGTCAGAACCATTTTTTGAATTGTCATAATTTGTCAACCACTCATCCAACGCAGAGCGTGACAACTTTTGTAACAACTTTTCAAAAATAAATCCAGCGCCCAACTCATTATCTCTTCCCATATCTTCCAAACGAACGACTAGAGTACCAATTAGAGACAAGAGATTCTCAAAATCTTTTATTTGACCTTCCCTTATTGGCCCAAATCTCTCTATTCTTGTAACAAATTCCTATATAATCTTTCTTCTCCTCCGTAATTGAACTCTAGACGTTCCAATTTTATTAGATTTGTTCTTTGTGTTTTGGTTCAGGGTGGCGTGGGACATTACAGGTTGGCCTCGATACTCTTGTTATTTACGGGGCTACTTTTGACTTTGCCGCTATGAATAGTTTCTTGTAACAAATTCCTATATAATCTTCTTCTCCTTCGTAATTGGACTCTAGACGTTCCAAAACCGCGTCATACGCCCCAGCAGAATAACCCAAAGTATCAATTAACTTTAAGGGTTCTCCAACCAGATATTCCCTGAGGTGTTGTAGCTTCTCCTCTTTCGATCCGAGTGCCTTGTTGACTCCCACTTCAAAAGCTGCCTTCAAGCTGGGAACTCTCTTATTTGTCCATTGAAAACTGGAATAGTCAATCTTTTCAACTTGTCCAAGGTTGGTATGTATTCCTCCGATTTTATCTTACTCGACTCTATTCCAAGCTTCTTATTGGCCATCACCTCGATCTGGTCATTTAATCTTTCGTCTCTTTCCATGACCTCGTTCATATCCTTTTCTATCTTTTTACTTCTGCTACTTTCCCGATCTTGTTTCCTAGTAGCTTTAATTGAGTCAACCTGTTAATCACTTCTTCTTGTTCCCCCAGGTATTGTTTGCATACTTTAGATCCGTCCGATTGCTCTAAACTGAGCTTGACCCGATTCCTTAATAGGGTTAATATATTTTTTGTCGACGATATTTTACTCATACCGTCACAAAATTCCTCTTCATCATTCCCTCCTTTTAATCGTAGAACTAGATGAATAGCGGATCCTTTTCTCACATTGAATTCTAACAATGTATGATTACCATTCAACTGTTTACCGGCCCAGATAAGTCTTTGTTGAACTGGAGGAAGTCATTCTTTGCGTTGAATCTTTACTTTTACACTTTCAATAGTGTCACTTGGTTCAACCTCAAGCGTAATGGTTTTGGCAGTCAAAATTTTCACGAATATTTGCATACCACCTCTTAATCGTAAAACCAAATGAAGTGTACATTCCTTTTGAATAATATAATAAGACAAAGTACGTCCTTCTTCTAATTGTTTGCCAGCAAAAATGAGTCTTTGTTGATCGGGAGGAAATCCTTCTTTATCTTGAATCTTTGCTTTCACCTTTTCAATGATGTCACCTGATGCAACCTCGAAAGTAATCGTTTTACCGGTCAAAGTTTTCACAAATATTTTGTTAGCGCAGATACGTGCAGCTTCAAAAGCTTCACTTGACAATTGTTCAATTTCATCTGATAACATGCAAACGTATGCTGGAAATTCATCACAATCAGCTTTTTTTCTATCTAAGTCGAAAAATCTGATTTTAAGGTCTGGAGCACCCCGACAAAATCGACTTTTAGAATATATGGCTTATTTTTGCAATATCTATAACAGGTAGCTGGTCTACGCCCCATTTTAAATTTGAATATTGAAATTAAATTCAGGTAAATATTTGTCCTCAAAAAGACAATATTCATGAAGACAAGAATTTTGTTAGTCTGAACCCCCCACATCCCAATATATGTTTAATAAAAAACAACAATAATTCTTGCCTGGGTGCTCTGGGATTCATCAGCTGACTTTGGCTTGGGTGCTGTCCTTCCGATATCCTTTGTCCGCGTTCTCGCCTCCCGAAGGGAGCCACGCTCTGCTACCAATGGTGAATTCCATTATATTTTTTGTTAATTTATTATCGATTGCTACAAGGATCATGAAGATGCAAAAACACCGCAGCTGCAGAAGAACCTTTTTTTCTTTTTTTTTCTTTTTTTTGTCAATTAATTTTTCTTTTTATTATTGTTGTTACTTGGAGAAAAGACTCAAATTTCGAATCCATTCTCCAAGTTACCAAACAACATGGGGCTAAAGGAGCAGACTAACCAATTCTCAACATTAATAATTGTAATATTTTAAAATTCAGATGAGAAAAAGTTGTAAAAAAAGATTTTATAATTTGAGAAACCAGAAGCAATCAAAAATAATGGCGAGCAATTCCAATAATAATGATCAAACCCTGGTGTCTACTATGACAACCCCTGTATCCACTGTCCAAACATTGTCTGCTACTCTTAGTAAAGATTATGCAAGTTGCCAGAAACTACCAGTTCAACAATATGGAGGAGATCTTGTTGGATTTGTTGATTTTATGACTGATTACTACATGTATAGCACTGCTTACAGATGGAGCCAATCAATTATGGTGTAACGGTTACCATTATATTTAAAAGGAGCATTGAGAGAGGCTTGATAACAGATTGGTAAAAGACTCATTGCCAATGATTGGATCAAGTTGAAAGATGCCTTAGCAGCTAAATTAATTAGGGCGACATTAAACGAATAATGTGCCAAAGGTTTTACAATCGAGTGCAGAGACCAGACGAGTCGGTAAGTGAATTTGCTTATCATTTGACAACCCTTGCAGAGAAAGCTTTCGAGATTAAACCCGAACAAGTTGATGTGGCGAAACAAGTGAAGTCCAAAAGCAGAATCTTTACAACTATTTATGAACCCAGAGACAGATCAATATCCCCAATCAAAAATAATTTATTTCAGAAATCAACCAGCCCATCACCAAAATTCAGAGTGAAATTTGAGCCAAGGAAATCTACAAATAGTCTAAACAAAGGGAGAGAAAGATCAGTCCTATGTAATCATTGTCAGAAATTGGGACATAATATAAATCAATGCTAGTTTAGAAACAATGCCCGAAAAAGTCCAAGTCCTGTCCAGTGTGATTATTGCCAGAGAAAGGGACATAGTAATAGTCAATGTTGGTTTAAAAATGAAGAGCAACGAAGTCCAAAGAGGATGTGGCCAGATTGGTTGAAAGACAATGGTGGAAAAGTTTTAGTAAAATGAGCATCAATAACCAGCGAATTAATGATAATATGCAGTGCTATAATTGTGGAAGGAGAGGGCATGTATCACGAAACTGTTTCGAAGATCAAGATCTCCATCAACGACACCGTCACGTCAAAGAGACAGAGTTCAATGTCATTCATGTAGAGGTTATGGAAACATGGCGAGGTCATGTCCCAGGAATAATGATAAATTACAAAAACCAATCTTTAAGAAAACTAGATTCCAAAGTGACAAATCACAAGCAGACAACGTTGCTTTTGTGCAGCAAGATAATTTTAATAATACAATTGAATACGAGGTGAAATAAATGAGTCGAAGTTTGGATCGTTTAATATGCAAGTTTGAATCTGATGAAGAGACGGATAACTACATGATGTATGAGTCGCAATCAGAAGCATTAGAAGCAGAGTTGAAAAGAATGATGATTAAAGATGATCTGCAAGGCGAAAAGGCAATAATGATTATGTCGAGGATAAATAAAATAATAGAACCGAGAGCAGCGGAAACGTCTAAAATAATGACATCATTACTGGAATTGAGTCAGATGTCACTGAGTGTACAAAGATTGAAAAGTGTAATTGAACTGTGCGTTGATTATTATGAGGTGAATTCAAAAGATAGAGATGAAATAAGAAATATGATGAAAATATTTGGGAAAGCGTTCAGAGAAAATAAATGGTTAGATTTTATTTTTATTGATGTAGATGAAAGTAGAAATAGTGTGATTTGTATTCATTGTGAAATAGGAGATTATGTTAAAGATTTAAAAGATAGATTAAAAGAGAATAATGGAAGACAGATAATAAAGGTGAAATTTAAGAATAGGTATTTAGAAGACGATGAATTTTTAATAGACTGTGGTTTTATACCTGGAAAGAAAAATAAATTACAGGTTGCGTGTATGATTAGGGAAGATGAAGTGACAAAGAGTGATTCACGAGAAATAACAAGAGACTTAAGAGATGGTTTATGTGATTGGGCTGAGTTTAAATTACGGAGAAATGAAATTTAATTGATAAAATAGAACTAAAGGAAAAGGCTAAACTAGAAATAGTAAACATAATACGACCATATTTATATGATAAATCGAGGTATGGAGAAAAATTAAAATGTTTTTTGCGATGATTTGGTAGAAAATTAAGAGAAACTATAATGGAATTAAAACTATTTATTGGTGGGTTTCTGGGTGTTGATATTTTGAAACTATATGGTAGTTACCCAGACAACCCTATACAAATATCTTTCGCTTGCCACTCGGCACCCGTTGCTAAGCAACGTTGGAACTGTGTTCGAGTGGGTAGATCGTCCGCAAAAAGTGAGCGCTATTGCTAATGCTATAATTGACCGAACGATCCATGGGTCCAACGAGCTGCCGATAGAAGGCCTGTGCTCGATTTCGATTTTTAGGTCCCATTATTCTCCTATCTCCTTCAAATGTTGGTCATACTGTTATATCATTTAGCTTTGTGTCCATTCGCTTAGTCCTTCTTATCGTTGTCCGTATTGATGATTTTTCTATGGCCTCTAAACCCATTGCTATGTTAAATATCCTCACATTATCTCTCTTACTCTTATCCCTATTATAACTACTATGGTCCTTATCATTATCACTAGCATTATTATTGTTACTATTATATGTATTACCTTTATTAATTGTTGCTACTATTACATTTATTGTTATTCTTATTACTATAATTACCATTATATTTATTATTATTATTATTATTTATTATTATTATTATTATTATTATTATTATTATTATTATTATTATTATATTATTATTATTATTATTATTATATTATTATTATTATTATTATTATTATTATTATTATTATTATTATTATTATTATTATTATTATTATTATTATTATTATTATTATTATTATTATTATTATTATTATTATTATTATTATTATCATAATTATTATCATTATTATTACAAGTACCATGATTATTATTATTATTATTATTATTATATTATTATTATTATTATATTATTATCAATATTATTAACAAATTTTTGTCCTTATTCCTCAGTCTTAAGAAATATTTTTCTTATATAAAAATTTAGCCGTAATCCATCTGTATTTTTCCGGTTTTCGATAAAGTATTTTTGTTGATTCGAAAAATTTTTGCAGCGTTCAACCCTTATTCTTCGACTTTATCGGATTATCATACCAACAATTGAACCTCGCTCCACTTTTTCCTTACAATATTCGCTGAAGTATTTTAATTAATTTGGAAAATTTTTGCAGCGTTCCGCCCTTATTTTACGGTCTTATCCGGATATCTTATCAATTATTGAGCCGTATACTACTTTTACTTTGCTATTTTTGATAAGTATTTTAATTGATTCGGAAATTTTGAGCAGCGATCCGCCCTCATTTTGTGGTTTCAAGAGAATATTAAACTAACAATCGAACAACATTTCACTTTTGTTTTACTATTTTCTGTAAGTATTTTAATCAATTCGGAAAAGTTGAGCAGCGTTCCGCCCTTATTTTACAGTTTTTATGATAAATGTTTTAACTATTTCCGAAATTTTCAGCAGCGTTCTGCCCATATTTACCGTTTCAATTCAACATATTTTATTTAATTCTTTAAAACATTATTTTTCATGATTTTAGTCATTCGGATTAATCTTTTTCCGATGGCTATTCATTTTAACTGTTGCAACGATTTCGCAATTTTCCCCGCTACCCTTTCCCTCTCTTTATCCTTAAGGTCTATGCATGTTCATGTTATATTTAATGAGTGCCCACTGGACTACTCGGTTTTAATGATTTTGAGCCGAATGTTGTTAAAATATTTATGTCGATTTTATCGAAATTAAGTGCAAGGAGGTTGAGCCAAAAGACCCACTTTCAAGCTACTTTCTTTCGCTATTTAATTCAGTGATTTGACGTTCGGGTTCCTGCGTTCTCACGCCGGAACCTTCACGGGCACGTGTGTTGGCGATTATACACGCGCTTACACAGTCGATAGGGGTGTTTTATTTTTCTGTCTTGCAATATGTTTTGGCTGTGGGCCGAAAAAGGAATAATAAATAAATTTTACCATAGTATTTGGAATAAAAGTTTCGACGCACGAAGGTTGTAGATAGAAAATATTTATTCAGCATATTATATCGTTAAATTCGTTCGGCCACATACGGCAATTGATAATTCATAAAAACATTTAGAGTAAATACCATTCGAAAATTTTAATTCGAATAAATTTAATTCCAAAAATTTAATTCGAAAAATTCACCGTGTACATTCCATAAATTTAATTCGAAAATTCGCCGTGTACATTCCCTAAATTTAATTCGAAAATTCGCTGCGTATATTCCATAAATTTAATTCTAAAATTCACCGTGTACATTCTATTAATTCCAGTCGAAAAATTCAATCAATAATTATACACTAGCCGAGAGTGGTTGTGTTAGGGCAAAATACCTACCCGTGTTAATTGCCTGAATGCACGGCTCTCGACTAGTTACGCACATCAACTAATTTTCTAAAACTAAGTTGCAACTAAAATTGAAATTTTTCTCTCCGAAAAATAAGACTGACTATTTGTGAAAACACACCTATAATTTGGCCTTAACCTTGCGTGTTAATTTTATTGCGATTAAACAAAATTCGACCTTGAAATTATTTGTGTTATTTAAATCAAATTTTTATTTATTTCTTAATTTAAATTGGTAATTTATTTTTAACATTTTTAAATAAATTTATTCAGCTAAAAATATTTTATTTTTATTCATTTGATTCATTAATTTTTACTTTTATATAAATGGTCATTTTACGGTCAAATTTTTCTTGTTATTATGTTATTTTATATATAGATTTCGTGCGGTTCTTGATGCATTTTGTATTTATTTTACTTTTATGTTTTTTAATTTTATATTTATTTATATTCTCTCAGATTTCAAAGTGTTTAGTTGGTGTTGTATATTGTATTTTAAGTTATCTTGGTGGTGGGTTTTCATGCTGTATTACTGATGCATTTAAACAATTCTCAAGGCTATTTGTGTGCTGGCCCAACATTATTATAGAAATAGATTATGAAGATTGCGGAAAACCAGAGTATAAAGAGGAAATTAGTGTACAAAGGTTCGGAAGTTACGAAAAAGAGCTGCTAACCGAATAGGAAAATATGGAATTACTATATTGATGTTCAAAGGTGAAGAGTTAGACGATGATGAATATTTATATGATTGTAAGTTTAAGCCTCAATAATTAGATGAAAACGGATACCTAGATGCCGATGGAAAGGCAGGGTATTTAGTGAATTGTGTAGTGACAATAAAGGAACAGAAAGTAGACCCAGTGAGTAACTCGGAGAATTCAAATACAGATATAGAAGACGATAACGTAAACGGAATAGAACGAGAAAACGTATATGAATTTTTTAGTGATAAAGAAGAAAAAAAAGTGAATAATAAAATTCAGGTAGAACATTCGGAAAAGCAAGAAAACTTTGAGGCACCAACAAGTGAAATAAATAGTATAATAATTGTTAGGAAACCTAGAACTTTATACGAGATAAAGCAGAGTTTAGTGAGAATTGAACAGGAAGTTGATGAAATAAAAATAAAATTAATGGGCTTGATTAAAGCAGTATATCCGATGTTTGAAATAAAAATAGATGTAGAGTATGAGTTAGGAAACATGGTAACTGAAATGAAAAACAGACTTCCAAATGTCGTGCAAAGATTTGGAGAAAACGATAAATTTTATGATAAGAAATTAATTGAAAAGTTGACTAAAATGGAATTGATAAAGAATTAATGTTAACAAGTTTAACTTATATGGTTTTAGAAATTGGAGCTCATGCGATAGCAGAAACGGATAATTTGGAAAATTTGATAGATGTAGCTGCACGAATCTCAAACGAATATTTTACAGAGTGGGTTAAAAAGAATGGAGGTTGAATAATGATCTTACAGTAAATGAAAGTGATGAAATAAAGTTACCATACAAACCGTTAAATGGGAAGGATATCCCAGGGCTAAGAAAAACGATGATATTTCCACGGGCAATAGTTATGCTCTTTATTTTATGTACAATAACTACACAAGCTACAGGTATGAAAGCTTTCGATTGTTCCCAAAACAGAAATGGGGAAATTTTATTCGGTTGTGGACATGGCAGAATGTTGATATACCATAATGGAGCACTAGGTGGACATTTATCCGCTCGGAAAACGTTATCAAGATTGAAACTAAAGTATTATTGGGACATTATTGAATCAGATGTCAGACAATGGTGTCATACTTGCGAAGTGTGCTTAATCTGAGCTGTCTGAAGTTGTAATGCAGGCTCTGGAGTTAATGGTGGACAATCCAGAAAGCACTGGATTAGTAGCATTCAATCAAGCTCACAAAAGGTTTAAATGCTTTAATCATGCGAAGCGTAACCACTTGCGCATTAAAAGCGAAAATCGCGGAAACGTGAAATGCTGGAACTGTGATAATTTAGGACACACGTTAAAACAATACTTAAATCGGTTCTAAAGAAACGCTACGGGAGAAACAACAGTATCAACAGTTTCACACTAAATTCCGGAGTTGCAGAGTTTTAGTATAAGTAGACATGAAACTGTGTATTGGACTTTTCGATACCAAGTCTTCTCAGACAATAGTTTCCAGAAGATTCGCTAAAAGGCAATTGGGCCGAGAAACGTTCTTGTAGTTGACAGCCAAAGAGTGTAATGTGCGCGAAATATGTTGTGTTCTATTTCAATTCGGGGAAATTCCAAAATTTTAAGATGTTTAATTTCAAGAAATCTCATTAGTATTATAAACGTCGTTATTGGCCTGGACGTGATTAGTCTTTATGGCGATGCTGCGGTTACGGATAAGAGGGTTCAATTTGGTATCTGCAGATGTGTCATTGGATTAAATTTTGTTAGACGACAATGATTATCAACCCGTATTTAACGGAAAGCGTTGAAACACATCTTGGTTCTGGAAAGACAAGCCGATTGTTTTAAAAAATCGCATAGCAGAATATAACATTAAACCAGATATTCGTGAAGATTACCAAACAGAGCTGGATAGATAGATTTTAGAAGATGACTCGTTTCAGTGATTGCTGATCACAATTTTGGTATCCTTCCCTTCTTGTAGTTAAACAGGAAAACAATTTCAAGGTTTGAGTAGTTTAACTTTCATGAATAGAATCTTGGAACCTGTGGCCACACGGGCAGCAATAATGTTTGTGGTTGCAGATGGGAAAACAGGTTAAATAACACAAGGATAAGCTGTTTCATCTGACTCGAAAATGCCCTGAAATCATGTACTGTATTTTACGGAAATTCCTGAAGTCTGATTTGATACCAGCCTCTGTGAATAATCCTATATAGACGATATTGCGGTAGACACAAAACTTGTGTCGGCAGATGACGTTTCAAAGCATCTGGCCAAATTTGGACTGCTAACCAGACCTGTTGAGCCTATCATCAAGCAAATGTCCTTGGTCTCAATACTAGCAGACGAGTGGATTGAATTTTTCATGGTCAAGAGAAATGCAGTCCAAGCTTCTGTACTCGACGGAAATTGATTGCTCTTTGTGGAAAATTTACAAGACATTATCCTGTTGCTGAATGGCTCAGAGTTAGTTGCAGTTATATAAAAATGTGTGCTGAAGGGAGTCTTTGATATTACCTCATCGAGAGATGCTGTAAAAAGATGCAGAGTAAAATATTCGCCGGTGTTGCATCTGAGGATCCTGTTAAAGAACTATGGTAGGTAGATTCGGTTAAACATATCTAAACACTTTGTATGCGAATATGCAGATCAAGAAATTACTCAATCGCCCTTGAGTAATCATAGCTGTTTGCTCTCTGACAACAATGACACATATCAATTCAATCGAAAATAGTAATATGACTTAAAAATAGATACATTTTTAAAATATTTTGCTTGTTTATATTATATATTCTGTATTAATTAAAACAAATATTATAAATTATGAAATTTAAACCTTTACAAAGACATTTCCTAATTTTATGAAATTTAGATTGGACGCTTCTTGGCGACAAGTTTTGTTTAAATGATTTTCTCTTTTTGTAAATTTATTCAAATTTCTTTCATTTGAAAAATATTGGAAACGATTCCTCATAAACGACTTCTTGGAATTTAAGTTTTCTTTTTCATGCATTTTGTCAAAACTATTTTTATTTGTTGAATTTTTATAGAATGTATTATCAAAACTCGCTTTATCTCCGTTTCCGTCGTTATTGTGACAATAGTCTCTCGTTTTACTTACTCCTTGTTTCGTAGAATTCGGCTCCGATTTATTATTTATATTTGGTTTGTTTAAGTTATTTGTATTTGTTGCGCAGTTTTTAGTTGTAGCGTTTCTCAGTAAATGGCATTTTTCAGATTTGTTTTTAATGAGAGAAAGCGCTTCGATCATTCTATTTGTATTTTTTATATCCTTGAAATTAAAACCTAAGCAAAATTTTTTACCGGAGTCAATTTTGACAAAATGGTCACAGACGTCATATACGGTATCCGCTCCGAGTGGGCTGAGGTAGTTCTCAATAGAAATTTCAAGTTTTTTATTGCAAAACAGTAAGCTATGATATGGAGCCTTACTTGTCTCGTATACAAATAGTGACCCTTTTACACTATCACGAATCCACTCTTTTTGAGTTTTGCAAAAAAAATATGTTTCTACCTTTATGAAACTTTCAATGATATCTATAGCATCACTGTCCATTTGTTTTAAATTATGCAATTTCATTTGTTTAATTATGTCATTAGCATTGCCCGTGTCACCCAAACCGTTTTTACTGTGTTCCGTGTTGGAAGGGTAAGCAGAATTATTTTTGAAAAACTTATTCATTTTAATAATTGATTTTAATTTTTATACATTTTGATTTATAAAAAAATATACTTACATGATTTATTTCTATTTAATTTGAATTATATTGGATGAAATTATTTTCAATTAATTATGACAATTAATAAAATAATTTTAATAATTTTAACTTAATTGCATTATGTAATATCTAAATATTTGAAATTTTTAAATATCTTAAGAAAATAAGAGACAAGAAATAAATATCAATTGATCTTTAATATTTACCAAGATAAAATAAAAAAGTTGGAAAAGTAAAAATATATATATATATATTAATACGCCGAAATATCTTTTTCACTCCTTGTGCACTTTTTTATACTTTCACCAGTTACTGCCTGCAAAATAATAGTAAAAAATAATTAATTTATTTTATACTTAAATGCCTAAATATAAATATTATTTAATTGTTTATTTTTATTTAAATTTATTTAAATTTTTTATGTTTATTAATATTTTTAAATTATTTTTTTTTAATTTTATTAGTTATTTAATTACTTTTTAAATTAATTATTTCATTTATTTAATTTTTAAAATTAATTATTTTTTCGTAGTTATTTATTTAAATATGTAACATTTTTCATTCTTTTACAATTCACTGAAAAAATTTATTGCATTGATACTACTTATAATAATAATAATCATAATAATCATAATAATCAAAATTTTTAAAATTTTTAAATATCTTAAAAAAATAAGAGACAAGAAATAAATATTAAATTATTTTTAATATTATCCAAAGAAAATAGAAAATTTGGAAAAGTAAAAATATATATATATATATAATATATATATATATATATATATATAAATAAATAAATAAATTTGGCAACGATTTAATTAAACGATAACGCCAATAAAAAACCTTTCGTACGATATATTTCGATAGCACAGCTATCATCTTCAGGTACTCAAAACCAACTAAAAATATTATGAATTAACATTTAATTTAAACAAATTATTTTTTATTAATTTAATTTTTAATAAATAAATATTTTTAAAAATATATTTCAAATTAATTTTAAATTTTAAATTTTTTAATTATATTCTAATTTTTTAAAAATTAATGTAATTTAAAATTTTCAATTTTTTTAATAATATTAAAAAACAAACATGATTTAACATACGTAAACTATTTAAAAACATTCAAAACATTCGTAGTCACAGCACTCTGCACATTAATCTTTGGATCCAATGACCTTATCAGCAATGCTTCACATATCACTCGTTCCCAATAACTATTAAAACTTCTCAACAAAATTCTAAAATCAGACATTCCTATATCACTTTTACAGCCTCTATTGTGTTCACTAATATTGGTCAAACCCTTCAATCGACAATGCTCTAGAACTCGAGTACAGAGATGACGGGAAGTCTCTCCAATGTATGTGGCATTACACCCATTACATGTAAATTGATAAACGAGATCAGAACACAATCCAACCGGAGTTTTTGATTTATTAATAAACATATTGCGTACCTTACACGAATTAGAGACGATCTTATACTCTAAATTTCCTATCAGTTTACCCAACTTCCTCTTAAAATTTATAAAGCCTTCAGAGTACGGCAATACTAACACATATTTAGGCTCAATTTTTTTATATCCATTTTTACCATCACCCAGATCAACACTCAATTCACACCCATCCGACAAATTACATTCAGACTTTCCACAACATGGATCCTTAGGATTTTTAATCAATTTATCAACAGTTTCTTTTATCATCAACAATAAAAATGATTTAGAATATCCATTCTTTATCAACAACTCAACCAATTTATCAACACTTTTTACCGAATTAGCAAAAGTAGAAGATAAAGCCCATGAACGATAAATCAATACTTTCACCATATTTCTCTTATACTTAAATTCACAAAAGCTTTCTGGAGAAGTATAAAGACCAGTATCAGTTGGTTTTCTATAAATCTCTGTCTCATACTGTTTATCTTTGCGTTGAATTAACAAATCCAAAAACGCAATTGATGACTTTCTCTCCGTTTCACATGTGAATACAATGTTTTTATGTAAACTGTTCATAAAATGCAAAAACGGTTCTACATGTTTCTGGTTATCAAATATAAGAAAAATATCATCCACATACCTTTTATAAACAAAAGGTTTTTCAAATTGGAAAGAAGCAATTTTCTTTTCCAAACTAGCCAAAAATATTGATGCCATCGTTGGTGCTAAAGGGGAACCCATAGCGACTCCATCTATTTGTTGATACCATTCATCATTGAAAAGAAAATTGACATTTGAAGTAGCAAATTCAAGAAGTTTTCGAAATGCCCCTCTATTTAAAATGTGATGTTCCGAATCATTTTCATTCCAAAACGCACAGCATAAGTCAATTGTCTCAACCAGTGGCACATTCGTAAACAAACTACAAACATCAAACGAAACCATAACATCATTCATACTTCGTTTTTGTAGCTTTGCAATACAAGAAACAAACTCAAAGCTATCCTTACATTCAAACTCTGATCGCAATAACGGTTTTAATAATCCATCTAAAAACTTTGCTATTTTATACTGGGCAGTACCAACCATCGACAAAACTGGTCTCATAGGTACACCATCTTTATGGATTTTTGGCAGCCCATATAGTTTAGCTGGCTGCGATCCTATTGGACGAATAGACTTACCTACCTCTTCATCAATAAGCTTCTTCTCAATAAAACCATTTAACATTTTTTGCACAAACTCTTCATCCTTAAGAGGAGGTAATTTTCCATTCTTCCGACCCTTTGGCAATTTCACAAACTGAGGAGAATTTAACAAATCATTCAACTTATTTACATACACATCATGGTCAAGAATAACTATCCCATTTCCTTTGTCAAACTTACAGATATTTATATTTTTTTTAGCTAAGTTTTTTAAAGTCATAAAATCCCTAATATTCTGCTTTTGTTTTTATCGATATACTCCATCGTACTTGCACTTAACGAGCTCTTCACATAATTACCATTAATGCCTTTCATCGATCGGGCTATATGAAAATATAAACTTTCAATTTTTGCACACAATTTTGTTTCATCCAAGCGATTCTTAATACAGTGATTTGGACCAAATTTTAAAACACGCTCTTCATCATCATTCAACACTATTTTACTCAAATTTATCACAGTATTCTCCACACTAAATTTAGAAATCCCAAATATTTTTCTCAAATTAATCAATTTTTTAATATGAGCATTCTCATTAAATTTTATTTGCACAATCGAATTTTTGATACACCATTCTACACATACCTGTAAACAAAACTCATTCGTAGCATTATTTAACATTAATCCAATATTTGTTAGTTTTTTATCAATGGAAGTTCTCCTTATTTTCTCTGATTCCAACATTCTTCTTAACGTTCTTCTATGTATTAATTGGACATCTTTACTAGAAAGACAATCACTTAGTTTCATTTTATAAATGAACGAAGGAATCATCTTTTCTTCTAAACAAGTCTCAAGAAAACTAATGTCTAGTTCCTTTCTTTTGAGGGAGTTATAAACCTTCATAAACCTTTTGAATATTGGAACAGCTGCAGCATGATTTATAAATAAATAATTAAATAAATTTGGCAACGATTTAATTAAACGATAACGCCAATGAAAAACCTTTCGTACGATATATTTCGATAGCACAGCTATCATCTTCAGGTACTCAAAACCAACTAAAAATATTATGAATTAACATTTAATTTAAACAAATTCTGAATGTAATTTGTCGGATGGGTGTGAATTGAGTGTTGATCTGGGTGATGGTAAAAATGGATATAAAAAAATTGAGCCTAAATATGTGTTAGTATTGCCGTACTCTGAAGGCTTTACAAATTATAAGAGGAAGTTGGGTAAACTGATAGGAAATTTAGAGTATAAGATCGTCTCTAATTCGTGTAAGGTACGCAATATGTTTATTAATAAATCAAAAACTCCGGTTGAATTGTGTTCTGATCTCGTTTATCAATTTACATGTAATGGGTGTAATGCCACATACATTGGAGAGACTTCCCGTCATCTCTGTACTCGAGTTCTAGAGCATTGTCGATTGAAGGGTTTGACCAATATTAGTGAACACAATAGAGGCTGTAAAAGTGATATAGGAATGTCTGATTTTAGAATTTTGTTGAGAAGTTTTAATAGTTATTGGGAACGAGTGATATGTGAAGCATTGCTGATAAGGTCATTGGATCCAAAGATTAATGTGCAGAGTGCTGTGACTACGAATGTTTTGAATGTTTTTAAATAGTTTACGTATGTTAAATCATGTTTGTTTTTTTAATATTATTAAAATAATTGAAAATTTTAAATTACATTAATTTTTAAAAAATTAGAATATAATTAAAAAATTTAAAATTTAAAATTAATTTAAAATATATTTTTAAAAATATTTATTTATTAAAAAATTAAATTAATAAAAAATAATTTGTTTAAATTAAATGTTAATTCATAATATTTTTAGTTGGTTTTGAGTACCTGAAGATGATAGCTGTGCTATCGAAATATATCGTACGAAAGGTTTTTCATTGGCGTTATCGTTTAATATATATATATATATTGAATTGCCTAGATATCTATTTAACTCCTTGCGCACTTTTTGATACTTTCATCCGTTACTGATTGCTAGATAATAGTAAATAATAACTAATTTATTTTATACTTAAATGATTAAATATAAATTTTATTTAATTATTTATTAATTATTTAAGTGTTTTTTAATTAATTATTTCATTTATTTAGATATGCAACATTTTATCATGCTTTTGCAATTCACTGAAATAACTTATTACATTAGTACAAATATCTTTTAATTTTCCAAAAGATACGCTAAAAATGGATTATTCGCTGAGACAAGAAGCAAAGGCGAAAATTACGTAGGATCTTAGTAGCAGCTATCTGAGCTATTATGTTTTTGTTTTAATGCATTACATTAAATAAAATTTTGGTGAAATTTTAAAATTATTTTTCGTTACACTATAATGAGACAAATTTTATAAAGACTATTGACCGTCACACTAAAAAACAGTTTTTGTACACAGACTAGTGTGCTTTTATTGGGTTTTAGTTTGACCATTCTTGTTATGGTCAAGTTTATTTATTTTATTTTAATTATTTTGAATTATTTATTTTACTTATTAATTTAGTATGTTATTATTATCTTATTTTATTAAATTACTTCATTTAATTATTTAATGCATTTAAAAATTAATTTTAATTGCTTATTTTAATTATTTTATTAGAATCATTTTGTAAATTTTTTTACATTATTTTTATTTTATTACTTTTAATTATTTAGTTTTATATTTTTTTTATAATTATTTAATTTAAATTAGTAATTTATTTAATTTGATAAATAGATGTTTTATTTATGTTAAATATTTATTATTATTATTACACTAGAGCCTCGAGTTGCGTCGTTAATGCCTTACAATAAATTGCTACGCATTTCGAATTTTAATTTTTTATACATTTGTACCTGTTTTTATATAATAGGTTCCGATAAAATCTGAAATCCATGTTTTTTAAAAAAAAATTAGTTATATTGCTACATATTTAAATAAAAAATAGGTATGAATAGATTAACTATTATTTAATAAGTTTTATTAAACCAAAAACTAATGCAAACATTAATAGAATTTTAAAATAATGTAAAATAATGAAACAACATAAATTTATAGAATTTATTCAGATTCTAATTCATACGTTGGTTCAGGATTTGGCGTTTGCTTCTCTTTTGGTTGTTTTATTATAAAATTATTCAGAGTTATTTGAACAGCCTTTTGATTTTTATCCAAGTAAATTTTTTTATAACAGCTGATGGAGGCCTCTACAGCTTGAGTAACCTTTGCACTTTGATCAGCATCTGGATCTTCTGCAAAAAAAAATATTTCTAATACTTCAGATATTAATTTAATTGCTTTCAACATACCCTTTGTTGTTAATTGTTTCACTTCTGGTACTTCTACGGAATTGTTGTCATTCTCATAAATATTTTGAGCCATTTCAATTAAATCTGCGGTGCTGACATCAAAATCCTCTTCTACATTTAAAATTTCATCGAAATCGGCCTCGTCCAATCCTTCGAAATGAGCTTCTTGGGCTAAGTTAACTAAAAAATTGTTTTATTTGCAGATGCATTTAAAAATAAATCATTGCGTTCTAGTTTCGGTTTAAATTTTAATTTTTGAATATAGACGTTATGCTATTTTTTGATTAAATTTTATTTTAAAACTTTTTTTCGACGCATTTCGAAAATTAGCAACGCAACTCAAAATTAGGTTATCAAAATTTTTGTGGCGCAACTCGAAACGACGCAAGTTGGAACAACGCAACTCGAGGCTCTAGTTTATTATTATTATTATTATTATTATTATTATTATTATTATTATTATTAATATTAATATTATTATTATTATTCATATTATTATTGTAAGAATTTGAATTCAGCTTTAAGATTTATTTCAAAGAATTAGTCGTTCAATAGAATTCAATGATGTTTAGAAACTTAAAAATCTAATAATTTTCAATAAATATATGAAAATTTATTTCAAGTACTGTGAAAGTAATATATGTTTTGTGAAATTAATTTAAGAATATTTTTCTAATCAAGGTTCTTTTTACTATCAATTACAAACACTTCTACTTAATAATTAATTTATCATTCAGTAAACAACAAGAGTTGAAGTAAAAAGAATAGAAAATATTAAGTTTTATAAAATAATTTCAATAAATCACATACAAGACTGTAAACAAAGGAATAAATCTTTATTCAGAGAAAATACAACAATTGATTGGGCTTCAATGAGTTTGATTAATAGTTTCTTGATAGCAACCAATTAACTAAGCAACCAAACAATTTGGAGACATCAAGGATCGATAAAAGAATGAAGAAGTTAATAAAATTTGTAATTGAAATTGTACTTCTTTTGATTGTTCAAATTTTTATGTGCTTTTATTTAAAGATTTCTTGGTCAGTAAACAATTTTTTGATATTGATTTGTTCAGTAACTAGTTATTGATAACATATTGTGAGTGTGTGTATAGTGAATAACCAAGTATTTTAAGGTGAAATGATTGAGAGAAAATTTTATTTTTAAGTGGGTTAAATTGGTTGAATATCGATGTTCAAAGGGTAAATATTAGTTAAATAGGGAATTTTAATGAATAAGATACTCAATTATTCAATGCCTAGTATGTATATAGTGAGTTGTACTGTACTCAGTCATTTGTATACAGTACCTAGTGATTGTTGTTCAGTTATTAATCAATTTATTGTTCAGTGTGTATGGGTTATCAGTATTCAGAAGTTGATACCAAATAAGTTAACTTTTTCTTTGGTTGTTGATGAATTTATTATTATTATTATTATTATTATTATTATTATTATTATTATTATTATTATTATTATTAATATTAATATTATTATTATTATTTTGAAAATTTCATATTAATTTATTTTTTCACATCTTACTTTGAAAAATTTTTATCGTTATTAACATGTAAAAAAAAAAATTCAGGAACTTTATCCAAGAATTAGAAATACGTTGGATTATTGCGCACCAGAGTTTCTCGCAACAAAAGTTTACCATTTCACAGGAATTAACATTGAAGAACTTCTCGAGATTCACTATCACAACGTTCAGGGATCTGGTGATCGATGTGTTGCAAATTGCATTGTTTGTAAAGATAGTATGAGAGTAACATGTTCAAATGAATGTCCATGTTGCCACGATTTCAAACTTGACCAAACAATCCATATATTGTTGGCCGAAATGCGTAAAGCATATTACTCGGATATTTTAGATTTGAAATAAAAATTAATCTTTTTTATTTAATCTTTATTGTCAATAAAAATATTTGTATGGATTGAAAGTTTGTTATTTTTACAATTAAAAATTATCGAAGATTTATCTTTTTTACATTGAAATATTAATAATAGACTTACAATTAAATTTTAAAAAGAAAAATAAATAAAAGAAAATTTTAATAATGATAAAATAATAATAATATAAAATAAATAATTAATTAAATAAAAATAATAATATTAAATAAATAATTAAATGAAAATAAAAAAATAATTATTTAATTCACTTCATTAAAACAAACAATTTAATTTAATAATAATATAATTTAAAAATAAATAATTGATTTGAATTAAACAAACAATTAAAATTAATAATAATATAATTAAAATATAAATAAAGAATATTATTGACTTAAACAAATAATTAAAGTAAATAAAAATAAAAAAAAATTCATGATTTTAGTCGACAGGCGATTTAAGTCAATTTTATTTTTATGGGTTTTTAAGTATGAAAAAATATTTAGGCATTTTATTCGATATTTTTAGGTTCTTTAATCGGGTTTGAGCCAATTTTATTCGAAAATACTCCTCACTATAGTACGACCAATCATAGGCGATTTTAGCCTATTTTTATTTTTTAGGCTTTTTAATCGAAATATTTAGAATTTTTTATCATGAATTAAAATATTTTTAAAAATTTTAAATTTGAACACAAAAAATTATATTAAATAAAAAATGCATTAATTAAAACAAAAATAAATTCGTTCATTAAAACAAATAATTAAAAAAATTTCATTCATTAAAATAAATAATTTTTAAAAAATTTAAACCCCCCAAAAAATTTTTTTTAAGGGGGCCTCTGTTTTTTGTTTTTTTTCAAGCCAAATATCCACGGGGCACCCTCCGAGATCCACCTGACCTTTGACACCGACCAAGTAGATATTAATAAACACATTATGAATAAACACAAGAAAAAGACCTTTGACCCTGAAAAAAGCGTAAGATGTCACCGTGGCATGACAATAGATATAGACGATCTCAACCCTCACTTTACATCACATAGACCCTATACCTCCATTATAGAAATAGAAAATGACCCTCTACTCACATTCCTGCAACTAATTCTGATCTAGATTCAGATTGGCTCTTTCAACGCTACATATCTATCATTTTGCTTAACTTTGCTACCTTGCAGTCCACAATCTTCATATATTTGCAGGCAGTAACTGGTGAAAGTATAAAAAAGTGCACAAGGAGTGAAAAAGATATTTCGGCGTATTAATATATATATATATATTTTTACTTTTCCAACTTTTTTATTTTATCTTGGTAAATATTAAAGATCAATTGATATTTATTTCTTGTCTCTTATTTTCTTAAGATATTTAAAAATTTCAAATATTTAGATATTACATAATGCAATTAAGTTAAAATTATTAAAATTATTTTATTAATTGTCATAATTAATTGAAAATAATTTCATCCAATATAATTCAAATTAAATAGAAATAAATCATGTAAGTATATTTTTTTATAAATCAAAATGTATAAAAATTAAAATCAATTATTAAAATGAATAAGTTTTTCAAAAATAATTCTGCTTACCCTTCCAACACGGAACACAGTAAAAACGGTTTGGGTGACACGGGCAATGCTAATGACATAATTAAACAAATGAAATTGCATAATTTAAAACAAATGGACAGTGATGCTATAGATATCATTGAAAGTTTCATAAAGGTAGAAACATATTTTTTTTGCAAAACTCAAAAAGAGTGGATTCGTGATAGTGTAAAAGGGTCACTATTTGTATACGAGACAAGTAAGGCTCCATATCATAGCTTACTGTTTTGCAATAAAAAACTTGAAATTTCTATTGAGAACTACCTCAGCCCACTCGGAGCGGATACCGTATATGACGTCTGTGACCATTTTGTCAAAATTGACTCCGGTAAAAAATTTTGCTTAGGTTTTAATTTCAAGGATATAAAAAATACAAATAGAATGATCGAAGCGCTTTCTCTCATTAAAAACAAATCTGAAAAATGCCATTTACTGAGAAACGCTACAACTAAAAACTGCGCAACAAATGCAGATAATTTAAACAAACCAAGTAAAAATGATAAATCGGAGCCGAATTCTACGAAACAAGGAGTAAGTAAAAAGAGAGACTATTGTTACAATAACGACGGAAACGGAGATAAAGAGAGTTTAGATAATACATTCTATAAAAATTCAACAAATAACAATAGTTTTTACAAAATACATGAAAAAGTAAACTCTTATGCAATGAAGTCGTTTAAGAGTAACGATAGAAATCGTTTCCAATATTATCCGAATGAAAGAAACTTGAATAAATATACAAAAAGAGAACATCATTTAAACAAAACTTGTCGCCAAGAAGCGTCCAATCTAAATTTCATAAAATTAGGAAATGTACGTGGAAAGATTTAAATTTCATAATTTATAATACTTGTTTTAATTAATACAGAATAAAAAATATATTAATTTATTTTTTACTATTGTTATTATCTATTTTACAATGCTGGAACATTATAATTAATAAATTATTTAAACTTAGAAACTAATCATTTCATCTATTTTCATTAACCCTTTGAGGGCCGGCCGCCACTATAGTGGCAAACTAGTTCTAAAAATATCAAATGTGGTTTTTCTTATATAAAATTAAAAAAGAAAATTTTTTTTCAAATAAAAAAATTTCATAAAACACACTGTTTACATAATATTAGCTAAAAACTAAAATAAATCAAACTACAATGAAAATCGCATTTCTGTGTGTATTTTTATAAAACTAAACAAAACGAATGATTTTTTTCAAGAAATTTTTTTTCTAAAAACTACGAATCAATATGTAAAAATAAGAAAAGACAAAAAATTCAATCGAAAAATAAACTATTTTATTTTTATCAATAAATATGGTTATTATAAATTTACTTTTGTGTGATAATCTTTGAAACATGGTACAATGCATAATGGAATCTCACATAGTTGACAAATTATTGTGGTTCTCTTTCGATCACTTGAAGTTGAACAAACAACACAGCATTTCTTTCCATTGTCACCAGAATTTATTGGAATTTTATCAGGAAAGTGTCTTCCTTGTAAACAAAGTGGGTTTTCGCTTAGTGGTGGTCTTCCAACTCGTTCGCTTCTTTGAGATCCATATTTTTCTATCAACTGTCTAACCAATATCAGTCTAAAATCAGCCAATTGGATTCTTGACTTGTTCTTCGCTCTGTATATACAATAAGCGTTATGTACTACCATATCAATGATGTGATAAAAGAACTTTTTGTACCATTTGGTAGTCTTTCTAACGCATTCTGAAAATGACATTCTCATATCAGAATAATCCACACCACCCATGAATAAACTGTAATCTATAACTGTTTTTGGTTTCATTATTTTTTCGAATGATTGGAAATTGGTCTTTGTTGATTCAACTAGTCCATTTCTATGAATTGTGGACAACATGAATACTTCGCGTTTATCCATCCTTCTTTGAAACAATAATTTATCAGTATTGTAGCTTTCAAGTTCACCTTTTTTCATTTTCCCAGAATATTTCAGAAGACCTATGCGATTTTTTCGTAATGTTCCACAAGCTCCAGTTTTCTTGTAATGAAGTATTTCGAACAATGGTGGGCTTGAATACCAATTGTCAACATATAAAACGTGTCCCTTATCCAGATGCATATTCATAAGTTCCATTACGATCGATCCACTTATACCAAGTAATTCATGAAATCTAAACTTTGTAGATTTACCAGTATAAATGATAAAATTGAGAATGCATTGTGTGGTACAGTCCACCATTTCAAATAGTTTTATTCCAAATCGATGGCGTTTTGATGGAATATATTGTTTGAAGCTCAATCTTCCTTTCCACAGCATTAGACTTTCATCTATACAAATGTTTCTATCGGGTATGATGGCATTTTTGAATTTTTTCTTTGACCATATTTACAACGTTTCCAATTTTGAAAAGCTTGTCATTGGTTTTTTCGAATGAATGAATGAATGAATGAAATAAACCTATGTGAATATTGAACAATATTTTATAAAAAATATATTATAAAATATTTATATTCATGTAAATAAATTTTATATTAAAAATTATAAAATTAATTTTTTTTCCGGTTTTTAATGAAATAAATAAATATTTATAAAAAAAATAAAATTTAAAAATTTAAATAAATTTTAAAAAAAACCGGTCCTCAAAGGGTTAACAAATGAGTCATTCTGTCAAGTTCAATTAATTTTTTATTTATTTATCTTAGAATAATTGATTTGATAAAGATATCCCAAGAGATGAGAGGAAGAAACCTAATTTACGTTACAAATCTCACAAATCAGTTCTGGCTTTGAAAGTTTCTTCTCCAAGATTTAAATTAGTTTTAAAGTAATTTGGAGGTTTTGTTGTCCAAAAGGTTCCGAGATATTTCGAAAACTTTTTTCCCTTTATATCTTTTGTTAATAGCTACATATTCTTATAATATTTTCATAACTTTAACTTAAATAATATACATCTTATTTTCATAAAAAATCCGATTTTTGTAAATGTTATCGAATAGGGTTTATCTTAATTTATTTTTCTAGGGTTCTTGTGTGACTCTTACCTAAACGTCTTCAATATTATTATTATGTCCCTCCTATGTAACCATGTTGGTACTGTTCATAGGGATTGAAAATACATGAGCAGATGAGCTCAATTTCAAGAGCTACTCCTCATGATATTTCCACTTTCGGGTTCCTGACTGCCGATGGAAGGTCTTACGTCTTTTTTTCTATAGCATGGTCCATACTCGTCTATTTCTACAATTTCTAATTTAAATAAGCATCTTTAAAATATTTAAGCAGCATTCTGCCCTTATTTTATGGAAATGCTGGGTACCTGTTGGGTAAAGGATAAATGATTTTTCGAGGCCACTTACAAGGGATTCTCACCAAATGCGCGCACAAGAGGTATAACCAATGGATACCCGTCAAAAATGACGTTGGAAATGTATTCCAATGGGCCGTTTCTATTAAAAGGTGAGCCATATTGCCATAACTGTAAACACCCTAGAAAACCTTTGGGTTCACGAGCTACCACAGAGGATATTCCTGCTCATTTTAATTATGGGCCCCTCTATTGCAAATTCAATTGAAATAATATCGATTATTAAACCATTTTATTTTATTTTAAGAGTATTATTCAATAAATAATTTGAGTTGGTTCCAAAACGATTATGAATTTTGACTAGCCTATTCGAGGCATTTCAAGCGTCTAACGCTATCTTGGGATTCGAAAATTCATCGGGTTTACGCAGATCTCATCTCAACAAGTGTGTGTGTACTGTAGCGAATCCGTCATTCCAATTATGTCTGGAGTTAACAGGTTATTTTATGTATGAATAAATTTTTATGTCTTTACGGACTTTTCATTGTTGTAGTTTGATTTTAGGGTAAAATTCAGTACTATATTTTTATATTCTCTATTTTTATTGAGTGGAAGGTTAGACCTCACTATTATTTATATTTAAAACAACAAAATGATAAAAGTGCAACATTAATTAAAAAAAATTTACAAAAATTCGAAAGTAGTATTGATCGGAGGAAATTGGTATGATTGAACGCTAAATTGAGAGACGAATCCAGAAATAATAATAAAAATTTAGTGAGGAGTACCTAGAAAATAATATAAGACAAAAACAAATTAATAAAAAAAACAATTACTAATGGGAAGCCGAGTCAATTGGAAGTCCGAGGCAATGGGAAACTCGAGATATGAGGAAAACCCGGCGTGTAGACGGAATAATATAAAAGGGTAAATTGGTCTTAACAATATAAAATGGGCGCCACTGATCTATGGAGAGGTAATTATTTCCTAATTGGTAATTTATTAATGTAGCAAACGTTGTTGACAAATGTCGGCTAAGGTGGTCTGTGGGAAGTAATTATTTTTAAAAATTTAGTATGGCAGCAAATGGTGTTGACAATTGTCTAAAAACAGTCTGAGCAGGAGTATAAAAGGAAAGGGGAAAACACGAAATGGCCAGTGGTCGAAGCAAATGAGTAGTCTAGTCAGGTCAGTAAAAGAGTCTAAACCCAAGTAAAGTCAAAAGTTATCTAGCAGTAAAGGTGATTATCCATTGGATAACCTACCTTAAGATAATCAAATTGATTCGGTGGTTGAAAGGTGCAAATAAATCACAAATTGTAATTACAAAACATTTAAATAAATCGGATTGAGTTGTAACTGTGGTAAAGTGCAAATAAAATTATTCTGTGTTGGGTTTGCTTATTTGATTCGAAAAGGACACGAGGAGTCAGAGGAAACCGACTTTCAATAATAATGACACAACAATTTTATCATTTTTCTACATTAAATAGATAATTTATTTTATTTATATTTTAATTGAATATTTTTAAACAAAAATATTTTATTTATAAATTGATCTATTTTCTGTCAAATTTTCCTTTTATCTTGTTATTTTGGTGTTAATTTCGTGCTGATCTTGATGCATCTCTGTTATTATTTTAATTTACTTTTAAGTTTTTGATTTTTTATTTAACTACATTTTCCTCATATTTTAGGGTTGTTTATTTGGTGTTAATGGGTCTGATTTTTAAATCTGCGTTGCTGTGTTTGCTTGATATTTCTGATTCATTTAAACAAATCCTTGTATTGGCCCAACAATTCCAACTGCTTTTTCAATAATTTTCCGTAATTTTCTCCTTTTAATTCTTAATCCAATTTGTCTCTTTTTGATTCCAGTTGCACTTCCTTTTTATACTCTATAACTTCGATTTCAATATCTTTTCTAACAAACTGTATTTGGTCCTCTTCAATTTTCCTAATATCTCTGACAACTGTTTAGATATTCGATATTTCGAAGACATCATCTCCCGACTTCCTATGTAATTCATTTTCCTTATCTCGACCAAAATGTCAAGATATGTCACTTCACTTTCAATTTTGTCTTTCATTTCTTGTTTGCTTTGTACTTTTTAATTAAAAATGACATTGACATGTTATATTATTTAATGGTCTGATTATTTTCTATTATTTCTTATTTCTTCCATGGTTTCTATTTCCCAGGATTGTGGAACACACCTTTCCTGCAAGTCATTTTGTTGGTCGCAAATTGTTCATGCCATGATGTTCTGTCTCTCATGTTGTTATTCTAGGGTTCTCTCTTCCCAATACGCCGCACGATTTGGATAACCATTGCGTACCCATGACCGAAATCATGTTGGTACTGTACGCAACAGCCGAATGCCATTCGAGCAGGTTAGCGCTACTAATAGTGCTACTCCTCGAAGGACCTTTGTTTTCCGGGTTAGTTTTCCGTTACTTTATCCGTTTCGTTCTAACACACTTATTTATGAACTAGAGAACAAATACTTTACGAAAAATTTTATTAATACCATTTAAATTTTATACACCAAATACATCAGAATAAAGAGATAAGTGGCAGAGGCAGACGGCATATCGATTCTTAATTAACATAGTGTCTATAAGCACATTCACTCTGAATTTGGCGTCCACACAATACTGATGAAATGACGGTTGGGTTGAGGAGTCGATTTACTCGTCCGCGTCGATGTCGGTCGGTAAACATCGACCTTTTGCGGATCGGTAGGGAGGAGGATTTGCATTGTGGATGGGTTCCGTCCGAGTGGAGGGTCCAGGCTCATCGAATCGGTAAGGATTCCCTGCCACATTACTCGTGAGGACAGCAATTTCTCCTATGTCCAGACCCAACCGGTCGAGGACTTGAGTGACTGCAGGCACCTCATTCTAATCATCCACCAGATTGATGTGGATGGAACGGGTCGGTGAATGAAACATCACGGAGGGTGCATAGAGCACATTGGAATCGAGACTAGGAATTTCGAATTCCTGGTAAGGAGGCCGGAGATCGTCGATCCGATATGGAGCGCTAGATGGCTCCGTTTCTCTGAGAAGGTCGGCCTCCATGCGGCGAGGTTCACGACGACGACGATTTCGGTTGGGTCGTCGACGGGCCGCTCTTGAACGTGGTTCGGCTACGGGGATTCGAGGTGGTTCAATTATTAGAGGAGCTGAGGTTGAGGGAGTTGGGATTGCCGTTTCCATCGGAAGATGTTGTTCTGGGATGATGTTTAGGTGACGAGCCCAGACGCTCCCGGGATGCGGGCCCGAAGCTCGGCATCCGTGAAGATTTGGTGGAGCGTCGTGCTCTGCTCTTTGATCAATACTCGCTGGCTGCGCGATTCTGTGATTAATTCGTCTCGAGCGTGAGACAAACGGGTTATCTTCTGAAATAGGCTCTTGGTTGCCTCAGGAGAGGTCCAGGTGCCTTTTACCCGGTTATATTTGTCTCCCTTCTAACTCTTCTAGCTTCTGCCGGAGCGCGATCACGGATGGGGAGAGTCGAGGGATTCTGGGAAGATTGTTCGGATCAGTAGTGGAACTGGTATTCATTTCTAGAACATGTACAGAGGAAAGTTAATAACTGGGGAGTTATTGGGAGTAAGGTTGGGGAAGATATCCAGTCAGAAAAGGGTTCGATGGTAGTCAACCGGCAGAATCTTTGGAGTTGGGGGGTCCTAAGGACAGTTGGATTCCCATTAACAAGTACATTTTGAAGAGTGCTGATGAATTATTGGACAAACCAAACACCGTTCGGGGAAGTACATAAATGAACATTATTCTTAAGGTTCAGTCAATGCTAACACTTGTTGACATTAATTAAATTATAGTACCTATACAATTTATCGAGAGAATTTCTAGGGCTAATAAAACGGGATGTCTACATTAATTGTGCTGTTAATAAAAATGAAGTCCCTATATTAATTATTCAGAGAATTGTTAACGTTATTAAAAATGCAAAACTTATAATAGTTATTAAGAAGATTATTAGAAATTGGGCATAATTGGATTAATGAGTAAGAGGGTTAATTTAACCTTAATATTATTAATAATATCCTTATTAATTATCTAGGACGTTTGGGTACTATAACCTTAAGGGTTTTCGCAATGACATTTATTACGTGATGGTATCACCGCCACCAATGGTTGTAATGATAAATATAATGTAACCATTTGAATAAGAGTGGTAGCTACGACAATAATAATACAGGTGTTGGGCCAGAACACAAATGGCCTTGTAAAATGTTTAAATGGATCGGTAACACACATGCAAATATAACATGCAGTTTTAAATTCAAACCTATGTAAACATCAATTAAACCTAACAAAATATGAGAGAAAAGATAATTACATATAAAATAATAAACATAAAAATAAATTAAAATAATAACAAAAGCACCAAGATCCGCACGATATAAATATAAACATAACACGAAAAACCCAACAAATTCGACCAAAATTTGATAATTTAACAAAATGAAAATTTCATGATAATGAAATTTAAATCAAAGAATTTGAATTAGAAATAATTCAATAAAAACTGTAAATAAAAAATTATCAAAATAAATTAAAAAATAATAAAAATAAAGATTAGAATACACTAGAAAATATCAAGGTCGAATTTTGTTTTACTAAATCAAAAAGAACACGCGAGGTTAGGGACAGAAAATAGGTATACCGATGCATTTTCACATAAACTTTGACCGAAAACCATTTTTGAAATTGCTAGAATCGTTTTTGAAAATCTTCAATCAGTTTTTTAAGAATCTATTAGGTGTGCGAGAGTTTCATTGGAAGCTCTCTCCACGTCGCACCCTCGCAATCTCGATAGAGCTCTGCTTGTATGTCGGCGTGGGGAGAGTAATATTTTATGGTTTATGATTTATGGATTGGTAACTTGTTTTTATTATTTTAATAAATCATTTATGATATATGAATTATAGTTTTGTTTTCTTAAATTCGTCGAAATTTTTCCGGCCCACAGCCAAAGACACACCGCAAGATATTAAAATCAACATACTATTCAGATTCGTGTAAGTGCGTGGAATATCGCCGATGATCTGTGCCCGTGAAAACCCAGCGTGCGGAACGCAGGGATTGGAACGTCAATATTATTCCGTATAGAAGAAAGGAGAAATAAGGAAAATGTCTTTTGGCTACTTCCTCGTTTCTAGTTTTCTTTAAATTCGACCTAAATTATTCTACACACGGCTCAAAATCACCACACCGAGTAGTCCAGTGGGCACTCATTAAATATAATATGAACATAAAATGCGTTTAAGGCTTATTAAAGGAAAGGTGACGGGGAATAAAATTAATATGAAATCACTGCTATGAAATGAAATAAATTAATCGTATGAATTTAACTTAAATAAAACTTAAATAGTAATTTTACTTATTATTAAACAAATCACCCTAGACTTCCAGTAAAGTAGTGAATTTAATCAGACCCTAATCCAGAATATATCCATCAGTACAGCTAATAGAGGCACCCTGTTTATAAATAAAAGCCAACTATAAATCGAAATTGGCCCCGCATAAAAATAAATAACCCTAAAATAATCAAATCAAAAGTATAAACACCGATAGAATAGGGGAAAACTTTATTGTAAAGAAGATTACATAACCCCTCTTGAACAGCTAACTAAACCGACCCATCTGTTTTTCTGCCTTTATATCACTGCAGCATTAACGAATAAATCTACGACATAGGCCATCCACAGTTGATGCTCATTCTTCTAAAATATAACTGTTTAATTTTGATTTAAAGAATGTTCAACACTCTCTTGGATCTGGAATGATTCCCCGATTCCCGATCACCATCACGAACCAAACCACGATCGCCAGAAGTTTAAATTACCACCATTGTTCCAGTATTGAATATTAAACCAATAATTGTATAAAATATAACGGTTCAACGTATCCTAAAAATTGAATGATAATTGAATGTGATAAACTCAATACTGTAAAGATCCAGTGAGTAGGAATATAAACCGGTAATTAAAATCCAACATTTGTAGATGAGAGGATGCTCATGATCTTTCTGGAACGGTAAACTCACGAAATTTCAAATCAATGCATGGATTAAATATTAATCAAATAAAAAATCAAATAAATGGTCGAGAATTGGAAATAACGTGGGAACACTCGCCGTGAAATCGTGAAGTTGACGATGACACACGCGAGTTTTCCGCCGTTAGTATCCAAAGAAAAAAAAACTTACCGATCTCCAACGCCGAATTTCAATGGCCATTCCAAAAATTAAAGAAGTAGCTAAGGCATATCAACAATTAAAATCTTGATAAATACAATTATAAAGTTCGAGCGGATGTCCCGATTGTTTATGCGATCATAATCCAATCCATCCGAACGTCGATTATTCACCAAACAAATAAACTGAATTTTATCAATCACCATCTGACACAGTGTGTAAATAATTTCAACAGGAAGTATGTATAAGAGACACCCACTCTATCGATTCAATAAAAGTGTAATCATTACTACCATTTAACAGAAATTTTGGATTTTTAACATGAATTCCCCACAAATTTTGGATACTGAAGAGTCGTCGCCTAAGATACTCGACGAAGAGGCCGTGACAAATCTGGATGTGACAACGGAGGGTAAGAATTTCATAAATTTCATATTTGATTAATGAGTTTTCTTGGAACCAGACTATCGTGTTAATCGATGGTTACCTGTACTAATAAAATTAGTAGTAATGATAAATATAATAACGAGATTAATAATAATTATAAAGATAATGATATTAATAATATTAATACTAATACTTATGGTAGGGATAATAATAATAATAATGCATTTAATGATAATAATATTAATAATATTAATAATAATAATTATGTTAGGGATAATAATTGTAATGAATTTAATGATAATAATAACACCCGCGATAATAAATAACGATGATGTAATAACGAAAATAATAGTAATAGTTCATGGTAACCATATCAGTCAAAAAAGATAACTGAAAATTATTATTCATAATAATCACGAAAATTCAATAATAATTAAACTGGCGATAAAATCAGTTTGATCATCATGTGATCTTTCCTAGTTTCCCTATCTGAGGTCGCCCTTCCCATGATTTTAAATTCTACTCGCCCCGGCCACTTTTCAGTAGCCGCTACTAGTTGTACAACGATGCCCTACATGTAGGTCCCGTGCAATTGCCAGACCTTACTGCGGACTACCGAGATCTCAATGAGGAGCGACCCACGAGCACAACTAGGGAACTTAATCCACCAGTCGGCCCTAGATCTGTCCCATTGATAGCTATTGAAATACTTTTATTATATATAAATTTAAGGGACTCGAATATAAAAATAATATATATGCATATAAAATTATAAAACATTATATAAAACATGTCTTTAGGAAACGTTGAACCGTTATATTTTATACAATTATTGGTTTAATATTCAATACTGGAACAATGGTGGTAATTTAAACTTCTGGCGATCGTGGTTTGGTTCGTGATGGTGATCGGGAATCGGGGAATCATTCCAGATCCAAGAGAGTGTTGAACATTCTTTAAATCAAAATTAAACAGTTATATTTTAGAAGAATGAGCATCAACTGTGGATGGCCTATGTCGTAGATTTATTCGTTAATGCTGCAGTGATATAAAGGCAGAAAAACAGATGGGTCGGTTTAGTTAGCTGTTCAAGAGGGGTTATGTAATCTTCTTTACAATAAAGTTTTCCCCTATTCTATCGGTGTTTATACTTTTGATTTGATTATTTTAGGGTTATTTATTTTTATGCGGGCCAATTTCGATTTATAGTTGGCTTTTATTTATAAACAGGGTGCCTCTATTAGCTGTACTGATGGATATATTCTGGATTAGGGTCTGATTAAATTCACTACTTTACTGGAAGTCTAGGGTGATTTGTTTAATAATAAGTAAAATTACTATTTAAGTTTTATTTAAGTTAAATTCATACGATTAATTTATTTCATTTCATAGCAGTGATTTCATATTAATTTTATTCCCCGTCACCTTTCCTTTAATAAGCCTTAAACGCATTTTATGTTCATATTATATTTAATGAGTGCCCACTGGACTACTCGTGTGGTGATTTTGAGCCGTGTGTAGAATAATTTAGGTCGAATTTAAAGAAAACTAGAAACGAGGAAGTAGCCAAAAGACATTTTCCTTATTTCTCCTTTCTTCTATACGGAATAATATTGACGTTCCAATCCCTGCGTTCCGCACGCTGGGTTTTCACGGGCACAGATCATCGGCGATATTCCACGCACTTACACGAATCTGAATAGTATGTTGATTTTAATATCTTGCGGTGTGTCTTTGGCTGTGGGCCGGAAAAATTTCGACGAATTTAAGAAAACAAAACTATAATTCATATATCATAAATGATTTATTAAAATAATAAAAACAAGTTACCAATCCATAAATCATAAACCATAAAATATTACTCTCCCCACGCCGACATACAAGCAGAGCTCTATCGAGATTGCGAGGGTGCGACGTGGAGAGAGCTTCCAATGAAACTCTCGCACACCTAATAGATTCTTAAAAAACTGATTGAAGATTTTCAAAAACGATTCTAGCAATTTCAAAAATGGTTTTCGGTCAAAGTTTATGTGAAAATGCATCGGTATACCTATTTTCTGTCCCTAACCTCGCGTGTTCTTTTTGATTTAGTAAAACAAAATTCGACCTTGATATTTTCTAGTGTATTCTAATCTTTATTTTTATTATTTTTTAATTTATTTTGATAATTTTTTATTTACAGTTTTTATTGAATTATTTCTAATTCAAATTCTTTGATTTAAATTTCATTATCATGAAATTTTCATTTTTGTTAAATTATCAAATTTTGGTCGAATTTGTTGGGTTTTTCGTGTTATGTTTATATTTATATCGTGCGGATCTTGGTGCTTTTTGTTATTATTTTAATTTATTTTTATGTTTATTATTTTATATGTAATTATCTTTTCTCTCATATTTTGTTAGGTTTAATTGATGTTTACATAGGTTTGAATTTAAAACTGCATGTTATATTTGCATGTGTGTTACCGATCCATTTAAACATTTTACAAGGCCATTTGTGTTCTGGCCCAACACCTGTATTATTATTGTCGTAGCTACCACTCTTATTCAAATGGTTACATTATATTTATCATTACAACCATTGGTGGCGGTGATACCATCACGTAATAAATGTCATTGCGAAAACCCTTAAGGTTATAGTACCCAAACGTCCTAGATAATTAATAAGGATATTATTAATAATATTAAGGTTAAATTAACCCTCTTACTCATTAATCCAATTATGCCCAATTTCTAATAATCTTCTTAATAACTATTATAAGTTTGCATTTTTAATAACGTTAACAATTCTCTGAATAATTAATATAGGGACTTCATTTTTATTAACAGCACAATTAATGTAGACATCCCGTTTTATTAGCCCTAGAAATTCTCTCGATAAATTGTATAGGTACTATAATTTAATTAATGTCAACAAGTGTTAGCATTGACTGAACCTTAAGAATAATGTTCATTTATGTACTTCCCGAACGGTGTTTGGTTTGTCCAATAATTCATCAGCACTCTTCAAAATGTACTTGTTAATGGAATCCAACTGTCCTTAGGACCCCCAACTCCAAAGATTCTACCGGTTGACTACCATCGAACCCTTTTCTGACTGGATATCTTCCCCAACCTTACTCCCAATAACTCCCCAGTTATTAACTTTCCTCTGTACATGTTCTAGAAATGAATACCAGTTCCACTACTGATCCGAACAATCTTCCCAGAATCCCTCGACTCTCCCCATCCGTGATCGCGCTCCGGCAGAAGCTAGAAGAGTTAGAAGGAGACAAATATAACCGGGTAAAAGGCACCTGGACCTCTCCTGAGGCAACCAAGAGCCTATTTCAGAAGATAACCCGTTTGTCTCACGCTCGAGACGAATTAATCACAGAATCGCGCAGCCAGCGAGTATTGATCAAAGAGCAGAGCACGACGCTCCACCAAATCTTCACGGATGCCGAGCTTCGGGCCCGCATCCCCGGGAGCGTCTGGGCTCGTCACCTAAACATCATCCCAGAACAACATCTTCCGATGGAAACGGCAATCCCAACTCCCTCAACCTCAGCTCCTCTAATAATTGAACCACCTCGAATCCCCGTAGCCGAACCACGTTCAAGAGCGGCCCGTCGACGACCCAACCGAAATCGTCGTCGTCGTGAACCTCGCCGCATGGAGGCCGACCTTCTCAGAGAAACGGAGCCATCTAGCGCTCCATATCGGATCGACGATCTCCGGCCTCCTTACCAGGAATTCGAAATTCCTAGTCTCGATTCCAATGTGCTCTATGCACCCTCCGTGATGTTTCATTCACCGACCCGTTCCATCCACATCAATCTGGTGGATGATTAGAATGAGGTGCCTGCAGTCACTCAAGTCCTCGACCGGTTGGGTCTGGACATAGGAGAAATTGCTGTCCTCACGAGTAATGTGGCAGGGAATCCTTACCGATTCGATGAGCCTGGACCTCCACTCGGACGGAACCCATCCACAATGCAAATCCTCCTCCCTACCGATCCGCAAAAGGTCGATGTTTACCGACCGACATCGACGCGGACGAGTAAATCGACTCCTCAACCCAACCGTCATTTCATCAGTATTGTGTGACGCCAAATTCAGAGTGAATGTGCTTATAGACACTATGTTAATTAAGAATCGATATGCCGTCTGCCTCTGCCACTTATCTCTTTATTCTGATGTATTTGGTGTATAAATTTAAATGTATTAATAAATTTTTCGTAAAGTATTTGTTCTCTAGTTCATAAATAAGTGTGTTAGAACGAAACGGATAAAGTAACGGAAAACTAACCCGGAAAACAAAGGTCCTTCGAGGAGTAGCACTATTAGTAGCGCTAACCTGCTCGAATGGCATTCGGCTGTTGCGTACAGTACCAACATGATTTCGGTCATGGGTACGCAATGGTTATCCAAATCGTGCGGCGTATTGGGAAGAGAGAACCCTAGAATAACAACATGAGAGACAGAACATCATGGCATGAACAATTTGCGACCAACAAAATGACTTGCAGGAAAGGTGTGTTCCACAATCCTGGGAAATAGAAACCATGGAAGAAATAAGAAATAATAGAAAATAATCAGACCATTAAATAATATAACATGTCAATGTCATTTTTAATTAAAAAGTACAAAGCAAACAAGAAATGAAAGACAAAATTGAAAGTGAAGTGACATATCTTGACATTTTGGTCGAGATAAGAAAATGAATTACATAGGAAGTCGGAGATGATGTCTTCGAAATATCGAATATCTAAACAGTTGTCAGAGATATTAGGAAAATTGAAGAGGACCAAATACAGTTTGTTAGAAAAGATATTGAAATCGAAGTTATAGAGTATAAAAAGGAAGTGCAACTGGAATCAAAAGAGACAAATTGGATTAAGAATTAAAAGGAGAAAATTACGGAAAATTATTGAAAAAGCAGTTGGAATTGTTGGCCAATACAAGGATTTGTTTAAATGAATCAGAAATATCAAGCAAACACAGCAACGCAGATTTAAAAATCAGACCCATTAACACCAAATAAACAACCCTAAAATATGAGGAAAATGTAGTTAAATAAAAAATCAAAAACTTAAAAGTAAATTAAAATAATAACAGAGATGCATCAAGATCAGCACGAAATTAACACCAAATAACAAGATAAAAGGAAAATTTGACAGAAAATAGATCAATTTATAAATAAAATATTTTTGTTTAAAAATATTCAATTAAAATATAAATAAAATAAATTATCTATTTAATGTAGAAAAATGATAAAATTGTTGTGTCATTATTATTGAAAGTCGGTTTCCTCTGACTCCTCGTGTCCTTTTCGAATCAAATAAGCAAACCCAACACAGAATAATTTTATTTGCACTTTACCACAGTTACAACTCAATCCGATTTATTTAAATGTTTTGTAATTACAATTTGTGATTTATTTGCACCTTTCAACCACCGAATCAATTTGATTATCTTAAGGTAGGTTATCCAATGGATAATCACCTTTACTGCTAGATAACTTTTGACTTTACTTGGGTTTAGACTCTTTTACTGACCTGACTAGACTACTCATTTGCTTCGACCACTGGCCATTTCGTGTTTTCCCCTTTCCTTTTATACTCCTGCTCAGACTGTTTTTAGACAATTGTCAACACCATTTGCTGCCATACTAAATTTTTAAAAATAATTACTTCCCACAGACCACCTTAGCCGACATTTGTCAACAACGTTTGCTACATTAATAAATTACCAATTAGGAAATAATTACCTCTCCATAGATCAGTGGCGCCCATTTTATATTGTTAAGACCAATTTACCCTTTTATATTATTCCGTCTACACGCCGGGTTTTCCTCATATCTCGAGTTTCCCATTGCCTCGGACTTCCAATTGACTCGGGCTTCCCATTAGTAATTGTTTTTTTTATTAATTTGTTTTTGTCTTATATTATTTTCTAGGTACTCCTCACTAAATTTTTATTATTATTTCTGGATTCGTCTCTCAATTTAGCGTTCAATCATACCAATTTCCTCCGATCAATACTACTTTCGAATTTTTGTAAATTTTTTTTAATTAATGTTGCACTTTTATCATTTTGTTGTTTTAAATATAAATAATAGTGAGGTCTAACCTTCCACTCAATAAAAATAGAGAATATAAAAATATAGTACTGAATTTTACCCTAAAATCAAACTACAACAATGAAAAGTCCGTAAAGACATAAAAATTTATTCATACATAAAATAACCTGTTAACTCCAGACATAATTGGAATGACGGATTCGCTACAGTACACACACACTTGTTGAGATGAGATCTGCGTAAACCCGATGAATTTTCGAATCCCAAGATAGCGTTAGACGCTTGAAATGCCTCGAATAGGCTAGTCAAAATTCATAATCGTTTTGGAACCAACTCAAATTATTTATTGAATAATACTCTTAAAATAAAATAAAATGGTTTAATAATCGATATTATTTCAATTGAATTTGCAATAGAGGGGCCCATAATTAAAATGAGCAGGAATATCCTCTGTGGTAGCTCGTGAACCCAAAGGTTTTCTAGGGTGTTTACAGTTATGGCAATATGGCTCACCTTTTAATAGAAACGGCCCATTGGAATACATTTCCAACGTCATTTTTGACGGGTATCCATTGGTTATACCTCTTGTGCGCGCATTTGGTGAGAATCCCTTGTAAGTGGCCTCGAAAAATCATTTATCCTTTACCCAACAGGTACCCAGCATTTCCATAAAATAAGGGCAGAATGCTGCTTAAATATTTTAAAGATGCTTATTTAAATTAGAAATTGTAGAAATAGACGAGTATGGACCATGCTATAGAAAAAAAGACGTAAGACCTTCCATCGGCAGTCAGGAACCCGAAAGTGGAAATATCATGAGGAGTAGCTCTTGAAATTGAGCTCATCTGCTCATGTATTTTCAATCCCTATGAACAGTACCAACATGGGTACATAGGAGGGACAGAATAATAATATTGAAGACGTTTAGGTAAGAGTCACACAAGGACCCTAGAAAAATAAATTAAGATAAACCCTATTCGATAACATTTACAAAAATCGGATTTTTTATGAAAATAAGATGTATATTATTTAAGTTAAAGTTATGAAAATATTATAAGAATATGTAGCTATTAACAAAAGATATAAAGGGAAAAAAGTTTTCGAAATATCTCGGAACCTTTTGGACAACAAAACCTCCAAATTACTTTAAAACTAATTTAAATCTTGGAGAAGAAACTTTCAAAGCCAGAACTGATTTGTGAGATTTGTAACGTAAATTAGGTTTCTTCCTCTCATCTCTTGGGATATCTTTATCAAATCAATTATTCTAAGATAAATAAATAAAAAATTAATTGAACTTGACAGAATGACTCATTTGTTAACCCTTTGAGGACCGGTTTTTTTTAAAATTTATTTAAATTTTTAAATTTTATTTTTTTTATAAATATTTATTTATTTCATTAAAAACCGGAAAAAAAATTAATTTTATAATTTTTAATATAAAATTTATTTACATGAATATAAATATTTTATAATATATTTTTTATAAAATATTGTTCAATATTCACATAGGTTTATTTCATTCATTCATTCATTCATTCGAAAAAACCAATGACAAGCTTTTCAAAATTGGAAACGTTGTAAATATGGTCAAAGAAAAATTCAAAAATGCCATCATACCCGATAGAAACATTTGTATAGATGAAAGTCTAATGCTGTGGAAAGGAAGATTGAGCTTCAAACAATATATTCCATCAAAACGCCATCGATTTGGAATAAAACTATTTGAAATGGTGGACTGTACCACACAATGCATTCTCAATTTTATCATTTATACTGGTAAATCTACAAAGTTTAGATTTCATGAATTACTTGGTATAAGTGGATCGATCGTAATGGAACTTATGAATATGCATCTGGATAAGGGACACGTTTTATATGTTGACAATTGGTATTCAAGCCCACCATTGTTCGAAATACTTCATTACAAGAAAACTGGAGCTTGTGGAACATTACGAAAAAATCGCAAAGGTCTTCCGAAATATTCTGGAAAAATGAAAAAAGGTGAACTTGAAAGCTACAATACTGATAAATTATTGTTTCAAAGAAGGATGGATAAACGCGAAGTATTCATGTTGTCCACAATTCATAGAAATGGACTAGTTGAATCAACAAAGACCAATTTCCAATCATTCGAAAAAATAATGAAACCAAAAACAGTTATAGATTACAGTTTATTCATGGGTGGTGTGGATTATTCTGATATGAGAATGTCATTTTCAGAATGCGTTAGAAAGACTACCAAATGGTACAAAAAGTTCTTTTATCACATCATTGATATGGTAGTACATAACGCTTATTGTATATACAGAGCGAAGAACAAGTCAAGAATCCAATTGGCTGATTTTAGACTGATATTGGTTAGACAGTTGATAGAAAAATATGGATCTCAAAGAAGCGAACGAGTTGGAAGACCACCACTAAGCGAAAACCCACTTTGTTTACAAGGAAGACACTTTCCTGATAAAATTCCAATAAATTCTGGTGACAATGGAAAGAAATGCTGTGTTGTTTGTTCAACTTCAAGTGATCGAAAGAGAACCACAATAATTTGTCAACTATGTGAGATTCCATTATGCATTGTACCATGTTTCAAAGATTATCACACAAAAGTAAATTTATAATAACCATATTTATTGATAAAATAAAATAGTTTATTTTTCGATTGAATTTTTTGTCTTTTCTTATTTTACATATTGATTCGTAGTTTTTAGAAAAAAAATTTCTTGAAAAAATCATTCGTTTTGTTTAGTTTTATAAAATACACACAGAAATGCGATTTTCATTGTAGTTTGATTTATTTTTAGTTTTTAGCTAATATTATGTAAACAGTGTGTTTTATGAAATTTTTTTATTTGAAAAAAAATTTTCTTTTTTAATTTTATATAAGAAAAACCACATTTGATATTTTTAGAACTAGTTTGCCACTATAGTGGCGGCCGGCCCTCAAAGGGTTAATGAAATAGATGAAATGATTAGTTTCTAAGTTTAAATAATTTATTAATTATAATGTTCCAGCATTGTAAAATAGATAATAACATAGTAAAAAATAAATTAATATATTTTTTATTCTGTATTAATTAAAACAAGTATTATAAATTATGAAATTTAAATCTTTCCACGTACATTTCCTAATTTTATGAAATTTAGATTGGACGCTTCTTGGCGACAAGTTTTGTTTAAATGATGTTCTCTTTTTGTATATTTATTCAAGTTCTTTCATTCGGATAATATTGGAAACGATTTCTATCGTTACTCTTAAACGACTTCATTGCATAAGAGTTTACTTTTTCATGTATTTTGTAAAAACTATTGTTATTTGTTGAATTTTTATAGAATGTATTATCTAAACTCTCTTTATCTCCGTTTCCGTCGTTATTGTAACAATAGTCTCTCTTTTACTTACTCCTTGTTTCGTAGAATTCGGCTCCGATTTATCATTTTTACTTGGTTTGTTTAAATTATCTGCATTTGTTGCGCAGTTTTTAGTTGTAGCGTTTCTCAGTAAATGGCATTTTTCAGATTTGTTTTTAATGAGAGAAAGCGCTTCGATCATTCTATTTGTATTTTTATATCCTTGAAATTAAAACCTAAGCAAAATTTTTTTACCGGAGTCAATTTTGACAAAATGGTCACAGACGTCATATACGGTATCCGCTCCGAGTGGGCTGAGGTAGTTCTCAAATAGAAAATTTCAAGTTTTTTATTGCAAAACAGTAAGCTATGATATGGAGCCTTACTTGTCTCGTATACAAATAGTGACCCTTTTACACTATCACGAATCCACTCTTTTGAGTTTTGCAAAAAAAATATGTTTCTACCTTTATGAAACTTTCAATGATATCTATAGCATCACTGTCCATTTGTTTTAAATTATGCAATTTCATTTGTTTTAATTATGTCATTAGCATTGCCCGTGTCACCCAACCGTTTTTACTGTGTTCCGTGTTGGAAGGGTAAGCAGAATTATTTTTGAAAAACTTATTCATTTTAATAATTGATTTTAATTTTTATACATTTTGATTTATAAAAAAATATACTTACATGATTTATTTCTATTTAATTTGAATTATATTGGATGAAATTATTTTCAATTAATTATGACAATTAATAAAATAATTTTAATAATTTTAACTTAATTGCATTATGTAATATCTAAATATTTGAAATTTTTAAATATCTTAAGAAAATAAGAGACAAGAAATAATATCAATTGATCTTTAATATTTACCAAGATAAAATAAAAAAGTTGGAAAAAGTAAAATATATATATATATATTAATACGCCGAAATATCTTTTTCACTCCTTGTGCACTTTTTTATACTTTCACCAGTTACTGCCTGCAAATATATGAAGATTGTGGACTGCAAGGTAGCAAAGTTAAGCAAAATGATAGATATGTAGCGTTGAAAGAGCCAATCTGAATCTAGATCAGAATTAGTTGCAGGAATGTGAGTAGAGGGGTCATTTTCTATTTCTATAATGGAGGTATAGGGTCTATGTGATGTAAAGTGAGGGTTGAGATCGTCTATATCTATTGTCATGCCACGGTGACATCTTACGCTTTTTTCAGGGTCAAAGGTCTTTTTCTTGTGTTTATTCATAATGTGTTTATTAATATCTACTTGGTCGGTGTCAAAGGTCAGGTGGATCTCGGAGGGTGCCCCGTGGATATTTGGCTTGAAAAAAAACAAAAAACAGAGGCCCCCCTTAAAAAAAATTTTTTGGGGGGGTTTAAATTTTTTAAAAATTATTTATTTTAATGAATGAAATTTTTTTAATTATTTGTTTTAATGAACGAATTTATTTTTGTTTTAATTAATGCATTTTTTATTTAATATAATTTTTTTGTGTTCAAATTTAAAATTTTTAAAAATATTTTAATTCATGATAAAAAATTCTAAATATTTCGATTAAAAAGCCTAAAAAATAAAAATAGGCTAAAATCGCCTATGATTGGTCGTACTATAGTGAGGAGTATTTTCGAATAAAATTGGCTCAAACCCGATTAAAGAACCTAAAAATATCGAATAAAATGCCTAAATATTTTTTCATACTTAAAAACCCATAAAAATAAAATTGACTTAAATCGCCTGTCGACTAAAATCATGAATTTTTTTTTATTTTTATTTACTTTAATTATTTGTTTAAGTCAATAATATTCTTTATTTATATTTTAATTATATTATTATTAATTTTAATTGTTTGTTTAATTCAAATCAATTATTTATTTTTAAATTATATTATTATTAAATTAAATTGTTTGTTTTAATGAAGTGAATTAAATAATTATTTTTTTATTTTCATTTAATTATTTATTTAATATTATTATTTTTATTTAATTAATTATTTATTTTATATTATTATTATTTTATCATTATTAAAATTTTCTTTTATTTATTTTTCTTTTTAAAATTTAATTGTAAGTCTATTATTAATATTTCAATGTAAAAAAGATAAATCTTCGATAATTTTTAATTGTAAAAATAACAAACTTTCAATCCATACAAATATTTTTATTGACAATAAAGATTAAATAAAAAAGATTAATTTTTATTTCAAATCTAAAAATATCCGAGTAATATGCTTTACGCATTTCGGCCAACAATATATGGATTGTTTGGTCAAGTTTGAAATCGTGGCAACCATGGACATTCATTTGAACATGTTACTCTCATACTATCTTTACAAACAATGCAATTTGCAACACATCGATCACCAGATCCCTGAACGTTTGTGATAGTGAATCTCGAGAAGTTCTTCAATGTTAATTCCTGTGAAATGGTAAACTTTTGTTGCGAGAAACTCTGGTGCGCAATAATCCAACGTATTTCTAATTCTTGGATAAAGTTCCTGAATTTTTTTTTTTACATGTTAATAACGATAAAAATTTTTCAAAGTAAGATGTGAAAAAATAAATTAATATGAAATTTTCAAAATAATAATAATAATATTAATATTAATAATAATAATAATAATAATAATAATAATAATAATAATAATAATAATAATAATAAATTCATCAACAACCAAAGAAAAAGTTAACTTATTTGGTATCAACTTCTGAATACTGATAACCCATACACACTGAACAATAAATTGATTAATAACTGAACAACAATCACTAGGTACTGTATACAAATGACTGAGTACAGTACAACTCACTATATACCATACTAGGCATTGAATAATTGAGTATCTTATTCATTAAAATTCCCTATTTAACTAATATTTACCCTTTGAACATCGATATTCAACCAATTTAACCCACTTAAAAATAAAATTTTCTCTCAATCATTTCACCTTAAAATACTTGGTTATTCACTATACACACACTCACAATATGTTATCAATAACTAGTTACTGAACAAATCAATATCAAAAAATTGTTTACTGACCAAGAAATCTTTAAATAAAAGCACATAAAAAATTTGAACAATCAAAAGAAGTACAATTTCAATTACAAATTTTATTAACTTCTTCATTCTTTTATCGATCCTTGATGTCTCCAAATTGTTTGGTTGCTTAGTTAACTGGTTGCTATCAAGAAACTATTAATCAAACTCATTGAAGCCCAATCAATTGTTGTATTTTCTCTGAATAAAAATTTATTCCTTTGTTTACAGTCTTGTATGTGATTTATTGAAATTATTTAGTAAAACTTAATATTTTCTATTCTTTTCACTTCAACTCTTGTTGTTTACTGAATGATAAATTAATTAGTAAGTAGAAGTGTTTGTAATTGATAGTAAAAAGAACCTTGATTAGAAAAATATTCTTAAATTAATTTCACAAAACATATATTACTTTCACAGTACTTGAAATAAATTTTCATATATTTATTGAAAATTATTAGATTTTTAAGTTTCTAAACATCATTGAATTCTATTGAACGACTAATTCTTTGAAATAAATCTTAAAGCTGAATTCAAATTCTTACAATAATAATATGAATAATAATAATAATATTAATATTAATAATAATAATAATAATAATAATAATAATAATAATAATAATAATAATAAACTAGAGCCTCGAGTTGCGTTGTTCCAACTTGCGTCGTTTCGAGTTGCGCCACAAAAATTTTGATAACCTAATTTTGAGTTGCGTTGCTAATTTTCGAAATGCGTCGAAAAAAAGTTTTAAAATAAAATTTAATCAAAAAATAGCATAACGTCTATATTCAAAAATTAAAATTTAAACCGAAACTAGAACGCAATGATTTATTTTTAAATGCATCTGCAAATAAAACAATTTTTTAGTTAACTTAGCCCAAGAAGCTCATTTCGAAGGATTGGACGAGGCCGATTTCGATGAAATTTTAAATGTAGAAGAGGATTTTGATGTCAGCACCGCAGATTTAATTGAAATGGCTCAAAATATTTATGAGAATGACAACAATTCCGTAGAAGTACCAGAAGTGAAACAATTAACAACAAAGGGTATGTTGAAAGCAATTAAATTAATATCTGAAGTATTAGAAATATTTTTTTTGCAGAAGATCCAGATGCTGATCAAAGTGCAAAGGTTACTCAAGCTGTAGAGGCCTCCATCAGCTGTTATAAAAAATTTACTTGGATAAAAATCAAAAGGCTGTTCAAATAACTCTGAATAATTTTATAATAAAACAACCAAAAGAGAAGCAACGCCAAATCCTGAACCAACGTATGAATTAGAATCTGAATAAATTCTATAAATTTATGTTGTTTCATTATTTTACATTATTTTAAAATTCTATTAATGTTTGCATTAGTTTTTGTTTTAATAAAACTTATTAAATAATAGTTAATCTATTCATACCTATTTTTTATTTAAAATATGTAGCAATATAACTAATTTTTTTTTAAAAAACATGGATTTCAGATTTTATCGGAACCTATTATATAAAAACAGTACAAATGTATAAAAAATTAAAATTCGAAATGCGTAGCAATTTATTGTAAGCATTAAACGACGCAACTCGAGGCTCTAGTGTAATAATAATAATAAATATTTAACATAAATAAAACATCTATTTATCAAATTAAATAAATTACTAATTTAAATTAAATAATTATAAAAAAAATATAAAACTAAATAATTAAAAGTAATAAAATAAAAATAATGTAAAAAAATTTACAAAATGATTCTAATAAATAATTAAAATAAGCAATTAAAATTAATTTTTAAATGCATTAAATAATTAAATGAAGTAATTTAATAAAATAAGATAATAATAACATACTACATTAATAAGTAAAATAAATAATTCAAAATAATTAAAATAAATAAATAAACTTGACCATAACAAGAATGGTCAAACTAAAACCCAATAAAAGCACACTAGTCTGTGTACAAAAACTGTTTTTTAGTGTGACGGTCAATAGTCTTTATAAAATTTGTCTCATTATAGTGTAACGAAAAATAATTTTAAATTTCACCAAAATTTTATTTAATGTAATGCATTAAAACAAAAACATAATAGCTCAGATAGCTGCTACTAAGATCCTACGTAATTTTCGCCTTTGCTTCTTGTCTCAGCGAATAATCCATTTTTAGCGTATCTTTGGAAAATTAAAAGATATTTGTACTAATGTAATAAGTTATTTCAGTGAATTGCAAAAGCATGATAAAATGTTGCATATCTAAATAAATGAAATAATTAATTAAAAAACACTTAAATAATTAATAAATAATTAAATAAAATTTATATTTAATCATTTAAGTATAAAATAAATTAGTTATTATTTACTATTATCTAGCAATCAGTAACGGATGAAAGTATCAAAAAGTGCGCAAGGAGTTAAATAGATATCTAGGCAATTCAATATATATATATATATTAAACGATAACGCCAATGAAAAACCTTTCGTACGATATATTTCGATAGCACAGCTATCATCTTCAGGTACTCAAAACCAACTAAAAATATTATGAATTAAACATTTAATTTAAACAAATTATTTTTTATTAATTTAATTTTTTAATAAATAATATTTTTAAAATATATTTTAAATTAATTTTAAATTTTAAATTTTTTAATTATATTCTAATTTTTTAAAAATTAATGTAATTTAAAATTTTCAATTATTTTAATAATATTAAAAAAACAAACATGATTTAACATACGTAAACTATTTAAAAACATTCAAAACATTCGTAGTCACAGCACTCTGCACATTAATCTTTGGATCCAATGACCTTATCAGCAATGCTTCACATATCACTCGTTCCCAATAACTATTAAAACTTCTCAACAAAATTCTAAAATCAGACATTCCTATATCACTTTTACAGCCTCTATTGTGTTCACTAATATTGGTCAAACCCTTCAATCGACAATGCTCTAGAACTCGAGTACAGAGATGACGGGAAGTCTCTCCAATGTATGTGGCATTACACCCATTAACATGTAAATTGATAAACGAGATCAGAACACAATTCAACCGGAGTTTTTGATTTATTAATAAACATATTGCGTACCTTACACGAATTAGAGACGATCTTATACTCTAAATTTCCTATCAGTTTACCCAACTTCCTCTTATAATTTGTAAAGCCTTCAGAGTACGGCAATACTAACACATATTTAGGCTCAATTTTTTTATATCCATTTTTTACCATCACCCAGATCAACACTCAATTCACACCCATCCGACAAATTACATTCAGAATTTGTTTAAATTAAATGTTAATTCATAATATTTTTAGTTGGTTTTGAGTACCTGAAGATGATAGCTGTGCTATCGAAATATATCGTACGAAAGGTTTTTCATTGGCGTTATCGTTTAATTAAATCGTTGCCAAATTTATTTAATTATTTATTTATAAATCATGCTGCAGCTGTTCCAATATTCAAAAGGTTTATGAAGGTTTATAACTCCCTCAAAAGAAAGGAACTAGACATTAGTTTCTTGAGACTTGTTTAGAAGAAAAGATGATTCCTTCGTTCATTTATAAAATGAAACTAAGTGATTGTCTTTCTAGTAAAGATGTCCAATTAATACATAGAAGAACGTTAAGAAGAATGTTGGAATCAGAGAAAATAAGGAGAACTTCCATTGATAAAAAACTAACAAATATTGGATTAATGTTAAATAATGCTACGAATGAGTTTTGTTTACAGGTATGTGTAGAATGGTGTATCAAAAATTCGATTGTGCAAATAAAATTTAATGAGAATGCTCATATTAAAAAATTGATTAATTTGAGAAAAATATTTGGGATTTCTAAATTTAGTGTGGAGAATACTGTGATAAATTTGAGTAAAATAGTGTTGAATGATGATGAAGAGCGTGTTTTAAAATTTGGTCCAAATCACTGTATTAAGAATCGCTTGGATGAAACAAAATTGTGTGCAAAAATTGAAAGTTTATATTTTCATATAGCCCGATCGATGAAAGGCATTAATGGTAATTATGTGAAGAGCTCGTTAAGTGCAAGTACGATGGAGTATATCGATAAAACAAAAAGCAGAATATTAGGGATTTTATGACTTTAAAAAACTTAGCTAAAAAAAATATAAATATCTGTAAGTTTGACAAAGGAAATGGGATAGTTATTCTTGACCATGATGTGTATGTAAATAAGTTGAATGATTTGTTAAATTCTCCTCAGTTTGTGAAATTGCCAAAGGGTCGGAAGAATGGAAAATTACCTCCTCTTAAGGATGAAGAGTTTGTGCAAAAAATGTTAAATGGTTTTATTGAGAAGAAGCTTATTGATGAAGAGGTAGGTAAGTCTATTCGTCCAATAGGATCGCAGCCAGCTAAACTATATGGGCTGCCAAAAATCCATAAAGATGGTGTACCTATGAGACCAGTTTTGTCGATGGTTGGTACTGCCCAGTATAAAATAGCAAAGTTTTTAGATGGATTATTAAAACGTTATTGCGATCAGAGTTTGAATGTAAGGATAGCTTTGAGTTTGTTTCTTGTATTGCAAAGCTACAAAAACGAAGTATGAATGATGTTATGGTTTCGTTTGATGTTTGTAGTTTGTTTACGAATGTGCCACTGGTGAGACAATTGACTTATGCTGTGCGTTTTGGAATGAAAATGATTCGGAACATCACATTTTAAATAGAGGGGCATTTCGAAAACTTCTTGAATTTGCTACTTCAAATGTCAATTTTCTTTTCAATGATGAATGGTATCAACAAATAGATGGAGTCGCTATGGTTCCCCTTTAGCACCAACGATGGCATCAATATTTTTGGCTAGTTTGGAAAAGAAAATTGCTTCTTTCCAATTTGAAAAACCTTTTGTTTATAAAAGGTATGTGGATGATATTTTTCTTATATTTGATAACCAGAAACATGTAGAACCGTTTTTGCATTTTATGAACAGTTTACATAAAAACATTGTATTCACATGTGAAACGGAGAGAAAGTCATCAATTGCGTTTTTGGATTTGTTATTCAACGCAAAGATAAACAGTATGAGACAGAGATTTATAGAAAACCAACTGATACTGGTCTTTATACTTCTCCAGAAAGCTTTTGTGAATTTAAGTATAAGAGAAATATGGTGAAAGTATTGATTTATCGTTCATGGGCTTTATCTTCTACTTTTGCTAATTCGGTAAAAAGTGTTGATAAATTGGTTGAGTTGTTGATAAAGAATGGATATTCTAAATCATTTTTATTGTTGATGATAAAAGAAACTGTTGATAAATTGATTAAAAATCCTAAGGATCCATGTTGTGGAAAGTCTGAATGTAATTTGTCGGATGGGTGTGAATTGAGTGTTGATCTGGGTGATGGTAAAAATGGATATAAAAAATTGAGCCTAAATATGTGTTAGTATTGCCGTACTCTGAAGGCTTTATAAATTTTAAGAGGAAGTTGGGTAAACTGATAGGAAATTTAGAGTATAAGATCGTCTCTAATTCGTGTAAGGTACGCAATATGTTTATTAATAAATCAAAAACTCCGGTTGGATTGTGTTCTGATCTCGTTTATCAATTTACATGTAATGGGTGTAATGCCACATACATTGGAGAGACTTCCCGTCATCTCTGTACTCGAGTTCTAGAGCATTGTCGATTGAAGGGTTTGACCAATATTAGTGAACACAATAGAGGCTGTAAAAGTGATATAGGAATGTCTGATTTTTAGAATTTTGTTGAGAAGTTTTAATAGTTATTGGGAACGAGTGATATGTGAAGCATTGCTGATAAGGTCATTGGATCCAAAGATTAATGTGCAGAGTGCTGTGACTACGAATGTTTTGAATGTTTTTAAATAGTTTACGTATGTTAAATCATGTTTGTTTTTTAATATTATTAAAAAATTGAAAATTTTAAATTACATTAATTTTTAAAAAATTAGAATATAATTAAAAATTTAAAATTTAAATTAATTTGAAATATATTTTTAAAAATATTTATTTATTAAAAATTAAATTAATAAAAAATAATTTGTTTAAATTAAATGTTAATTCATAATATTTTTAGTTGGTTTTGAGTACCTGAAGATGATAGCTGTGCTATCGAAATATATCGTACGAAAGGTTTTTTATTGGCGTTATCGTTTAATTAAATCGTTGCCAAATTTATTTATTTATTTATATATATATATATATATATATATATATATATATTTTTACTTTTCCAAATTTTCTATTTTCTTTGGATAATATTAAAAATAATTTAATATTTATTTCTTGTCTCTTATTTTTTTAAGATATTTAAAAATTTTAAAAATTTTGATTATTATGATTATTATGATTATTATTATTATAAGTAGTATCAATGCAATAAATTTTTTCAGTGAATTGTAAAAGAATGAAAAAATGTTACATATTTAAATAAATAACTACGAAAAAATAATTAATTTTAAAAATTAAATAAATGAAATAATTAATTTAAAAAGTAATTAAATAACTAATAAAATTAAAAAAAAATAATTTAAAAATATTAATAAACATAAAAAATTTAAATAAATTTAAATAAAAATAAACAATTAAATAATATTTATATTTAGGCATTTAAGTATAAAATAAATTAATTATTTTTTACTATTATTTTGCAGGCAGTAACTGGTGAAAGTATAAAAAAGTGCACAAGGAGTGAAAAAGATATTTCGGCGTATTAATATATATATATATATTTTTACTTTTCCAACTTTTTTATTTTATCTTGGTAAATATTAAAGATCAATTGATATTTATTTCTTGTCTCTTATTTTCTTAAGATATTTAAAATTTCAATATTTAGATATTACATAATGCAATTAAGTTAAAATTATTAAAATTATTTTATTAATTGTCATAATTAATTGAAAATAATTTCATCCAATATAATTCAAATTAAATAGAAATAAATCATGTAAGTATATTTTTTTATAAATCAAAATGTATAAAATTAAAATCAATTATTAAAATGAATAAGTTTTTCAAAAATAATTCTGCTTACCCTTCCAACACGGAACACAGTAAAACGGTTTGGGTGACACGGGCAATGCTAATGACATAATTAAACAAATGAAATTGCATAATTTAAAACAAATGGACAGTGATGCTATAGATATCATTGAAAGTTTCATAAAGGTAGAAACATATTTTTTTGCAAAACTCAAAAAGAGTGGATTCGTGATAGTGTAAAAGGGTCACTATTTGTATACGAGACAAGTAAGGCTCCATATCATAGCTTACTGTTTTGCAATAAAAAACTTGAAATTTCTATTGAGAACTACCTCAGCCCACTCGGAGCGGATACCGTATATGACGTCTGTGACCATTTTGTCAAAATTGACTCCGGTAAAAAATTTTGCTTAGGTTTTAATTTCAAGGATATAAAAATACAAATAGAATGATCGAAGCGCTTTCTCTCATTAAAAACAAATCTGAAAAATGCCATTTACTGAGAAACGCTACAACTAAAAACTGCGCAACAAATACAAATAACTTAAACAAACCAAATATAAATAATAAATCGGAGCCGAATTCTACGAAACAAGGAGTAAGTAAAACGAGAGACTATTGTCACAATAACGACGGAAACGGAGATAAAGCGAGTTTTGATAATACATTCTATAAAAATTCAACAAATAAAAATAGTTTTGACAAATGCATGAAAAAGAAACTTAAATTCCAAGAAGTCGTTTATGAGGAATCGTTTCCAATATTTTTCAAATGAAAGAAATTTGAATAAATTTACAAAAAGAGAAATCATTTAAACAAAACTTGTCGCCAAGAAGCGTCCAATCTAAATTTCATAAAATTAGGAAATGTCTTTGTAAAGGTTTAAATTTCATAATTTATAATATTTGTTTTAATTAATACAGAATATATAATATAAACAAGCAAAATATTTTAAAAATGTATCTATTTTTAAGTCATATTACTATTTTCGATTGAATTGATATGTGTCATTGTTGTCAGAGAGCAAACAGCTATGATTACTCAAGGGCGATTGAGTAATTTCTTGATCTGCATATTCGCATACAAAGTGTTTAGATATGTTTAACCGAATCTACCTACCATAGTTCTTTAACAGGATCCTCAGATGCAACACCGGCGAATATTTTACTCTGCATCTTTTTACAGCATCTCTCGATGAGGTAATATCAAAGACTCCCTTCAGCACACATTTTTATATAACTGCAACTAACTCTGAGCCATTCAGCAACAGGATAATGTCTTGTAAATTTTCCACAAAGAGCAATCAATTTCCGTCGAGTACAGAAGCTTGGACTGCATTTCTCTTGACCATGAAAAAATTCAATCCACTCGTCTGCTAGTATTGAGACCAAGGACATTTGCTTGATGATAGGCTCAACAGGTCTGGTTAGCAGTCCAAATTTGGCCAGATGCTTTGAAACGTCATCTACCGACACAAGTTTTGTGTCTACCGCAATATCGTCTATATAGGATTATTCACAGAGGCTGGTATCAAATCAGACTTCAGGAATTTCCGTAAAATACAGTACATGATTTCAGGGCATTTTCGAGTCAGATGAAACAGCTTATCCTTGTGTTATTTAACCTGTTTTCCCATCTGCAACCACAAACATTATTGCTGCCTGTGTGGCCACAGGTTCCAAGATTCTATTCATGAAAGTTAAACTACTCAAACCTTGAAATTGTTTTCCTGTTTAACTACAAGAAGGGAAGGATACCAAAATTGTGATCAGCAATCACTGAAACGAGTCATCTTCTAAAATCTATCTATCCAGCTCTGTTTGGTAATCTTCACGAATATCTGGTTTAATGTTATATTCTGCTATGCGATTTTTTAAAACAATCGGCTTGTCTTTCCAGAACCAAGATGTGTTTCAACGCTTTCCGTTAAATACGGGTTGATAATCATTGTCGTCTAACAAATTTAATCCAATGACACATCTGCAGATACCAAATTGAACCCTCTTATCCGTAACCGCAGCATCGCCATAAAGACTAATCACGTCCAGGCAATAACGACGTTTATAATACTAATGAGATTTCTTGAAATTAAACATCTTAAAATTTTGGAATTTCCCGAATTGAAATAGAACACAACATATTTCGCGCACATTACACTCTTTGGCTGTCAACTACAAGAACGTTTCTCGGCCCAATTGCCTTTTAGCGAATCTTCTGGAAACTATTGTCTGAGAAGACTTGGTATCGAAAAGTCCAATACACAGTTTCATGTCTACTTATACTAAAACTCTGCAACTCCGGAATTTAGTGTGAAACTGTTGATACTGTTGTTTCTCCCGTAGCGTTTCTTTAGAACCGATTTAAGTATTGTTTTAACGTGTGTCCTAAATTATCACAGTTCCAGCATTTCACGTTTCCGCGATTTTCGCTTTTAATGCGCAAGTGGTTACGCTTCGCATGATTAAAGCATTTAAACCTTTTGTGAGCTTGATTGAATGCTACTAATCCAGTGCTTTCTGGATTGTCCACCATTAACTCCAGAGCCTGCATTACAACTTCAGACAGCTCAGATTAAGCACACTTCGCAAGTATGACACCATTGTCTGACATCTGATTCAATAATGTCCCAATAATACTTTAGTTTCAATCTTGATAACGTTTTCCGAGCGGATAAATGTCCACCTAGTGCTCCATTATGGTATATCAACATTCTGCCATGTCCACAACCGAATAAAATTTCCCCATTTCTGTTTTGGGAACAATCGAAAGCTTTCATACCTGTAGCTTGTGTAGTTATTGTACATAAAATAAAGAGCATAACTATTGCCCGTGGAAATATCATCGTTTTTCTTAGCCCTGGGATATCCTTCCCATTTAACGGTTTGTATGGTAACTTTATTTCATCACTTTCATTTACTGTAAGATCATTATTCAACCTCCATTCTTTTTAACCCACTCTGTAAAATATTCGTTTGAGATTCGTGCAGCTACATCTATCAAATTTTCCAAATTATCCGTTTCTGCTATCGCATGAGCTCCAATTTCTAAAACCATATAAGTTAAACTTGTTAACATTAATTCTTTATCAATTCCATTTTAGTCAACTTTTCAATTAATTTCTTATCATAAAATTTATCGTTTTCTCCAAATCTTTGCACGACATTTGGAAGTCTGTTTTTCATTTCAGTTACCATGTTTCCTAACTCATACTCTACATCTATTTTTATTTCAAACATCGGATATACTGCTTTAATCAAGCCCATTAATTTTATTTTTATTTCATCAACTTCCTGTTCAATTCTCACTAAACTCTGCTTTATCTCGTATAAAGTTCTAGGTTTCCTAACAATTATTTCACTATTTATTTCACCTCTTGGTGCCTCAAAGTTTTCTTGCTTTTCGAATGTTCTACCTGAATTTTATTATTCACTTTTTTTTCTTCTTTATCACTAAAAATTCATATACGTTTTCTCGTTCTATTCCGTTTACGTTATCGTCTTCTATATCTGTATTTGAATTCTCCGAGTTACTCACTGGGTCTACTTTCTGTTCCTTTATTGTCACTACACAATTCACTAAATACCCTGCCTTTCCATCGGCATCTAGGTATCCGTTTTCATCTAATTATTGAGGCTTAAACTTACAATCATATAAATATTCATCATCGTCTAACTCTTCACCTTTGAACATCAATATAGTAATTCCATATTTTCCTATTCGGTTAGCAGCTCTTTTTCGTAACTTCCGAACCTTTGTACACTAATTTCCTCTTTATACTCTGGTTTTCCGCAATCTTCATAATCTATTTCTATAATAATGTTGGGCCAGCACACAAATAGCCTTGAGAATTGTTTAAATGCATCAGTAATACAGCATGAAAACCCACCACCAAGATAACTTAAAATACAATATACAACACCAACTAAACACTTTGAAATCTGAGAGAATATAAATAAATATAAAATTAAAAAACATAAAAGTAAAATAAATACAAAATGCATCAAGAACCGCACGAAATCTATATATAAAATAACATAATAACAAGAAAAATTTGACCGTAAAATGACCATTTATATAAAGTAAAAATTAATGAATTAAATGAATAAAAATAAAATATTTTTAGCTGAATAAATTTATTTAAAAATGTTAAAAATAAATTACCAATTTAAATTAAGAAATAAATAAAAATTTGATTTAGATAACACAAATAATTTCAAGGTCGAATTTTGTTTAATCGCAATAAATTAACACGCAAGGTTAAGGCCAAATTATAGGTGTGTTTTCACAAATAGTCAGTCTTATTTTTCGGAGAGAAAAATTTCAATTTTAGTTGCAACTTAGTTTTAGAAAATTAGTTGATGTGCGTAACTAGTCGAGAGCCGTGCATTCAGGCAATTAACACGGGTAGGTATTTTGCCCTAACACAACCACTCTCGGCTAGTGTATAATTATTGATTGAATTTTTCGACTGGAATTAATAGAATGTACACGGTGAATTTTAGAATTAAATTTATGGAATATACGCAGCGAATTTTCGAATTAAATTTAGGGAATGTACACGGCGAATTTTCGAATTAAATTTATGGAATGTACACGGTGAATTTTTCGAATTAAATTTTTGGAATTAAATTTATTCGAATTAAAATTTTCGAATGGTATTTACTCTAAATGTTTTTATGAATTATCAATTGCCGTATGTGGCCGAACGAATTTAACGATATAATATGCTGAATAAATATTTTCTATCTACAACCTTCGTGCGTCGAAACTTTTATTCCAAATACTATGGTAAAATTTATTTATTATTCCTTTTTCGGCCCACAGCCAAAACATATTGCAAGACAGAAAAATAAAACACCCCTATCGACTGTGTAAGCGCGTGTATAATCGCCAACACACGTGCCCGTGAAGGTTCCGGCGTGAGAACGCAGGAACCCGAACGTCAAATCACTGAATTAAATAGCGAAAGAAAGTAGCTTGAAAGTGGGTCTTTTGGCTCAACCTCCTTGCACTTAATTTCGATAAAATCGACATAAATATTTTAACAACATTCGGCTCAAAATCATTAAAACCGAGTAGTCCAGTGGGCACTCATTAAATATAACATGAACATGCATAGACCTTAAGGATAAAGAGAGGGAAAGGGTAGCGGGGAAAATTGCGAAATCGTTGCAACAGTTAAAATGAATAGCCATCGGAAAAAGATTAATCCGAATGACTAAAATCATGAAAAATAATGTTTTAAAGAATTAAATAAAATATGTTGAATTGAAACGGTAAATATGGGCAGAACGCTGCTGAAAATTTCGGAAATAGTTAAAACATTTATCATAAAAACTGTAAAATAAGGGCGGAACGCTGCTCAACTTTTCCGAATTGATTAAAATACTTACAGAAAATAGTAAAACAAAAGTGAAATGTTGTTCGATTGTTAGTTTAATATTCTCTTGAAACCACAAAATGAGGGCGGATCGCTGCTCAAAATTTCCGAATCAATTAAAATACTTATCAAAAATAGCAAAGTAAAAGTAGTATACGGCTCAATAATTGATAAGATATCCGGATAAGACCGTAAAATAAGGGTGGAACGCTGCAAAAATTTTCCAAATTAATTAAAATACTTCAGCGAATATTGTAAGGAAAAAGTGGAGCGAGGTTCAATTGTTGGTATGATAATCCGATAAAGTCGAAGAATAAGGGTTGAACGCTGCAAAAATTTTTCGAATCAACAAAAATACTTTATCGAAAACCGGAAAAATACAGATGGATTACGGCTAAATTTTTATATAAGAAAAATATTTCTTAAGACTGAGGAATAAGGACAAAAATTTGTTAATAATATTGATAATAATAATAATAATAATAATAATAATAATAATAATAATAATAATAATAATCATGGTACTTGTAATAATAATGATAATAATTATGATAATAATAATAATAATAATAATAATAATAATAATAATAATAATAATAATAATAATAATAATAATAATAATAATAATAGTAATAATAATAATAATAATAATAATAGTAATAATAATAATAATAATAATAATAATAAATAATAATAATAATAATAATAATAATAATAATAATAATAATAATAATAATAATAATAATAATAATAATAATAATAATAATAATAATAATAATAATAATAATAATAAATATAATGGTAATTATAGTAATAAGAATAACAATAAATGTAATAGTAGCAACAATTAATAAAGGTAATAATAAAGGTAATCAAAACCGACCAACCCTGCTACAAAAAATAATGATATTGATTACGTCCATCAAGTTAACGGAAGCTGAGGAAAATATCACAAAGGAAATAAAATCGTTCAGAATACGAACAATAAATGAGAAAGGAAGCGCAAGCAAAGGAATATGCTTACAATTGACGATGAATACAAGCATAAGTTGTCAATTCGATTCCATAGGAAAACCAGGAAAGATGGAAATACGATCCGAAAACTCATCATCATGTCAGACCACCAAAGATGTATGCAGAAATGCTACAGAAGATAGAAACGTAAAAATCCAAGTAAAGCCAGGGATAGGCAAATTGCGAATAATAAACAGAGGAATAGAAACCATTGAACAAGTATGTATACAAAATAAAATTATCGATTGTTGGAAAATGAATATGAAAACAGGAAAGAAATGCGAATGGGATAGTCTGGAGGGCAATGCGGAATACATAATATGTGCCAACAACGATATAATAATAACTTGCACATTAGCCAAAACCCTGGGAGAAAAATTCACAACACCAAAAGAAGAGCCATACAAACGTCGAGCACGAGAAAACAAAGAAATAATAATAAAAGTGGAAGCAGACCCAAAGAGTGGAGAAGAGATAATAGTCGAAAATATGGGTAAAGAACCCATTACAAAAGTTTGTGTATTTGAAACCAAAAAGAACGGAACGATGAACGAAAGAATCAAATGTCAATCAAACGAGGATATCAAAAATCAAAAATACCGTATTCCAACTAAAAGAAAACGTGGAAAGTATATAGTACACGTTCAGAAAGGAAGAGATGATTACTGGAAATCAATAACAAGAAAGTCACTAGAAGCAATTACGACAAAACGTCCAGAAAAAGAAACAAAAGAGGAACTGTACCAACGTCAGATCAGAGAAAGTAAAGCAGTAATAATAACCATAGAATCGAATGCGGCAAATGAAGAGGAAATATCAATTGAAAACACAGGTGAAAAACCTATCACGAAAATCTGCGTATACGAACCTAAAGGAAACGAACCAGTAAACAAAAGAATTCAATGCGAAACAAGCAAAAATATAAAGAATCAAAAGTATCGCATCCCGACAAAAAGAAAACTTGGAAAATATGTAATAAATATTCAAAAGGGAACTCATGGACATTGGAGAACGATAACAAGGAAACCATTCAAGTCAAATGCGACAGATCAATCTATAACAAAACAATCTGAGAGAAAAACAAACAACGAGACATGGCAAAAAGGAATGCTCATGGACGACAGCCACCTTTCAATCCACGAAGCATTGCAACTCCAGAAAGCACTTAAGAATGTACAACCAAAAGAAGGAATAATGGAGACAACCAGTGCAAGGGAAAATACAACTATGCAGCCTAACGAAAAGAATTATATGATTAAAATGATCTGGATAACAACAGCAGTAATAAGCAGCGTAGTAATGCTGATAATAATTCAATTAGTGAGAACTACCAAATGCAGAAAGAAGCCAGTGAAGAGAAGACTATGGCCGGCAGTAGAAAAATTCAATTACGACATCGAATTAGGACAATACGATGTAGAGAGAACTGAGGAATATGAAATCATAGGAAATTCCAGTACAAGCGGACTCTGGTTAAAAGAACCGCCCATTATCGAAGCACAACAATGGTCAAATGAATTTGATGTATATCAGATAACGAACGAGAAATATGGGGATATACGGACATTGCGTATAGAGTCCCCGGAGACGATGGTGTAAGACGAGAAAAAGACGTTGTATATAGTGTAAAATATTATGTAGTATAGTAGTAGTAATAATATGTATATCTATATGTAAATATCGTACAAAATGCGTTAGAGACAATACGCAAACAGAGAGAATGCAGATGAATTAACGATGTGTTATAATCAACAGATGGATCCGAAAAACGTGAATCAACAAAACCAAGTTAGAATACCACCGTTCACAGAAGCAATACAACAAACAGCAGCTGCCAATGCACCTATAGAGATTGTAGAATTAAATCAAGGAATATACCAAGATCAAGGAATCGAGGCAACGTGGAGACGACAATGCGAATTAATGACACTAATAACGAACAATGCGCAAACTCAGTAGACAAATACTCACCTAGTATTAACGGAAAGTGTGAACAGAGGTCTACAACAAGCCATAAGACTAGAAGAGCAACAAAGAACAATACTACAATTACAGAGAATAAACGAACAATTAGCAGATCAAGTTAGATGGCAAGCTGACGAAATTAGAAGACTACGTAACAATCAACCGCACGTAGATCCAGCAAGTTGGGTGGAATGGATAGCATCGATGCCAGAATTCACCCCAGAACCGGATTCAACAGTAGAGTAAAAAAAATAAAGCGTACCTTGTAAATATGTAAAAATAAAACGATAGAAGTAAAGCAACGTCAAGTAATTGAAAATTTTTGTAGATATGCAGACAATTATCGAGAGAATAAGAGGAAGCGAGAATCCATCCGAAGATACGAGACGAATAATGAAAGATAAAATTAGAGTGGTGAACGATATCAAAGAAAGATTAAAATGTTGTAAATGCAAAGAATTACTGATTGGAGCAAGACAGACGAAATGCGGATGCAGAATATGTACAGATTGTACGATAGACGTGATAAAAACACAAACAATAAAATGCCCTGGATGCGACGAGACGATTGAAAGAGATGAAGATCCGACAACAATGGATAAAGCCACCAACAAAGAAATCAACAACCTATTAATTCAATGCCAAGTAAAAGAATGTGAATGGAAAGGACTGATGAAGGAAGCCGAAAGTCACGCAAACGAATGTGAATATAACGAGATATTATGCGAAAAATGCCAAACCACCACAACGAAAAAGACTATGAAAGAACATCACCAAGTGTGCATCAAGAGAGAGGAAAAATGCGAGTTCTGTGGAGTCATCGACGAATGGATAAAAATAGAAATGGAACATCGGAATCCAAAAGAGGAACAAATATGTGATCTATATGAAGGAATATGTGCAAACAACTGCGACAAGAAAGATAAAGTCAAATTAAAAGAACACTGGAACGAATGTATAGGCAAACCAATCAAATGCCCGTTAGAACTATTCAATTGTCAAATACAACTACCAATTGCGGAAATGCAAAAGCACACGATAGAAAATAGTATCGAGCACACCGAAATTATGATGAAAACGATAGGAATGTTGGCATGGGAAGTAAAAAGCCTACGAACAGAAAATGATGCACAAACGGCGATAATAAGAGAATTATTAGAATCCAGAAAGAATTTCGAGAGAAGCCAAGGAGACACACTCAAGAAAATGGCCGAAATAGAAAAGAAAATGCAACAGACGACCAACAGCCTAAAGGAACTAGAAACCAACAGTTCGATCGCCAGAAAACATCCTACAGCACCATTTATATGGAAAATAACTGAATTCGCAGAAAAGCTTCAGAGAGCAAAAGATGGAACACAGAGAATCTTAGATAGCCCACCAATATACAGCTGGGAGAATGGATACAAATTGGGCATTAGATTATATCCAAATGGAGATGGAAATGCAACAGGTACCCATATCAGTGTCTTCGTCAGAGTAGGAAAAGGAGATTACGATGAATTATTAACATGGCCTTTTAAACAAAATATGATATTAACAATGAAAGGACAAGAGGATTATCGCAACCCAATCAGAACAGGAAATGAACCACAGAGGGGAAGACCAACAACCGACTGGAATACAGCAATTGGTACACCACGTTTTTATCCACAACAACGATTAAGAGGAGAAGGATTCTTGCGAGAAGATAATTTATATATAAAATTGGAAGTAGAGAAGCCAGACAGGACGTTGTAAAGGGAAAAAGAAAGTGTAAATAAATGTAAATAAAATAATAAAAATCAAATAAAAATCAAAAAATTGCACATAATCAGAAAAATTAGAAAAACAAAAAAAAATTCAAAAATAATGACGATATTTAGATGGCAAGCGGAATCAACGAAGAGATAACAGTACAGATGAGAGAAGGACCAGATTCGATATGGACGAGACTATGGAAAAAACCAGAAGAGGAAGAGAAAGTTAATACACTTGCAGCAGCAATTATATACTATAAAGACTACGACGGAATAAGACGGCCAACGCGAATCATAAAAGCGATATACTCACAAATGAGAGTGAGAGACGAGGAGCTGAGAAAAGAGGAACGAAGATATTTAACGTTTAAAGATAATAAAGTATTTACCGACCGGCAAAGCAAAGAAATGGCTGCAGAAGGATTTTATTTTACAGGAACGTCAGAACTACCGGACGAAGTAACATGCATCTATTGTAAAGGAAAACTCGCAAAATGGGAAAAGGGAGAGACAGAAAAACGAGAACACCTGAGGAAATTTTCAACCTGCCCATTTAGAATTAATATTGATGTCAGAAACCAAGCGATGAACAGATCAGAAGGACTTCGACAATCGGAATTAGACAAAGATGAAAAGGGAGGTGAGAAAAAGGTAACGATAATAAAGAATTTCGAAGATCCAACAGAACTAATATGGGAAAAAGAGACTATAAATAGAACATTCGAAGAGAGAATTAAAACTTTCAAAGGAAATCCAAGAGCAGCGGAATTTGCGAGTCAAGGATATTGCCAAACAGCCAGAGGAATAATGTGCGAGGGATGCAAAAACCAACAGCCAATACCAGATCAGAATGTTAAAAAGCTAAAACATAAAGGAAAATGTATGTATAAACAAGAAAAAGAGTCAAAGAATATCGAAATAATAATTACAAATCAGCAAGTGGAAGATATTTTGGATCGACCAAAAACGAGAACCATAATGCTACTATCAGGAGTAGAAACTCAAAAAATGAGAAAAATAATCAAAGAAAGGCTAGCTAATAATTTAGAATGGTATGACTCGACACAAGCAATAATTCGAGCAATCAAGCGATATCAAGAGAAACCAAAAGAGAATCGAGACAAATCAATGATAAAAGAAGCTATTTTGGAGCAGCATCAATGTGTGACATGTTGGCAGAAACATGTTGAAATAATTTATGTGCCTTGTGGGCATATGGTCACATGTGAAGCATGTGGGTTAAAAGTCAATATATGTCCAGTATGTAGAAAGCCGATCAACGGGCGGATCAAAGGATTCCGTTTCGCTGATCAGTAATTAAAAACGAAAACAATGTGTAAAAAGTGTAAATAAAGATAAACGTAAAAACAAAAAATTATAAAAACTCAAAAACCACAAAAATACGAGATGATGTAAATTATGATAAAATTTTGAGATGATTGAAAAGAGAGAATAATCGATTATTAATATTTAGAAAACAATTATGAATCCAAACGAGATAAAAGAAGTTGTAACAGAAGCTGAAGAGTCAAAACCAGCAATCAAGGATCAATCGGAATCAATAAAAGTAACAAGTGAAGAAGTAGAATTATGGAGACAAAGGACGTTGCAATTAAAAGAAATGCTATTAATCGCAGAGGAAGAATTAGCACAAGAGACCCAAAAAACGAAAATGATGAAAGAGAAGTGGGAAAAGCAACTAGAACAAAAAGTAACTTACCCAGAAGGAAAAGAGAAAACGTACCAAGAGCGAGAAGAGGAAATGATGAAGGAATTTATGCAGAACCAAACTAGAATCAAAAATCAAAGGAAAGAGATACAAACCCTGGAGCAAGAGAATCAGGATCAACAAAGCGAAATCGAAAGATTGCGGGAAGTGATAAAAGATAAAGACGCAGAGATACGAGAAGAAGGAGAGGAGACGATAAAGATTATACAACAAATGCAGGAGGAAATTGGGCAAATTAGCACCCAATATCGAATAGAGAAAACCAAGAGAACCCATATGGAACAAGCCAAAGAATGGGCAAAAAGACAAGCGCGATATTGGAAAATCAAATGGACAGAAGACAGAGAACACTCAAGAAGTAATTGGGAATCGCGGATCAGACATTATATTCAGCAAATAGCCGAAGAAGAAGATAGAACAAGAGCGTACAAAGCTAAATGGGAAAACGCAAAGATCGAGATAAATAAACTGAGAAACCAAGGGCCAAAACCAGCAAAGAAAATTAGAGAGCCCAGAGACGATAGACAAGAAAGAATGCTGACTCAGATAACTGATCAGGCAAGAAAATGGCGAATAGAATGTAGAATACTCGAAGACGCCAACGCAAAACAATTCAATTATATAGTGAAATTGGAGCAGGAAGTCGAGTATAAACAGCCAGAATTAAAGAGATGCAGATCGAGCAGGACGAAGCTCACCGACAAAGACGAATACAACGAATCAAAACGGAAAAGAAAGAAAGTTGGATTAAATTAGAAGCAGGAAAATGGAAGGACCAGTACCAGGAAGCCAAAAAAGAGATAAGACGACTACCCAAGAAATTGCTGAATACCGAAGATTGGGAGCTATGGGAGCAGATTGAAGAGCAGAAACATACACTCGACGATTACAGTAACCAAATACGAACATTAGAATTCAACGAACGAATCAGAAAGAATACAATAGACAGGCTCAGAAAAACCGAAAAGGCCCATAGAAAATGGATTGATCAATTAAATCAGAAGATACTGGAAACCTTAAATGAACAAACTGACGAAAGAAGACAAAACCAACAATTAAAAGAGAGGATAACAGAACTCCAGCAGGAGGTGAACGGACACCGAGGAGTTGCAGTATTTAAAGAAATTCAGTTGAGACATCAACTCGAAGTCAACGAGCAGTTGAAAGAACAAGTTGAAGCAGAGATAAAAACGATGAAGCAAGGATATGAGGAAAATGAACAGAACCTGAGAAGAGAAATCGAAAAGCTAAAAGCGTTGGAAAACACGCATCGTTTAGAAACGCAGGTGGAAGAATTAACGGAAAATGCAGAATATCTTGCCTATCTCTTAGACGAAGAGATACAAATATCAAACGCCTTGCGTGAAGAGATAAATACCTTGCAGAACCGACCACCAATCCTACTTATGCCGTTATACCCAACTGAAATTCTAAACCAAGTAACCGCCGAACCCGATGAAGGATTCGGGGAGACGGACGAAGCGGCAATATAAAGCTAAATAGGAAAATTGTAAAAAGTGTAAAAATAACGAAAATAATAAAAACAATAAAAACAAAATTGTAATCGATGTATATTTAGTATGAATTCGAATAAAGTAGAAATCCGAATGAATCTAGAAGACGGAGAATACGTACCAAGCCCAATTCAATTAGTAGAACCAATCGAGCAAGACCCACTGAGATATTACAGTAAAAGATGGAGAGCCGAAAGAAAGGAATGGCAAGAGCTAGTGGAGGAACAAGATTCAGAAATCGCCCGGATAAATCAACAACTAATACAGTCAAAACAATTAGTCAATATGATAAAACGAAAAATAACATCCAGCATGAGAGAAAACAGAAATCAAAAGAGAGAAAATGAACGATTGAGGCGAGAATTAGCCGAAATAAAGACTCGTGTAATCCTAGAAGATTATTGGAAAACCGAAGCAGAGAGAATGAGAGACAGCAGAAAAAGCGAACAGAGATACGTAATACAACTAGAAGACAGTTGTAAAGAAGCCAGAGAGATAAAAGAAAGTCACCAACAAGCCCAGGACGAAATTAAAACATTAACAGAACAACTTCAAGAAACAAAACGAAAGCTGGAAAAACAGACAACCAAACGAGTCAATTATAAACGTCAACTCAAGAGAAAACAAACAAAAGAAAGAAATCTTCAGATGAAAATCTATAACCAACAAAGAATAATCAAAGAAAACAAAGAGCGACTAAAAGAACTCCCAAAACTAACCGAGCGATTAATAAAAGCCCAAGTCCTGATAATGAGATTTTCAGAAAACAAAACTAAAGAGGAGTGCGAGATACACTCAACCCCAGAAAAAGAGAAAGAATAAAAAGGGCTAAAACTCCACTGTAAATAAACGAAACAATCTTGTAAATAAATATAAAATTGACTATGTATAAAAATAGAAAGTATGAACCTAAACCTGTGGATAATAATGATGATAATAATGAGAGAGTGTGACACTGAAAACCCGTTGGAAAAATGCGAGAAATCCCAACCCTTCAGAAGAGAGGACAGCACCTGTGCCGACTTCAAAGAAATTTGCAGAAACCCCAATAATGAGGAATGTCAACAAATAAACCTCCAATGTATGCAATGCCCCACAAAAGAAAACAAGGACGAGATAAAACAGAATATCGAGAAAACCCAAGCAATGGTACAAACCCTACTAAAAAATAACGAAGAGATAGCCAATATAAAAAATGAGAACCGAGAGATACAGAAAACCCTAGAAAGTATCATCAAACAAATTCAAAAGAAAGCCAAAGCAAATCCCAATAATAAACCAATTCAAGAAATCCAAAAAATCGTCCTGTCAATCGAAAGACAACAAGGAAAACAAATCAAACAGAAAAACGAACCCAGTACAACAATTCGATCAATCGAACTTATACTACCGATTAGTATAACCTCTAACATGATACTCCTAATATGTTGTCTCATCCTCGGCCTAACAAAAAACAAGCAAAAGCAAAATACCCAAATTCAAAAACTCAGAAGAATGTTCACCCAAATTCGAAAAATTAACAAAACTAACGAAACGACAAGACTCTCGCAGATTTCCATCAATCACCCTTCAAGATCAACCCAGCTCGAAAGCGAAACCCAAGCCGTCAGCGATTCATTCGAAAACAAATACAACTGAGTTACAGTAACTGATATTGATTTGAACTGTTATTAGAAAACTTGCACTGATATTAAAACTGAACTATCTGATTTTATTTGATTACGTATTGTAGCAGGACCTTAAGTCCATCTTTATCTTGATGATTAACCTTACCGTAGATATTTTTATGAATGTGAATGTTGAAAATGTATGGATTATTATGAAATCAATTGAAATTGCGGGTCGCAATTTTACGGACCCCCGAGTGTTTTATGTTGGGCCAGAAGGTAAACGGCCTTGAAAAATGTTTAAATGGATCAGAAACACACACGCAAAATAACATGCAATTTAAATAAACCCACTGAAACATCAAGTAAACCATATAAAATCTGAGAAATAAAAGAATTAAATATAAAATAATAAACATAAAAATAAATTAAAATATTAACAAAATGCACCAAGATCCGCACGATACCTACACAAATACAACAAGAAAACACAACAAATTCGACGAAATTGAAAAAATCAATTAAAGTTCATTAAAGTGAAATTTAAATCGAAAAATTTGAATTAGCAATAATTCAATAAAAATTATAAATAAAAAATTATAAAAATAAATCGAAAAATAATAAAAATAAATAATAGAATTTGCTAGAAAAGAACAAGGTCGAATTTTGTTTTACTACATCAAATTTCACACACCAAAAAATTAGGTATATATACTGATCCATTTTCACATTTAAGTTAACCATTTTTGAAAACTAAACCATTTTTCAAACCATTTGGAACTAGTTTAAATACTTTAAAACTATTTCGTGAAAACCATTTGAAATTGTCGTTCAACTTTATTTTGAATTTGTCAGCCACAGAATTTTTAGGTGAGAAATATTTTGGTTGGAACACTCTTTCCACGTCACGTCCATAGCATCTCTGTAGAGCTCTGCTTGGCGGCGACGTGGGGAGAGAGGTATTTATGTTATTTCATGTTATGCTATGATGTTTTTTCAATTTATGGAATGGTTAAAAATGGGTAATTATGTTGTTTTATAATTAATAAATATTATTAATATATATAACTTATTTTATATGCTTTTATAAATTAAAATGTCGAAATTTTTCCGGCCCACAGCCGACACACAACGCAAGTAAATAAAATCTACACAGTGCAGATGCATGTAAGTGCGTGGAAAATCGCCAATGATATGTACCCGTGAAGACTCAGCGTGCGCAACGCAGCGGTCGTAACGTCAATATTCATCCCTATAGTTGAATCGAGGAATAAGGAAGAAGTCTCTGGCTGCTTCCTCGTTTCTCAGTTCTGTAAAATCGACCTAAAATCATATTACATACGGCTTAAATCATCACACCGAGTAGTCCAGTGGGCACTCAGTAAATATAATATGAACACAAAAATGCGCCTAAGGTCTATTAAAGGGAAAGGGTACGGGAATAAAACAAATTAAAATCGTTGATATAACTAATTGAAACTTATAATGTGAAATAAACTGATCATTGGTACACCAAATTAACTGTAAAAATTATTCGATAAATAATTCATTAACTCGATTAGATTAAATTATTGATTAATAATTAAAGACAAATAAGCGGAATTTGTTTCATTTTGAGTAAAATTAAAAGAACTTTGCGTAAATATACATACTTTATGGATAAATAAATTAAAACGATTAAAGTTGACGTAGTTATAGATTAAATGTAAAATCGTCATAGTTTATTGGTTAAATAGTTCCTTGATTAATAAAAATACCTTAATTGAATTAAAAGACGATGCCGATCAACCAAGTCATTCAGTGATTAAAATTAAACGATTTGAATAAAAGTAACTTAGTTCCCTTAGTAAAGATCAAATAAACCTTAGACAAGAATAGAGTAGAACTAGATTCATGAAGTTATTAGTATAATGGTAATGTTAAAATAGTTTCATAGAATAAAGATGGGATAAACTAATTGGAATAATGATGTTGCACGGAATCAAAATAAAGGTTGAATAAATTAGTTGGAATAAAAGATATGCGAAAACCGAGTAATGAAACCGAACTAAGTTATTACAACCGTCCCTAAATCCAAACTGAAATGATTTATAAGTTTGCGATAAGGTTTTCTAAAAATGAAACAAGTTCAGAGACGAAAAACAAAATATATGAATTAATGTTTAAATTAAATTAATATCATTATAAAAATCCATGTTTTGAAAAATGAAAAAACTTTTATTTTAATAATATACAAATCGTTAACTCACGAAGAAATGTCGAATGCATAAAAATCCATAAAACGAAAATATTATAATAGTATAAAGTTCATCCACTTGAAGATCTCGAACGTAATATACCGTTTTCCTTAAAAAATAGTGATAAGATGGTCAAATTAATTTGCAGAATAACTTACCTGAATAAATTTTCAACGAATTTGCCAATCGATAATCCTAAAATGAAATATTATAAATCACCGGATGTAACTACATAATCTCACTTCCTTTTAACCGTTCAAATCGCGATATCCGCCGGAAGTTACACCACACATACGTCGACGCTTCAGTGAATCGACATCCGCTCTCGCCTTCCAACGATCATAGCATTTGCTAAACGAATTTGACGTCGATATTGGATTTAGAAAATCCATAAACTTATATCATAGGATATGATGATAAGAGTTGTTCGGTTTAATGACCAAATTTATATTAGAAAGCCTAAAAATGAAAAGTTAAGTAAACGAACAAAATCAGATAGGATACAGGTAAAGAATTCTTAAAATCCCCACTTGCATTCAACGCTACCTCCATCGATATAGCCGCTATCCTTAAAATCAACTCGACAATTTCTTGACATCATCTTGCTTAATTAAATAAAATGAGTTGATCAATAGACTTACCACACGTAAATGTAATTTCATCAACATAGTTCGCCCGTTTCGAAAGTAGTCCAACCAGATAGAAAGCCACTAGAACTCAATAAGATTAAATCAGATGACACACTCAACAGTGACATAAGCCCTATTTGTTTAACAATTTAACATGGTAAAGTTAATGGAGATAATAATAAAGCGTTTTAGACATGCCACACGAACAAAACATCAGTCGAAGTGTAGGAAAGCAGAGTCAGTCGATAGTTCAATCGACCACGATGTCATCAGATCCGATACATCAACAATGGCAGTATCCGACTGCTTGGAAGATATTAGGCGTAGAGAAGGAGCCCTGCGATATCCCAGAACGACAATACCCAGCGGCAGAAACCTACACAAACGCCCAGAACCTCCTCACCCAGTGGGAAAGGGTGCAGGAGCAGGTAGATGTGCAGGTGGTTAAGGCGACGATGTACCTTGCAAACGTGGTAGAAGACATCCTCGCCGGGCGGATCGCCATCGCCTATCCACCTCGCCCAGTCCGAGATACCCGAAGACCCTACACAGTGGAGGCTCTCAGACGAAGCCTGAAGCGATACTGTCCCGAGGAATGACTTAACAATGATAGTTTATGTAGTGGTTGACTCAAAATATTAGCAATTTGTGTGTTATTTTCTTCTTATAATTAGAGTTATGCATGATTTAGTTTAATGGGATGAGTGACTATTTAACTTAATCAAGGATAAAATAAAATAATCGGTTTAATTACAGCGATGTTGTCCTTACGAATCTTGCAAACGGAATTGGACCACGCGAGACAAGCAAACACGGAATTACTCGCCCAGATTATCCAATTAACGCGAGAAATGCAACATATGAAAGCAACATGGACGGATCCCGCAAAGACGAAAACGATCTACCATCGACTCACAGCGGCCCAGAAAGGCTGGGGAGAGGAGCGGCAGCTCAACCAGAGCCTGTGCACTCAAATTCGGGGACTCGAAGTCGCCCTAGTGGTATGCCGGGAAGGTGAAGCGGTGACTTATCCGCTCATCTTCACCCCAACCCAAATGCCGCAGACAACCACCAAGCCAGCAGAACAACCCATCACTACAACCAACAACCGTCGACCGGGACGTAAGGAACGTGCCCGACGTCGCGCAACACAACTCCAAAACGTCAAGTAGTAAATGATATACATGTGTTTGAATCGAATAGAATAGTTTTAGCCTTAGTTGAATTGTTACTTTAATATAATCGTATGCCAACATTGTCCTAAACATTTTCACTACTCCGCCAATTCGTTCCACAGTCGAATAAGAACCTAATCCTGAATAGTTACGAGGGACAGAGCAAAGCGAGCATAGGTCTTCTATCGACAGCTCGTGAACCCGAGGGTTGTCCGAGCAACTATAGTACTAGCCAATGGTACTCAATTTTTGCGGGCAATCCACCACTTGAACACATTACCAACGTTGCTTAGCAACGGGTGCCAAGTGGCGATCAGTATCATTTTGTATGGCGTTACTAGGGTCACCGGGAGGATAAGCAAGATTTGAAACCCTGTAACCCACCAGTAATAATAATTAGGAATAACAAATACTAGCCAGGCAAAGTAATTAAACTAAATAAAATAAAAATCTTTCAGCCATAATACATTATTAATAATAATTATTATTAGAATTTAGTTTCCAGATTCTTTTTTTGCTGTCTAAAAATTTTAAAGTCCTTTCATATTCTGTTGTAAATATGAATCAACAGAGCGAATGAAAACCCAAATAAAAATGAATTTGTAAAATGCCGCTAGTGATCTTTATTCCGAATGACGGACTAATCAAACCACTTCAGAGCAAATGAATGATCCAGAGATACGTAAACTTCAAGTATTGATTGTCAAATTAATGGCTTTTTATTTACTTATGACTTGGAACTGAATGAGTTATATAGTTTTTAATTTTCAGCCTTAGAAAATTTTTTAAATTTCATATCAAAATTTCTATCATTTTCCATTCAACAAAATTTTTTCTTCCAAACAAACTTCATTGTAAAACTAGTTTCCGATGTAATCAGAAATTTGACATAGCTCATATTTGTGAGTTTACGTGTGTGTATATATATTCCAAATATTATTATTATTATTATAATTATTACATTAATAGATCAACCAGCAAACATACAGATTCGAGGACGAATCTCAATTAAATGGGGAGATATTTTGGAGTTAGGTGATTTTCAAAAATTATTATAATAAATAAATAAAATTAGGAAAATAAAATAATTAATTAAAAATAATCAAAAAATTAAAATCCATATTTTCCGGGGGAAATGAGTATGTGCCGATGCCAATTGATGAGACGAGTACGGAAATAATGATATAAAATTAATTCGGGACCCCTAAAAAAAGTTATTTAAAAAATACAAATTAATTAATTAATTAAAATGGCGAAAACTAATAAATTAAATTAGGGAGAAATTCTCCGAATTTAATTACGAAGGGAACTGATTATTCCCTAATGTGATTTATTTCGTAGTCTTCTCCCGGGAAACGGCCGAAGCGGCCAAAAGATAAAAGTAAATTGTCTAACTAGTTCCCCGGGAGTCCAATGTAAATTTCCGTAAATCAGATTAGTTGTTTGAGGAGATTTTCCCTATATAATGGAGTCTCAAATCAACAACCGGGACACAAATAATTTTGGAAAATTGCGAGTAACAGAAAAGTTAAAAAAAGTCGTGAGATTGAAAAAGAACTAGTCAGACTTGTCAAGGATATTTTAGTAGTTAATTGAAAAGGCGGCTTCCCGTGGGGATTCCTGCCATTATTGTAAAAGTAACATTCGAATCGTTGTGAAATTGTTAGTATCGAATAAAAGTTTTCCAGTGTTGAGTTATTCCAGTATCATTTAAAGAGTACGTGGAGTCAGAGTAAACAATTCTACAGACCAAATAAAATTATAACTCAACAGTATCCCCGATTTAAACTTAAAAACAACGAAAATTAGATTTAGATAACACAAATAATTTCAATGTCAAATTTTGTTTTATCGCAATAAAAGTAGCACGCAAGGTTATGGTCAAATTATAGGTATATATACTGATGTGTTTTCACAAATTTTCAGACTGATTTTTTCAGTGTTATTGTGTAGTCTTATTTTTCAGTATTACTTTTCAGTTATTACACAAATAAACTGTACCGTCCAAGCGCTGTTTATAAACGTAAAATGATGAATACATATAGCAATGAACGGAGAACTGAAAGGAAGTCTTGTGGCAGATCACTCATTTTCCTCACATTGATAAATAAGGCTAAAATTTCAAACAACAATCGGCTCAAAATCACTAACACTAAATAGTCCAGTGGGTACTCATTAAATACAACATTTATACAACGTAAGTCGTGTATTTTTTATGCGGTTTTCTGAGATACGTATCTAGCGCATTAAAAGGTCATTATATATTCAACATTACAGTTGTAAAACCTCACTGATATATTTTGTTGTTCAAAAACTCAATCAAGTATTACTTTCATTTCCTTGCTGACATCTATTTAAGTCTCTTTAATACCTGTCTTAGATTTTTCTAGGTTTAAATACTAACCGTATTTTATTAGTTGTGTGAATTTAATGTGTACTAACTTTTGTCTCCACGATATTACATTCAGCAAACAACCATTTAGTCTTTGAGATTTTATTATTTTCTTGTTAGGAAACTGTAATACCAATATTATTCCTAATCTTTTACAGCATTAATCGTGCAACGATTTGCAGAATGAAAATGAAAAAAGAATTAATCAAATGGTTGGGATCAAATATATTTACTCAAGGAAAAGCAAGGAAGATTGGCTTTGATGAATTCAAACAATCAAATTACCAGACATCATTCTTTATAAAAATATAAAATAATAAATAAAACTGGAAACGATAGAAATTTATTTATGATACACAGTAATAAAAATGTTAAAAATATGAATTTTCAGGTTGGAAAATAAACTCATTTTGTCTCATACTCAAATCCAATACCAAGTTGCAATGAACTCGCAGTAAGTAGTGAATTAGGATTAAGCTGTCCGCAAAATGTTATAAGCGAATCTTTTTTAATGTATATTTATTAAATAAGGTAAAATTATTAATATTATTATTATTTATTATTATTATCTATTATTATATTTGTTACTAATATTATTACAATTATTATTATTAATATTATTATTATTATTATTATTATTATTATTATTATTATTATTATTATTATTATTATTATTATTATTAGTATTATTATTATTATTATTAGTATTATTATTATTATTATTATTATTATTATTATTATTACTATTATTTTTATTATTATTATTATTATTATTATTATTAGTATTATTATTATTTATTATTATTATTTATTATTATTATATATTATTAATTATTATTATCGTTATTATAATTTATTATTATTATTATTAATTTTTATTAATTATTATTATTATATTTATTATTATTATTTATTATTATTATTTATTATTATTATTTTTTATTATATTTGTTACTATTATTATTACAATTATTATTATTATTAATATTATTATAATTATTATAATTGTTATTATTATTTTTATTATTATATTATTATTATTATTTATTATTATTATTTTTTATTATATTTGTTACTATTATTATTACAATTATTATTATTATTAATATTATTATAATTATTATAATTATTATTATTATTTTTATTATTAATATTATTATTATTATTATTATTTATTATTATTATTTATTATTATTATTTATTATTATTATTTATTATTATTATTTATTATTATTATTTATTATTATTATATATTATTTATTATTATTATTATTATTAGTATTATTATTATTATTATTATTATTATTATTATTATTATAATTATCATTATTTATTATTTATTATTATTATTAATATTTAATTTTATTATTATTATTACTATAAAAACGAACCTTCATTTAAAAAATATCCAAATGCCACTCCTAGAAGTTGTAATTCGTCAAATTTAGCTTTAACAAATAGCGATTTTGAAACGGTTACTGTACCAGCAAAACCAAGATTAATGTCCCTTGTCGATACATTCATTTTTATTTTACATCCCAAATCTACTCCTGTTCCGAATCTGTACCACAAAAACGTATCTATTATATTCTTTCGTCTTATAAGTCCAATAATTGAAAGGTCTTCATTAATATATCCGAATGCAACTTTATGAGACTGGAGTTGTTTTAAATTCATATCAAAAGAAATTTCTCCCCCGATAATAAATCCCGGTTGACCAAAAATGCTAAGAGATATTTAATTTAATTACTTTGAAATCAGATGTAATATTAATACTTTATCATTGTTGAAGTTGTAATAATTGGCGTAGAATGTAAGAAATCACAATCTAGAGTGACATTATAGTTTCTCATTACATATGTGTTTTTAATGAGTAGATTTTTACTTCTGAAATTTTGTACAATTAAGTTATATTTATTGAATATTCTTAAATTAACAACGCCTATAATCATACGTAGAACGAGGTTAGGAAAACTATTAGAATAAAACCCGTAATGATATAAAATTGATGTCTAATTTTTTATTTGTTTCACTTAAAACCAAGAATCAAATGAACGGTTGTGATGAATCCGTTGCTCTTGGTAGATCCTGAATGATGGAAATTATTTTGCGTGTTTTTATTATAATTGGGTTGGAAAGGTCCGCTTTATTTCTTTATTTAGATATTTTTTTGCAAGCTGGTCATTTATTTTTTGTACTGTCCTGGTATTTGGGTACCCCCGACAAGTAAAATTTTATTTGTGATATAATTCCCATGTACTTTTCACCCCAATTTTGTAATTTATTGGTATTTGCACTGGTATATTTTTTCATTTTTATATCATACATCATAAAATTATTTCATTTAATCAGAGTTGTAACCGAACTACTAAAGCATCTGGAGTTGGAGTTAAATAGTGTTTAAGCACTCAGCAGCATTGACACAGAGTAAAAAAATGAGGATTTTGGGATGTAAAATGAGCTTCATCACAAAAACCAATTAATATTTTTGAGAGAAACCGATAAAAGCGATAGGATGATTTTGGGTTTATTCCCTAAATACTCCTACACCTTTGATCAATTGGACAAAATCCAAAGGATAAATACTAAATGTTTACGAAACAGGAAATGGTTAGTTGCGGCTGCTATCAGCGAAAATACGGTAATTATATTTATAATAATAAAAATAATAAACTCAATTAACACGTTGGCGGACAAAAGAAATTAGTTTTTGGAAAGTGAAAGGACACTTGATGTGACAGCTATATGTGATAACTGTTTGTATTTAAATTTAAAGCTTACTAATTGCTCAACCATGAAAATAAAATGATTTTTAAAAGGTCCTTTGAATTATATTTTAATATTTTATAAGGCAATTCGCGTCTACATATACCGTTTTGTCCCAATTCCTGAAAAAATGAACATATATTTTCTAAATTTAGCGAATGCATATGCCGGTTTGTTCGCCAACGTGTTAAGGTTGCATTTTGTGTTTGAAAACATACTTAGTCTGGGGCAGAAAATTAAATATTGCCATATTAGTCAATCCATCAAGGAAAACTTCTTTTGTTTTCAATACCACCGCAATTAAATCGTTTAAATGATATTTTGCACCGATTTTTATGTCTACAATGAATTTCATCAAATAATTTATGAATAATAAATTTCATTCATTAAAATCTTAATGCCAATAAAATAGTTGATTTTCTTCAATATTGGACGTTTTCAATTTCATTTCATTTAAGATTATAGATCAATTGCATATTTAACATGAATTTTCGGCAATCCATTTTTCAAATGTTTGAACAAGACATTGTCGTAAAATCATGCTGAATATACTATGAAATATTGATCGATAGTCTATGGAGATAAATCAAACTAAACATAAAATATTTCATATATATTGGAAACGTGATACACTTACACTCAAAAGTAATTTTCAAAAAAATGTCAATTTAACGTTCTTTGGGGTATATTTCAAGGTTTTTGGAAAATTCGGAGAAAAATGTCATTTTAACATAATGCGGTGTATAGAGTTCAAAGTTAATTCATATAATGGAAACGAAACACCAAAAAAATGCAGGTCGAATCGTATATATTCAAATCAGTTAAAAAATCCTTCATCAGTCTATACACAATATTCATTATTTTATTTACATCTATCTCGATCCAATTATTTGAAATCCAACAGTTTAAATTGAAAAAACAAATATATTAATGCAATTATTTGAAATTAACCTGGGGAAATATTATAATATCCTTCTATTAATCCATCAAAAATTCGATTTACAAGTCCGGCTTCTGCCAAAAGGTTTGTTTCGACAGACGTTCCAGACTTCATTTTCACATCCAAATTTAAATAATTAAACTTGAAATATTTATTAAAAAGTAAAAATGTTCTTTTATTCAAATCATTGAATACAGGTAATTCCATTAATTTAATTAATTAAATAAAACGCTTGTTAATTCAAATTCTAATAGTTGATACGTATAAACATTTGAAAATTGTAATCGTTATATAAATGATATTTTGTAAGTTAAGTAAAAAACTAATTTTTATAATTTTGAAAATTAGTTAAAGATTAATATAAAGGGGTTCAGTAAAAAGTATTTATTCAATTTTGTGCGTAAATGCATTTACTATAATTTAAAGAAAATCAAGAAAAACTGTGAGTTTCTGAATTCTAATAATTTATGTTTTCAATTTACCATTAATTTGTGAAGACAACATTTATAAATTCATTGATTAAATTTTTTTCAAAAAATGTTTTGATTTTGTCTTTTGTTTTATTAATCAATTTAAATTATGTTATTCTTGTAATTTAAAATCTTTTAATTATATTTTAATGATAATAATTTTATTGATTTAATTATTGTATTTCGTATTTATAAATTATTAAAATTTTTATAAACAATTTTCAAAATTATTACTATATTAGTGTGGTTTATTCTTTAGGAGATTTTTGGTAAACAGTTGCGAACAATCATAATTGAAAATATTTCAAATGATTTTCATGAAGAAAGTTTAATTTCAATTTTTAGACAAGTTCATAATTTCTAGAATTAAAAATTCAATTATCTATGACAATAGGCGGGCGCCATATCTAAATTTGAGTTAATTGATGATCAAGAAACTCTGAAATTTCGAGGAATGGCTTCCTGTGAATATTATCATCCATCCATGGCTTTAAATGCGGTGAAAATGTTTAACAACATAAGTTATAATGGGCGTCAGTTGAGAGTTGGTAAGCATATTAATCTCTTATGAATGATTAAAATCTCATTAAAATTAATTGTAATTATTTTTTTCAGTATTAAATAGTTTATAAAATAATTCAAGTATTTGTCTTATTTAAATGAAATATTTATGGAAGTTCTCAGTTTAAAAAGTCGGTAATTCTCATGATTTTGTTAACGATTCATTTTCTGTGCAATTATTTTTTATATTATTTATATTTCTTCCTTAGTACAAAAAATAGCTCTTTCTTTTTGTATTCATGTTTCGTTCCTTTCTTTCGCTTTATTAGGTAAAATAATTCCCAGGGAATGAATCATTATTTCGCTGTCTGTTAGATGAGGTATACAAAGCTGGGTACCTATTTTTAGGTAAATATTAATTTGCACATCTTAGCTAAGGATTATTTTCTGGAAACATGGTATAACGAGAACCACATGCGGCTTCCATTTAAATTTTAGACTTTATTTCGTGAAGTCAAAACATAGTTCACAGTTGACCAATCAACATCTCCCAGAATTTTTGCGACAGCTTTAACTAATTTTACACCAAATTTTAAAAATTTGACCAAAGACTGTCCATTGATTTTATTAGTAAATATATTTTTATGTAATAGATTTCTGTTTTATTTGAATTTTATTAAAATTTTGAATTAATTATTTTCTGCTTTATAGTTATATTTTTATGTTTATATGTTATAATGATATTGTTTCTATGTTTTTATATTGTGACTTGTGATAATATGCAATTATATTAAATAAAAACATTTAATTTGTGTATGGCTCTTTATAGAATATTAAAATCCTAATTGCGGCTCCCTCAGGCCTTGTGTGCACAGTGAGCACTGTCTACCCCTGGGGTTACAATTTTACGGCTCATCTTACAGGAACCCGTTTTCAAAATCAACAAATAGAAATATAGAAACTAATAAATTCCCAACAATAATTTACTTCTTAAAATAGTAAAAAAATCTATAAAGAGAATGAATATATGCTTCGAAGTGGAATACACACACATTCAAACCAATTTTTGAAAAGTATCAAAATTGCGGATCATTTAATTGCTGTATTGTTAAATGAAAATAAAATGCATTTAGATAAGTCAACTTGTATTGGTCAATCTGTGCTTGGAATATCAAATAGAAGAAAGGAACCAATTAATTTGAGTGGGTAATATTGTAGCGGACGATACATACTCTTTCTTTCTCAAAGTTAAAAGTTGTATTAATTCTTCCAATAATGAGACAGTAAGAAGTAAACTGGTTACAAAATATGAGTATTTCTCCACAGCAAAGGTGAAACATTGAAAATAAAGACATAAAACACCAGTTCTATCTGAATTGTTGAAATGGATTGAAAATACCTAGTAATTCTTCGACCAGTTGCCGATTGAGGTTAGAGAGACCATCTTTCTGTATTGCTCCTTCTGCTTCGTCACGATTTAAAAATGAAACGAATGCATGTTCTCTGGATTGACCATCAGGAAACTTTCACATCAATTAATTGCCCACATCGACTTAAGCTTTGCTTCAACATTGGTTTATCCATGTCAAGACCAATGTCACCAATATCAATTTTAGCAGATTTTACAGCTGCAGGCCCTGGTATCGTACTTGATCCACTTGATCAGTTAACTTTAATTTGATTATTCCACATATAAATTCCATCCATGGCAGGTAAAGCTAAACTCGCGGAAGCTTGGTAAGTATGTTCGATAAACGCATATGGATTTGTTTGACAATTAAATTCTATTATAATATGACAACTAATACATTGACCAAGGTTTCCAAATATTCTGTTTAATCGCTGATCATTAATTGCGTCTGGTGAATTTCTTTTCAAATATCTCATAATAAAATCAAAAACTATTCATTTAATTTTTCTACAAAAAAAAGTGCAATCAAAAAGTTTAGTTAAACAAATCCAAAAAAACAATTTATATTTATATTTAAAATCTTTTTAACTTTTTCCGGAAATTTCTTCGCTATTTTATTTTTTAATATTAAGCTGGATCACCTCGGGTGTCGAATAGGTACCAGCAACCGACAGTTGTGCTAATTCCCATGTAATAATTCCAGTCTATTTCGGAATGGTGGTTCCTGAAACATTCATCGATAATAACTACATTCCATGGAGTCCGCTCTCTTTATCTCATCTGGATTATCTTTGATATAGCTACTTGAATTGTTAAGACTTTTGTTAATAATGTTACCGTTTTGACTTCGTGTACTTGACTATATGCTAATGATAATTTGTGAATAGCCAGTTGCCATATATGAATCGAAATGCAAATTCCTAAATATATTCCATCGCTTTATTAATTTGAAAAATGAATTTATTGTTTTTAACGTGAATATTTTGCAACCAGAAAAATGATCCAAATTGTAACTTATTGCATTCTCAAAATCCATAGAAAAATCCTGAAATTATTCAAAATTTAAATCCTTTTCACAATCTCTAAAAACCATTTGAAGCACCTAAACAAACATAAATTTTAAGCACTTTTGTAATTAAATTTTTTAACAAAAAACTTAATTTTAAATTAACCAAGTTGTATAATTTAAAGTAATGATGATAAAAGGGGTTTGGGTTGGAACGAATGGAAGTCTACCATTTGGTCATTATAGTTAGATTTCAATTCATTCATAATGTTGACAATGAGTCTGTTGAAATATATTGTAGTTGCATTGGCGTTTTCTTATATTATTCATTATTATTTATTTATAAAACAAAATATGAAATATTTCGACCTAAAAAAGGTCCTGATCACTCTAAAACAAAATTTAACAAGTCTAGCTTCCTGCTTCTTTTCTGAATGAATTTTTTATCTCATGTTTCAAAAATATATATGAGAATTCACACATTTCAAATACTTAAAAATTAAATAATAACATTTAAATTTCTAATTACTTATTTTTGATCGAAATATTTCATTTTATGAATAAGCACTGAGAAAATTGGCTTATATCGTTATTTATTTAAATTATATTATTATTATTATTAAAAGAACTTTTTCTAGTTCTCACCTCTGATTGCTTTTCATTTTGCAATGGCATAAAGAATTTTCTTATTGATTGACTATGAATCAGATAATTTATTGATATTCACAAATTATCAATCAATAAAAAAATTCTTTATGCCATTGTTATTTTGGGTTATTCAAAAAACGAGAAAACTGTTGGTTATTTGTATAAAAACTAGCCGTAAAAACAGTTTTGTAAATTCTCTATATATTCTCATTCTTTTACATTCTCTCAAAATTAAAATTTCAATATTTAATATTACGCAAAATCGCCTAGTTGAAAAAATTTCTCCATAGGAAAAGGTGACCAAATTGAAAATTTTCAAAAAAGTTAATTATAGTACCTTCGATCGATCTGAAATTTCGAAAGAATCCATTATTTTCGAAGACGAATCTTTCTGGCGAATTTGAGCTCTATCCGATCACGGAAAGTGGGTTAATTTGCTGTTGGAAGATTTGCATGACTCATTCAAACATACAAAGTGAAATTAAATGCGTTTATTTCAACTGATTATGCATGGTATTATCTTTTTTATTTAATTTTATTACTGAAATTCCACTTTATGCATGAACAAGCATTTTAGTTTTAGATTTGGAAATTCTTGATGAATGAGTAAATTTGGCAAGTTATATATTTGGAAAGTTAAAACTTGTGACTGATTCTATTATGCATATTTTAGAATAAAATTGGAGGATAAAAATAAGAATTTCGATTCAAAACGTACAAATTTGATACAGAAAAAACGATAAGCATATCATTTCAGGTATTCGCAATCAACGTGGAGTATCAAAACGAATTCAATGATTGTTACTTTTGTATTACTAGTATCATAAGTTAATCAATTAAATTTGATGATTTTTTTAATCTGCTTTTGATTTATGTTACGAATTTTTTACCTCTATCAACTAATACGTTTATTCTAATATTCTAATGAAACTTCCGGTAGAAACATATCAACTAACAGAAATAACAAATGATTCTTGTATAGTTTTTCACTAGTTAAGCAGGTTTGATAAATATATAGTAAAATAAACTGATTTCTTTGTTTTTGCTACTTTTAAAATATTGATGTGATTGCGGAAATAATTTGGATATAGTTTGTCAAATTACTATAGATAGATCTCATTTCACTCGATACAAAATTTCTGTTCAAAAATTTCGACTGTAATATTTGTTAATTCTGCATCATTGTGTTATTTGTAAATAATATAATAATTTGGGAAGTTATGAAAATTAGAGTTATTTTAATTTTTATGCGTTAGCAAAGTTTTTAACATAAACTTATTGATTTCAGAATTAAATGTCAATTTTTGTTGAAATAGGTTTTACCAAAAGTTGTGCTTCGATAAAATAAAAATATTTTTGAGTAACGACCCATTACTTAAATTACGCATAAATTTATATTTCCGTATTCCTGTTGCATTTCCTATATTTTTGGATTTCGTCTATCTTTCATTCGTATAAGTTCTCAGCTTTTCCTATAAAGAAATACTACATCTTTTGAACTTTAGATGGCATATTGAATTTATTTTTACCAATTTCTTCGCTGAAAATCACAGCCATGTTGTAACTCATTAATTTTTATTTTCAACTTATTTCCCATTTCTTTAACGCTACACAAATAATTTCTTTTTTCCTTACTCTTTTTAGCCGAATTCGTTTATAGTTTACGGTTACACGATATTTCAATAATTTTATACAAACGTAATAAGTATAAAATTTTAAAGTTTATTTTATTTTTTATCCAGTTTTAAAGGATTCTGTTTCAAATAGTAAAGCATCTGAACATGTTTCTGATTCGGTGATTAGTCAGGCTGTTGCAAGTTTACCGCCTGATCAAATGTATGAACTTATGAAACAGATGAAATTATGTATTCAAAACAATCCGAATGAAGCAAGAAATATGTTGTTGCAAAATCCACAACTTGCTTACGCTCTTTTACAAGTTATACTAATTTAACGAGGAAATATTCATTGGAAATTTTATACATAATAGGCTCAAATCGTCATGAAAATTGTCGATCCCAAAGTAGCTATTGCTATGCTTAATCGCTCACTTGAACAGATACCTAATACGCCTTCATCGTCACAGCAAATTATTAACCAAATACCTTCACAACCATACGCAGAAAATACTAATATCAGACATATCTCGGTATTCCCCGATTTGCCTCCCTCTTCGAACAATATAAACAATCCTGTTTGTGACTCTTATCGACAAATGTACGATTTACAGAATCCAGGTAATATTTCATATTGAATTTGTTAGTATTCTCGCTCAGATATTCACTTAATTAAATCGTTGAGTTACGGTTAAATTTTGAAAGAATTATTAAGGTTAGTGTGAATATCGCTTTTATGACAATTGTTATTTTATCACTTATATGAACTGATAAATCTTATGTGTTCATTATCAAAATTAGTTGAAAAGTTTTGAAGAAATAGTTGCGTTTATTAACGATTCAAGCCATTTTCTCATTTTTAGGTTTTACATTTGGCAGAATTTCTACGTAATTAAATTAAGTCATTAGAGACATTAACCAAATATTTATTGTTCATAGTATTAAAATTCAAAAAAAATGAAAATATTCACATTAATTATAACTTTCAAAAAATTTTATTCGAGTTATTTTAAGATGTTTCAAAAAATACTCATTGTCGTCAGCGCCGTGCTGTGACTTTTGTGGTCACTATGCAAAATAGTGCTTAAGTGTTCAAAAGGAAGTCATAAGTATATATGGTTTGAAAACAATGTATTTCTTGTTTAACTAATTTGACAGGGTCCTTTTTGTTGTTTTCATATACATCCAACAATGGTAGTCTTTTCTTTTGTTCGATTTCCAATTTGAGGCTTTCTTTATACGTAACCAAACATTTTACCGGGCTTTGTGGTTCAGTCGGTACGATGTTAATATCATTTGCATAGGCTGTATAATTTGCCGACGTTTGTATCGAGTTCGAAACTGCTTTAGTGATTTCTGTTTTGCTTTGCTTCTTATTAAAAATGTCTTAAGTGTTCCCAATTACTCGAATTTATGGATTATTATGGTAGAAAAAATGTTGGAATTGTTCGTTCTCCACTGCTTAATCCGTTCAATTAAATTATCTTTCAATGCATTAATCCAAACAGTATTTTCAAAAATTATCTCGTCCAATATGAATCTTATTATGATGTCATCAGTGTGTAGATCAGTGGTACTCAACCTTTATCAACTGCGGGCCACATCCGGTTTTCTACGTCTCTCAGAATTGCCCGCAATCAATTATACGCTGAATTTTAAAATATTTAGTTTTATATAGTCATATTTAATTACCCAAATAATTAATTTTAATACAAATATTAAACATTTGTAACGAATGCATTTAACGTTTTTTAAAATTATAATGCTTTATTATACGTTCAAAAGATTAGAATTAGATGCAGAACAGAATTTGTTTAAAATCATAGTACTAAGAAAATTTTTTAAAAATCAACCAGATTACCAGTAATTATGTGCAGAGCATCAAATGAAAGTCTCGCATTGATTTTAAATGTTTTTATCTATGGACTGTTTATTTTTAATTAAAATGATAAACAAATAAAAAATTAATATACCAATAAAAAAATGATATGATCTATTATACATTTTTAAAAACTCGTGGCCCGCGAACAACCTGATAATTTAAAAATTGGCCTGCAGTTGATAAAGTTTGGGCGCCACTGATTTAGACGGTTGTGTATTAGTCGAATGTCATATCAAGCGCTGCAGAATGTAGTTTTTGGAACAATGTGATTTGAATTGTGGAAGTCTATTCTTAATCGAGAAACATTCGTTTCAGACTTTGATCTTTGAGCTACTAGTTCTTCAGATTGTGAATGGTTGTTTTTTTTTATTATTTTGAAGCAGTTTTTTTATTTCTTTTAGTGACGCGTTAATATAGTCTCCTGTAGTACGAAATTGTCTTTCAACTATACCATTAGTATTACGATAGTGTGACATTGAAAATATTAACTCAGTTCCTGCTGTATTTGTTAGTTCTTTAATTCTTTTTCAAAATTATTGCTGCAATCAATGTGTAATTCCTTAGGTGCTCAAATTTCAGTATCAAATCATTTAGCGCTACTTACTTTATTGTGTTTTCATCCTGAGTAGTATGAAAATTACAGGCCTAAGCCTTCAGTGACCCTAAACTCAGTAAAATCAGGCAAATATGAGCAATTCGGGACAGGGTTCCCACGATATACACACAAACACGGAAGGAATAATAGACCCACTCAACCGGCCAACACCCAAGCAGCCAATCAGAATCGGGCATAATGAACACACACACAATGAACATTGAACATTGAAAAGAAATGTTGTTTCTGTTTGTTCCTGGATGTAAAATAGTTTTAATAAATTAGTTTTATTCATGCGGGGCGGCGGGCCACTTTATGTTGGCGGTCTGCAATTTCCATACTACTCTTAGATGGGAATAATTAAAAAATAAAGGAAAATGAAAAAAATGAAATAATAGACTGATTAAAAGAAATAATAGATTGATAAAAATTCATCGATTAAAAATGAATAATACATTGATAAAAGGCAAAAGATTTAATCTAAAATAATATTTTGCAAATTAATAATACTCAAATCAATATCGTAATAATAAGTATTATATTTTTGATTTATTTGGTGTATGTTTTTTATTTATTGTATTCTATAATTATACGGAAGAGTTTTTATACCATCGGATAAAATATATCGTTTATTGTCATAACTATTCGACTCCCTCCGCTCAAAATAATCAAAATTAATTTTATGGTTGTCTAATGCACGCTAATGCGATAATCACTGTTACATGGAAAATTGAGCACGAAAAAAAATTGAGCATGAAAAAAATTGAGCACGAAAAAATTGAGAATGAAAAAGCAATATAATTATAAACATTTTAACAAAAAATAAATAAAATGAGCTCAAAGAATAGAATGATTTCAACTACAACAAGTAAACAACCAATAACAAATAAAACAACAATTTCAACCAGTAAAAAGCCAACAACACCTAAAAATATAAAAGACCCAACTGTAAGTAAAATAAATAAAACGGTAAATATAGTGTCAATAAATAATTTATAATTTATAATGATAAAAATAAATAAATAAATGGTGTTTTGTTGATAATGAAACCAAATAATAAATATTGCGAAATCTGTAAAGTTTTTATTGATGAAAATAAAAAAATATTGCCAAACATCTTAAAACCCGAAAACACCAAGAAAATCTTAATCGCGTAATAAAAGGAGGAGATTTCCAAGAATTAAGTTCAAAATTACCTGATTTCCCATGGTCTAAATATCCTGGCCAACACCATTTACCAAAATTCAACTATCTAGGGCCAGGAACTTGTTTAGATATTAGATTAGATAAAAATGATAACCCCAAACCAGGAGAAGAACCAATAAATCGTGTTGATGATGCCGCCCTTCACCATGATATTGCATATCGTAATGAAAATCTAAGAGATCGACAAAAAGCAGATATTGATTTAATTCAAGATTTAAATGAAATCCAAAATCCAACATGTTTACCAGTACATTTCCTAAAGAAGAATATAAATATAATACATTCCAAGTCCAAAAACCTTCTCAACAAATTTCTGGACAATTATGTATTTTTGTTTTATTATTATTATCCTCGCAATCTTCAAAGTACACTTTTGAAGAAATTCTTTGTTTAATAAATGCATCTAGTTAATTTTACAGGCATTCGTTAACGAATCTGGAGATCAAATGCGCGGCGATCTTGATATGAATGGGTATAAAATTCTCAATTTAAATAAATCAGATGAAATTATCGAGTTAAAAAATGAAATAAATCGATTAAAAGAACAATTAGATTTTGAAAGTAAACAATATATAGTGCAAACTATTCGCGATAAAATATTTTTATCTTTAATAAAGTATAAGACAATCAAAAAAACATTAGGCAGACATTGTTTTTTAATTGAAAATAACGAGATTGAATTTGATAAAGGTGAATATATTATTCATTCAGGAGTAAAATATTTTATTGTTGTTGTTCATAATTGTGGTTTAGATGTTGGTGATTTTAATTTAAATAAAGGAAAGGATATAACGAACCAAATATTTCTAAATATTTCCCGTAAATTCCAGGTGAGTATTAGGAAAGAAGAGGAAAAAACAAAACTGCATGATGTTTATTAAACACACCCGAACAAGATATTCTAATGAAATCTAATCACCAAAGATCAATTATTTATGATTATATTGTAAGAAAAACTGTAAATTATGGTCATTCAATGTAAATTTTAAGATTATTTTTAGAAATATATAATTATGAAAATATTAATATTTTAATAAGTTCGATTGAAAAAGAATGTACTGAAATAAAAGGTGATAAGAAATAGAAATAAATGGTTCTAGTTATTTTAGCTGGTGGAACTTTAGTTGTTGATTCAGCTCAAATCTTGGAAAAAGCCGAAGCAGCTTTCCTTAATGAAACTGGAGATCGAATTCGTGGAGATATTGATATGAATGGATATAAGATCATAAATGCAAAGAAATCCGATGAGATCATTAATTTAGAAACCGAAATAAATAAATTTCAAGAAGAAATTCGAAATAAAATAAGTGAAGAAATAAAGAAATTAAATAAAGAAATTTCATCGATTATAAATAAAGAAATTTCATCGATTATAAATAAAGAAATTAAATGAAGAAATTTCATCGGTTAAAAAAATAAGTGAAAAAATTTCATTGATTATAAATTAACAAAGAAATAAATCAAATAAGCAAGCTGAGGCAATAGTTAATGAAATAAATATAACTAGAGAAAAACTCGAGAAATTTAAAAATCAGATTATTGGGAAAATTAATTTAAAGTATAAGGAAGTTAAACATCATAGTATCCATGGTTCGAGAGATAAAAGATTTTCTTCATTTTTAAAGTATAAGGAAATAAAAGAAATATTAGATCAAAATAGTTTTATTATTGAAAATAGTGAGATTGAATTTAATAAAGAAGATGAATATACGTTGCCTAATTCGCCAAATAGTTTTATTGTGATTGCAAGTAATGTTGGGCTTAGGGTTGGTAGATTAGAGTTAGGTATAAGGAGTCCAGGAAATGTCTTTATTTTTGTAAATCTTCCTCCTTTCACTCGCGGTAGTTTTGTAATAAACAAGTCCGGGGGTTTTGGCGGTAAAGCGTGTATGGAAATATGGAATAAGACCGATTTTTCAATAAAAAACAGGGTTAGATTTAATTCCTTTATTTATGATTATATAAATGGGGGGGGGAAATTTCTTGTTATAAGACGCTTTAAATGTTTAATTTTCGAAATACATGGTTTTAAAAAACGTAGATATAAAAAAATTTTTACAAAAATGTATAAACGCGTCGGATCCTAAATTTAAATTCGATGATAAAATTTAGATCTTAAAATGAATGATAATAATTTTGAAGAAGATATTTATCCAGTTTTTATTGAAAGAAAATGCCCAATATTAGATGATATCGATATCGCGGAAAATAATGAAATTCATCAATTAAAACCAAAACCAAAATTTCGAGAAAAAGAAAAAGAAATTTCATCGATTACAAATAATTATATAAATGAATTTTTTTAGAAAAAAAGAAATTAGATGAAAGATTTGTTCATTACCAGAAAATAAAAAGAAGATGGACAAAAGCAGATTCAATAATAAAAATCGGATGTATTTCAATAACTGGGATTTTATCAATCAGTACAGCTATTTTAAGTGGAATAGGAACCGGTGGAATAGCGCCATTCGTATCTATAATTTTAGCATCAGTATTTGGCGGTACAAACGCTCTATATTTATTTTTAAGCGAATCCGTAAGTATTGGGTTGACATCAAAAAAGAAAAAGATTTATCGAGAGATTTGTGAAGAATTAGCATTAGGAATAAATAAATTATATTTATACCAACAAAAAGCGCTAAGTGATGGAATTTTAAGTGTGGGTGAAATCGAGGAATATAATGAAATAATTGTTGAAATAAATAATTCAATAAATAAAATAAAATTGAATCAAAACGAAAGGAAGCTCGAGAAAGAACTCAAAAAAGAATATAAGATGAAATTAAAAGAAAAATATAAAAATAAATTAAAAAATAAATTAAAAAGTGGATAATTCAGTTGAATTATTTCTTAAAGAAACCGGTTTAATATGCCCCAAAGATGTTAAAAAATAATTAAACAAACGAAATATAGGAAATATATACAGTTCGTTTCAATTAAAGATAAATATAATAAACTAACACAAAAAGAAATTTGTGATAAAATAGGAATATCTGTTTCTAGTTTTACTAAACTAAGAAAGGAATTAAATTTACCATCGCCATATCGATCAACGCCTAAGAAAATAAAGAAACCTAAAGCGCCATTGCCTCAAACACAAACACCACAAATACAATGCCATAAATGCAAAGAAGATAACTACACATCTGGTTCTGGTTATTATAACTATTTACAAAATGTAAACGAAGAACAAAATGTAAATTATAATTATAACTATAGTGAAAATGAAAATGAAATTACTAGTATTGTTTCCCAGGCAAGTAAAAAAAATAATAAAAAGAAAAAACCTATTGCTAGCAGTACAACTAGGAAAAGAAGTATTAAAAGAATTCTAATTTTTTTTAAATATGCTATTTTAGAGTTTCTCGACAAAATAAACTTCTCGAGAAACTGAGAAAATTAATTTGCATTTCTCGAGATTTCTCGAGAAATGCAAATAATTAACAAAAATAGATAAAAATACTTGCATTAAATGTAATATTTAATGCAAGTATTTTCACTATATTATTTACTAATAAAAAAGTATAAATTTTACAAAAAGAAATTCATTAAATTTTATTCAAAATTCTAATATGTATATATTATAAATTAAATTTTTAAAATTAACATAATTTATTGATTATTCATAAAAATAATATTTCAAAAAACAGAGGCTATCAATTGATTTATCTGATAGGCTTGTTCTTTTCTTCGAAACGAAATTTCCCGCAGTTGAAAAATTCCTTTCGTTTTGCGTAGAAGTTGCTTTTATAGTTTTCAATACTGCTTGCAACAACGCTAAGTTTGGCGTAAGTTGGCCATTGATTGAAAAAATAGTAATTTCTCTCGATAATGTTTTGAAGCTTCCCTCAGATATCTGAGAAGATTTGTTGCTTTCGCGAATAAAATTTTCCAGCTGCTTTCTAAGAATATCTTCAACTTCATTAGCATTGTTCATATCCTGCTGGTTCATAGCATTCGATTCTAATACGCAATCTTCAATCTCCATTATTTCTGAATTTTCTGTAGGTATCTCAACAATAAGATTTCTATTATCAGATGATTTATCAGGTGATACAGGAAACAGCCTTAACATCAAGTCTTTAGCTGATTTTGTGATTTCATTTTTACTGGTCATGCTGAAAAATTCATCTTCCACATTTTCCAAAGAGGATGGGTCCTGCAAATATTTAAGAAGAGACACTAATGATTTATCCCTTCTCTTTCCTATACGAATTTTTAGTTCTTCAAGCAACTTTAATGCTAAAACAGAATGATTTTTTTCTAGTGCTTGAAAAAGAAACTTTAGGATTCCTTCCGCTGTCAATAAAGTAGTATCATTACGACTTAGCGCTTCTATTGCTATTCGGGCTGGTTTCAAAACATCTAATATATTTCTGGCGTTAGTAATATCATCAATGATCAATAGATGATCCATATTAAGAACTTCTAAAGCATGTTTTATAGGATCAATATACGAAGAAATCGTTCTACCGTTGACTCTAGTGTGTTCCACCTGGTCCTACAATCCAATAATAGCGATAGCTCTTTTTGCTCTGCGGCTTTAACGTAATTTTGCAAGACGTTATTTCTTACCGGTGATTTCTTTAAAAGCTTAACAACTTTTCGAATGTTCTGCACAGTATTATTAATATTTATATCGGGATCTAAATTAATTATCAAATCGCTTGGAGAAATGCTATGCTGTTTCTGGAAATTACTATTAAATAAATCATCTTCGTTTGGATCACAATTAGAACTTTCGTTATCGCTGGTTTCATTATTTTTTGTTTTAGATGCGTATATATCCGATATAATCGACAAATGGATAGCGTGATTATAGCACATTTGTAAATGGGCAGGTGATAATTTACCATATTTTACCATTACGCTCGCACCGTCTGATGTAGTTGCCACAATATCCTTGGAAAAACTTATACCAAACGATTCTAATTTTGAATTTACCATTTCTATAATTTTCTCAGCCGGACAGCTTCCTGTTATTGGGATTAATCCTAAATTAACTGAATCTAATTTTCCGGAGTATAAATGGATATTAAGGTATCGCCTGTTTTTGAAACTGGTCCATTCATCAATAGACAAACTAAATTTGTAATTCTGTTCTTTTAGCGATTTAATTTTAAAAACTAATTTATCTTTCACAAAGGAATAATACTTATACACCAAATTCATGACATCTGATGACTACTGTGGCAAAGAAAATCCCTGCTTTTTTATACTTTTACGAATGAACTCGCTTTTAGTTATAGCCAAAATACTGAAACCATCTTTGGCTGCTAACTTAGCCACAATTTCCTTCAATGTTTCAATATCATTATTTGCATTCGTGGTGACAGTCACAAATAATGAAATAAAATAATTAATAAACATGTAAAATGATTGGGGGAAACAATGAGAAGTTAGTAAGATGTGGTTCTGGAGCTTCATACAAAGAGAATGAAAAAGAAATGTTGAACAACGAGAAAGGAATAAGAGAAAAATCAATAAAAACAGACAATTAAATCAAAGAAGGTCATTTATAATTAACAAGTGCAAATTTTGGAAAACAAAAAGGAAAGCAAAATTCGCAAATTATCTCGAAAGCCCTTTCAAGATAAGGGAAGAAATATTGTTTGAAAATCCGGGAAAGGGCATCTCCGAAAATTAGTTATCTGGATAGATGTCAGTGATAATGGAGGCCCAAAAGGAATTAGCGTTAAAAGATATCAGAAATTCAATTCGACATCAGTAAGTGTTATTGAATGATTGAGTATAAAAAGGAAGCGCAATTGAAATTGGCTCACATAAAAGATTAAGAAAAAAACTTGCGAAAGACCAAATCTACGAAAGACAAAAATTGTGAGAGATAAGAAATTTGCAGGAGACAAAGAAAGACAAAAAGGAATTAAAGAGAAATTTGAAACAGAAATTAAGCAAGGTCAAAGCAAAGCAACTAAATCAGAGTTACCGATCTCAGAAACCCACCGCAGTAGTCAGATGATTGTAAAGCCAATTGATCCGAAAAGTTCTAATCTTCCGGAAGGGTCGCAATAAGCACTAAGTGTGATTGATTGATAATTCGTGGTGTTATTTTAAAGTGGAGTTGCAATAAGCACTAGGTGTGATTGATTGATAATTCGTTGTGTTATTTTAAAGTGGAGATAAAGTGTATTAATCAATAAAGTTTATATCGTTTGGAGTTCTTTACTGTTGTTTAAAGCACGCTTGGAGTCAGATCAACAATAATTTCTATTCAAATACACCGACAAACCCCCAACAAAATTGATCCCCCCACTTAATATTGAAATTGGATTGTAATGGTTATTCTTCAGTTTTTATTTTTTCTGTTATTTTTTTACTCATGGCCATTCTGAATTATAATTTATAAATAATAAGAAAATTTTAAAAATAATTAAAAATGATATTATGAAAAAATACGTTTTTAATTAAAATAAAACAAATATTAAAAAAAATATTAAATCAAAATTAAATTTATAAAAATTATTGAACTTTATTTTATTTAAATCAATGACCAAAAAGTTAAAAATCTGGATTTTTAATAGCAAAAAAATATTTATGTTTAAAATTTGTGTGTCTGTGGAGCGGGCAGTGGTTTGGCCACCCCATTACTACCGGAATATAAATATAAGATTTATAGTAAAAAACTGTCTCCTTGTGAACTATTTTGAACGTTATTTGAATAATTTTTTATAAATACATGGATTTTGATCTTAGATATAATAAATCACCCACGTACATAATTTTCTTTTGTTCCATACTTGTGTTTGGGTTAACATACGGAAGCACAAAAAAAATACATTTAAAATCAAGATAAATGTGCATAAATTAAATTATCCGTCAATGGAAACCCGAGTTGTTTAGATGGCCGAGCTATGTGGAACTCCGAATAATCATCAGAATAATTGTTGATAAATAATAATATCAATCAAATCATTATCTCAGTAGGCTATAGAAAGAGAGCGGCAGAAAGATTAGTTGTCGGTTGGTTGAAGAAAATTAAATGAAATTTAGATTTTGAAAGAGGAATATTGTTATCATCTGGTTCTTGATTGATCGAATCTACTTAAATCTATGGATCATAATGCCTATATTCCAAATATGATTATTTGTATCCACCATAATACCCATGAGTATGAGTTGCTTAGCATTCGTCTTTGATAATGTATGATTTAGGAGGATTTACTTATGGATGTGATCTCATGAAATGATACTCTATCTTACGAGCTACAGATAGAATGTCTTACGCTTTTAAACATTTATCAGTTATCTTGTCGGGTGCTTGTTTGCATTTGTTTTTTGATTCTTCTCCATTAAGAAAATCACTGAATTATTATGATAACCCTAAGAAATTCTCAATCAATTTCCATGACCTAATTGCAATGAATATTTCTATACAACAATCACGACAATTTGGATATTATTTCCCTGAAACTTTGTCCATAAAAACAATTGGGTTAATTATTAACTACATACAAACAGACAAACTAATTAGACAATTTGCCATTTTTTGTTTTTATTTAATTTTTGGTTGTTTTCTTTTTCTAGCGAGGTTCTTTATATTTTATTTTTAGTTAATGACTTTATTTCTTAATCATTTTCCTCGCTTTTGGTCGCCATCTTTCTATTTTTATGTATTTTCGAATCTCATTTTGCGCGGTTTAATGTTTTAATTATTTATTTTTGTGTTTGTGACTGTCCTGCATTTATTAATTTATTTAATTGTTTTATTTGGCGTTATTTCGTTTATTATTGTTTTAATTAATGTTTGGTTGTAAATTTGATATTTGCTTGCATGTTTGCAGAACGATTAGAATCATATTTGAATAAATTATGATCCTAACAATTTAATTTACTTCAATTCATTTGAAATATTAATTTTTGGGCCCAACAACATTAAAACTAAAACAGACGAGGTTAGAAGAAAAAATAATTGTAATCGCGTTTTCTGCTAAACATTTACGTACCAGAAAAGGCGATTCTCCAAGTTGTTTTTGAAACAAGAGTCAATAAATTTGTTCTTTGTTGGGTCTTAGTTATTTGATTTAGATAAAGAACCCGAGAAATCAAAAATTAGTTGACTTAATAATTAATAATAACCCAGCACTTGTAATTTAAAATTTCGATTTTCTAGTTATAAAAATAATCTATAAATACAGTCAAGTAACAAATGATTTACTTACTGAATTTTATTTGATAAAATGAATCTTTATAAACCAAAAAATGAAGAAACACTTTAATTTTTTATTGTTCTTGTTAATTATTTACCATCATTACTAAGTGATTTTCAGAAATACCATCAATCAAATCAGTTATCTTGAAAACAAATAATAAATAAAATATTAAAAAATCCAAAAATCTCTATAAATCTGACTTTCTTATAATCTATATAGATTCTATCGCATATACTTACAAAATCACAAGTATTTTTATTTGCACGTGGGCTTTATGGATATTTAAATAATTGTATCTTTTAATAAATCAGCAAGAAATTATTTCTTAAATTTATTTCACATTCCTAGAAAAATACGTTTTTGATAAAATAAAGAGGACGAATTTTAAACTCTAGTCAAAGTAAACAAATTATAATTTTGGCAATTAGTTAGGACAAACATGTCATTAAATATTCCTGCCATCCACCAATAATTATAATTTGTGTATTTATAATTCAACTCAACTCTATAGTTCTTTGAATTTATAACAAAAAAATCAATATTTAACTAAGTATTTTATAATTTTTCAGTATATTCACAATCCCGTGTTCACGCAGTACCCGTGAATAATTCAGATCTTGACTTTTTCAATTCAATGCAAGTAAGATTTTTTATCTTCTAAACATTTAGTGAATTTTGTGAGTTTTGAGATAAATTATCTACAGATTCAACTAAATATATCTTTTGGAATTTTCATTTTCATCAAACTATTCTGTTCAATGTTCTTGTCTACTGATTATGTATATTTCTCAAAGTATCTGCAGAAATTTATCGATTCCGATGTTCAATCAAAGATCTGTTCCTCAGAGTTCATTGACGTTGATACTTGGTCAAATTTTTTACAAGTATGCAACTGATCACCAAGATACTGTCTGTACAAATGAACTTTGGAGATTTTATTATGATCTAAAGTCGTTACACTCAAAATAAACTTTTTTCCATAAAGATAATGTTTAAAATGTTGGGAAAAATAGAAAACGGATAAAAAGTCAATTCTTGTTATACAATATCCAATTGCATGTTTATTCATACTTTTCTACCATAAGCTATTATATTTTCTTCATTATTGTCGCATTTTTAAAATAAAACAGCACCTATAGCAGGTATGTCAAACACGCGGCCTGCGAAGACTTTTTAATAAATTAACAAAAAAAGTTTAAAATTTTAAATTCAAATTAATTAAATAACAAGAACTGCATATCGCTGTTAAAAATCAAGTTTTTAAATTAAAAGCATGACTTCAATATTTTTAATTAATGTTTATTAAAGAAAAACGTTAGAAAATTATAATATTTTTAGTTTAAAATTTGACTCAAACAAAGCATTATCAAAGGTTATAATGAAAGTGACGAACATTTACAAGCAACACTAAGACTGGCCACATCTCAATAGATTGTTCCTAATATTGATGCTCTTGTGGTGGCTAAACGTTACCAACTAATAAAGATAAAATAAAAATATTATATTTGACGCTTTATTTAAATAAAGACACACAAAGAGTCAAACATTATTATGAATCATAATATTTAATTATTTACTAAATCTATTCCTATAATCACTTATATTTATTTGGTTACAGAAAATTCTTCGATTACTTTCTTGTATTTAAATTCTATCTGTAAAGAAACTTCCTAACAAGCTACCGTTGTCGCATGATGTTTTTGCTTCACCAATGTACTTTATATTCAATTTTTCAGTAATCAATTTTGAAATACAGTATACTCTCGATTATCCGGACATTTTGAAGATTTAAAATTACAGTCAAAACTCAATTGAATACCATAAGTTCGAAATTTTACATATCGATCGATAGAAGTTTGGCAATAGCAGAATTTATATCTTAGTAATTTTAACACAAATCCAAGTAATCATCTTGAGGTATTAATTTCTAGTTTATAAAAACACTATTTTGGAGCATCCATTAAGGACATTCTCTAAGAAAGGGGACGATAATACTTATCTTAGCTCCTGTTTCTTAAAGACATACTATTTTTACATTATTTATCATTACAGTGACACTTGGTCTTCCTTCAATTTATCAATATATAACTAAAATTTGTATTATCAAAATCACATTCACAATCATTCTCATTCAAATTATCACAATCATTTGCAATCATACAATCCTTACTCATGCAATTAATTACCTTTAATTTATCGCTCTTATCACCTCCTCGTGTTGGAGGATTCCCGTTTGGGTACTCTGATCCGGCATCTTAGTTCTCATTGTCGAATACAGCAATCATTTTCTCGAATTTTCGACGTCTATCGGGAAACAGATCATGACATTGATGTTTGAAGTGTCCTGCAATGTGAACAGCGAATATTTGGACATTCTATCTTTTATGGTCTTCCTCATAACATGCCCAGCAATCGACCATGTTTATCGAGTTTGATATTCTCTAGAATTATAATCCCTACTTCTTTCCATCGGTGTCCATCCTTTTCCAACCATTTGTTCTCTTCTTAGAATTTCGTCCTTGTTTCTTCGATAAAATCCTTTTTGTCTGATTGGTTTACAATGTTTATTCCTTAAATTACAATAATATATTTAATCAAATTCATAATAGTTTGTTTTGGGAGTTTTCTATAAAAATAATTAATGCATAATAAGGATTTCACCATACAGGTATTTTAATTTATAATTAAAATACCTCACCATATACTATTTCATGTCCCCTATTTTTCCAATTTGATCATTTTAATTGTGTATGCATGTTTTTTCTCTATTTTGCAACCAATATTTCGTACTGCTACACACAATGTTGAAATTAAATTTAGCCTATATACTTGTAAATTATTTAAATTTCTAGTTTTGGAGGGATTTCTCTGCGGGGGGTGCTCGTGAAAAAGGACAGGAAGGGACAAGGTATTGTTTTAATACATGGATAACACGTTAAATACAAACCAAATAAACATTATGCCTGTGTTTATTTTATTAATTTCAAATATTAATTACCTATGAATACAAAAAAATATAAATCAAAAACAACAATCTAATTTCACCTTTTTATTTTATATATTACACAATAATGAATTCAAAACTTTTATAACTCTTATTAAAAAAATCAACAATATTACGAAAACATTTAATTACTGTACGTATGAGTGGAGCATTGTACGTTTTTAGGAGATAAGGGACAAAAATGTATATATATATATATATATATATATATATATATATATACTGTAAAATCCCGAGTATAAGCTGCAGCTAATACGTACAAAAAGGCAACATTTTTGAATTGCAGCTAATATGATGTGCAGCTTATACAACTAAAAAACAATTCAAATTGAAGATAAGATTATTTATTTAAATTTTCAACATCACACTCCTCAAAAGCAATGATGGATTGAAGTTCTCGTTCACGTTGAATTAGGATCCAATCGTGTAATTTCGTTTCCAATTCCGGATATCTAGCGTTACCACCACGCAAAGATCTTCGATTTGGATTCATTGCTTTGATAACAGACTCTTGGGCGATCCATCGTCGAATAACAGTTTCATTAATATCATATCGTCTTGCAACCTCCCGTATGTTTCCTAACTGACGAGCTAATTCAATAATTTCTTTTTTCTTTGCTGAACTAAAAGATCTTCGTTGTTTCTTTTGTTTATGTTCAGAATCGTTATCCAATTTAATCAAGGATTCAAAACAGTGCAATAAAAAATGTAAACAATATAAACGATTAAAACAAAATGGTTATTTTTCAGGGTAAAATTTGTTTTTTAACAATAGGTTGCTGATTTTAAAATCATGTGTTTTCAACGCAAATGTTGCAGCTAATACGTGCTGCGGTTTATACGACTAAAAAATACATTTTTATAAAAATGTCATCTGCAGCTTATACTCTGGATTTTACAGTATATATATAATTGATTTCAATATACAATATTTTAATTAATTGATCATAGAATTGAGAATTTTAAATTAAAATGAATTTTCTAAATTCTGTACAATATCATTAATATATATATATATATTTTAAATTTCGATTTTTTATTGTTTATTTTTTAATCTATAGAAAACTATGAAATTTGAAGGAATCTGTGAAACATCTTTATTTAATACGCAGAATGAAGATGAGAAAGCTGCACTTATTTTACAGGTTTTGAGATTGAGTGACCACCAAATAGCTCTTCTGCCCAGAAGATCAGCGTCGAAGCATTTTGATATTGAAAGAACAACTAAATAGAGCCTAATTGTTTATATTACTGATTTGTTTTATTGTTGAATACAATTTTTAAAGTTTGGTTGGCTTTGATTCCATTTAAGTTGTAGAATGAATTCAGTGGATTAACTGATTATTGACCATTGTAAATAATATATTCATTATAAAATGATAGTATTTATTATACTGTTATTTAATCAAAGAAAGCAAAGATTAATAATTGAAAACGCCAATAATTATGTTTTAAAACATCTCGTTATATATTTCGATCGTTTAGGGAGCATCCATTAAGACGTCCTCTAAGAAGGGGGAAGAAGGGTGTCTTCGCAAAAGGGACAAATGGAGACACTAGGGTGGGGTCCAACTGCTTAAGGCATCCCCAACAGCATAGGTCGTTTAAATATTTTATGTAATGGATTAATAATTTTTAAAGTTTTTCTATTATCCATTTTATATGCTATATATGGTAAATAAAATCACTTGAAAAAGGCTGTACCTAAATTCGTGAATATCTTAAATAAATCTGATTCATGGTCAAATTTTGTAGAAAATATTATGTCATTATTATTTATTTAAAAATTTATTTCAAATTAATTACTTTAAAGTTGACGGTGGGTGAGTATACGCATATTTGTAGGTCTATGATCACACCCTCTACCAACTATGTAGTAACAGTTGAAAACTAAGTATGTCTGCGCTTTATAAAGTGTGATGGTGTGTCGCAGGGGAGCTATGGTCACACAGAAAAAATGATCGGTTCGACTTTCTGTGGAAGTCTTCCTAAGAAAGCGCAAATCAACTGGGTACCGGAGCTCCTCAACTTCCTCGTCATTCTCGAAAACCCCGTCACTTTCAGTCCAGTGAACCTCATTTATTTGCCTGTCCAAAGGATTATTATTGTTTTCAATTCGTTGAAGTTATCGACTTGAGTTTGATTAATCTGAAAGAGAGGATAAAAAATAAAACTATGCCGGTGCTAAATGCTATTGGAAATTTACTATTGTGCAATTTCCGAGGAAAACCCATTGTTGGTGTACTGGGTGGAATTAAGTTGTCTAAACCTGTTCCAAGTTTACTCAATCTTATTTTCCTCGGTCGAAATACCTTCTTTTTCTAAGGCCTATGTAGTGTTGGGTAAGACAAGGTTTTGTTTAAGTGAATCGGAAACAACATTCAAACAAAGCAAGGCATATTCAAAATCAAACCTATACTCACCAACTAAATACCTTAAAATATGAGAAAAATTATAATTAAATATAAAATCAAAGAAAATAAATTTAAATTTAAATATAAACAAATATGCACCAAGATCCGCATGAAATTTATATAAATATAACATTGTAACTGTGTGGTTAGTGATTTGTGGCTTTGACCCCATGCATACAACCTTTCTTGCCCTCCAATGGTTACCCGTTGCTAGACAACGTTGGAACTGCAACCACTGGTTATGAGACCGCCAAATGTAAGCTCCGTTCTCAGAACTGCTAAGGCCCGCTTCATGATGGGTTCAACGCGCTACCGATAGAAGGTCTGTGCGCGGTTTACAATTCTGGTCCTTTCTGTACTAGTTTGACTACTACATCACTTCTTTTCTATCTAACTACTCTATTTCATGATATAAAACATTATTAATTTGAGATAAAGCATTTCTTAAGAGATTCATGAGACAATCGAAGAAGATTTTATTTTTCAATATAACAATATTAAGCAAATTTTCATTTCACTTGTCCATTTGTTCTAGACTATTTTCCGTTGGTTTTTGTAAGCGTCGCTCCGCTTTTCCAGGTAGGGAATGAAACCGTTTGCGATTTGAGTGCTGGACTATGGTTTAGATTCCTGATAGGCTATTTGCGCTGGAGCAAATACCGAAGGGTATGTCACCGCGTTGCTTTCTTGGCAAACCAACAGTGCTACCTCCAAACTCCGGATTTCCGTTTGTTGATTTTGAACCACTTGTTTTTCTTCAGCCCACCCCCGTTGGGGGGTAGCCAGTCGCTGATAGGCCTGTTTGGCTCGCGACGGTTCAATCCACATCGCCTTTATCTTTTGTATTTCCCGACTCATTTTTAGTAGTCGGGAGTGTAAATCCACGTTTTCTCGTCAGGATTTGACCAATTCTTTCCCTAGTACTCGGAGCGTATCCATATCTATAATTATGACAGGGTTTAAACAGTTTATCAATTTCTATCTTATTAGTAATTTAAAACCATTCGATTCGTATATTGCTATTTATTACATTTAATTTTATTCGACTCGCTATTAATTTAGATTTATCGTTATTATGTGGCATATTATTTCGATTTGTATCCTCTTCAACGTTTTGCGACTTCATTCTAACAGTCTAACTTCTTATCACATTCCGATTTTTTCTTCAATTACTATCAAAGTTTATTAAGCTAAAGTTTATTAACTAGTATCAAAAGGTTAATAAGCTAAAATTTATTTTCACTATAAAATTGATTCCGCATAAATTCATGATGTTTTAGAGTCGTCTTCCTCTTCTCTGCTGATCATAATACTTGAAATTTGAGCCTTCCAGAGTTGAATGGCTTGAGTATGCATGTTCATCGTCCCAGTGCAGTACTCTGAGGCAATCTAGAGCCGAGGTTCGGATGACTCTTCTTGGCACCACTACACTCCATATCGTTCAGAGTCGGGTCATTTAACTTGTACGATACTCCGTAATCAGGAGCGTACCCGTCGGTACTAAGGATCCGTCCGGCTGCTATATCTACATTGATTCGGTGAAAATGTCAGCGTTCCATTGAGTTCAGCGCTGAAGTTCTACTAGTTTGGTCAGCGTGAATTCGTCATTCTGCTGAGCCTCTCGTGCGGGGTTCCGCCCTGGCTCGTGCTTAATGGCGACGCAGAGTAATTCAACTTCGTCATTTCTATCCGTGGAGTAGTCCGGCCAATTTGATTCTTGGGTCGGCGATACTGTGTACCCCGCGTCTCATAAGGCTTGTAGGCATCGGGCAGTATTCCTAGTTGGAAATCAGATTATGATCAGATTATAATTTTCATTTGTGATTTCGCCTTATTTAAGTTTTCAGGGCTGTCGAAATGGGATGGTTGAGAACCTTACATTCTTGGATTACATTGGTGAGTCGTCTGTTTTCATTAGTTCTCCGCGGATCCTCGTTAAATTTTGATCGTCAAGATTAATGATTTACTTTGAAATAATGCAGTCACCTTTAACTTGATCATTATCTTGTCGCGATTCTCAGGCGTGAATTGATCTACAAAGACAGTGCGTTTATGGAACCTGTTGAGTTTTATAAAAATTTTCTATTTATCTCTCGTACGTTTTTGGGTCGTAGTAATATTATGTCTCTAATAAATTGATTGGGTTTAGTGATTTAACAATCTTATCATTCGTTTGTTATTTGGGTTGCGGGAAAATTTGCTCTAGAGTTTTTGTTTACCCTTCGTAAAGACTGTCTATTCCTATTCATTATTTTACGTTTTATTTCTAATTTATTCACGAAATGGTTCTGATTTGTTACTATCATTTCCTACTTATTTATTACATCATATCAGCTTCTCTATTAATCTTTTTATCGTTATTCTAAATACCGTGCAAGGTTATTTTGTTCATTATAGATGGTTGGGTTGATTTTATTTAGTAATTTTATGTTCTCTGTAGTCTTCTTTTTGCTTGTTTACCAAATATCTAGATCAATTTACGTTCTTATTTACCTATTATCGAACAATTCGTATACGGGGTTTATTAAATTTACTGGACATCTTAGTTAATTTTTGAGGTTCATTAGATATTACTATATAATTCATTTAGGGTTCACATTTTATTGAATTTACAAAATATCTTTATTAATTTATGCTTATTGTTTAGTACCAAAAATTTTGGTTACGGGTTTTATTTTATTAAATTTATAGAAACTTTTGATTAATTTATATGTTACTGTATATTACTGAGTAATCCGTTTTCATTTATTGAGTTCACTAAATATCTTGATTAATTTATTTTTTACCGTTGCAAAGACTTCGCTCGTTTTCCCCACTCACTCTCTTAGACATTTGATCTTAAGGTTGAACATATTAATGTTAGGATTTTACGAGTGTCTACTGGACTACTCGGTGTAAGAGATTTTGAGCCGATGAGTAAATGATATTTAGGTCGATTTGTCGGGAGAGGGAGGACGGAGGGTCAGCCAAAAGACTGGTCCCCTACCCTCTCTCAACCCCTATAAGATTTCGTAATTGACGTTTGGATCCGTCGTTACGCACGACTTGATCTTCACGGACATGAACAATTGGCGGATATACCGTAACTTACACATCTCGACTTTTGTATGTATTTTAATAACTTGTGATAGGTGTTGGCTGTGGGCTGGAAAAACTTCGACTTTATAACGCATTTTTTAGATTCTGATATATATAATTGGTCATTATAAAATTATTACATAATTTATTATTCCATCATTCTTCATTCGAAATTACCCTCACTTGGTAATATAAATCCACAATGTTAAATGAATTGGGTTGTAGTTCTTGTAACACTCTTTTCAGAAACTAGCATCTTCTCAGACGTAGTATTTTGTAAAGTCGAGTGATTTTTTCTGACAAAAAACGGTTCAAGCTTTTATTAAGGAAAAAGTGATCGCTCACAAAGTGATTAAAATCTTGTGAAAATGAATCGGTATTTATACCTATTCTGTGATCCTAACCTTGCGTGTTCTTTTTGATGTATTAAAACCAAATTTGACCTTGGTTTTAATTGTTATATCTAATTTTTAATTTTATCATTTTCCACATTAGATGGACAATCTAATTTATTTTTTTTTAATGGAATATTTCTTATTGAAAATTTTCTATTTTTCTTTATTTTTTTCGATACATGCTAACTTTTATGAATTGTCCATTTCGGTCAAATTTTCATGTTATCTTGTTATTTCTATGTTAATTTCGAGCGGATCTTGATGCATATCTGTTATTATTTTAATTTACTTTTATGTGTTTTCATTTTATATTTAATTATATTTTCCTCATATTTTAGGGTAGTTTACTTGGTGTAAATGGAGTAGTGGGATGTGTCACATCCAGCACAGTACCCCCCCCCCCCCGCTGAGAGAAAATTTTTCTAAGTCCAAAAGACAAAGACCATGACTCATTCAAGGTCATTTAAACAAAGACCATGACTCATTCAAGGTCATTGGATGACTCATCATATTTTTTCAAGGTCATTTAAAAGTAGGTCAAGGTCATTCAAAAGTAGGTCAAGGTCATTGGATGAGTCATCAAATTTTTTCAAGGTCATTCAAAATTTCTCAAGGTCATATTATTTTTAAACATTTTTAAATTTTTAATTTACTACTTATAAAAATAAGTAGTATATATTTTGTAAATTTATTTTATTATTATTAAATTAAATTGTTTGTTTTAATCAAGTCAATTATTTTATTAATATTATTAATATTATTTTTATTATTATTTTTATTATTATTATTATTATTATTATTATTATTACAAGTTTTATTTATTAAGATTATAATTTTTATTATTATTATTACATATTTTAATTTTTATTACAAGCTTTATTTATTAAGATTATAATTTTTATTATTATTATTACATGTTTTAATTTTTTATTACAAGCTTTATTTATTATTATTATTACATGTTTTAATTTTTTTATTACAAGCTTTATTTATTATTAATATTATTCTTTTTATTTTTATTATTATTTTTATTATTATTATTATTACATGTTTTAATTTTTTATTACAAGCTTTATTATTATTATTATTATTAATATTATTTTTATTATTATTATATTTATTATTATTATTATTATTACATATTTTAATTTTTATTACAAGTTTTATTTATTAAGATTATAATTTTTATTATTATTATTACATGTTTTAATTTTTTATTACAAGCTTTATTTATTATTAATATTATTCTTTTTATTTTTATTATTATTTTTATTATTATTATTATTAATATTATTCTTTTTATTTTTATTTTTATTATTATTTTTATTATTATTTTTATTATTATTATTACATGTTTTAATTTTTATTACAAGTTTTATTTATTATTCTTTTTATTATTATTTTTTATTTATTATTATAAATATTATTATCATTATTTTTTATTACTTTTTATTAATAATACATATATAATATATATATATATATATATATATATATATATATATATATATATATAATAAAACAAATACATAAAACAACTATATAAAAAACATCTATATAAAAACAACTATATATAAAAAAAAAAATAAAAAACAACAACTTCATAAAAAGTAAATCAATTATTAATAATGCAATTAAACAAATATCAAGTTTTATTTCACGTTTCTTCACGCTTGGCATTTGATTATGTCGTATAAAAATAATAATAATAAATTATAACAAATGAAAATACCAAAGAGAAATTTTCACAATTTTTATTTTTATATACAAATTTGTTAATAAATATCAATAACATTCTCAAATATCTCATCAAATTGCTGATTGCGAACTGTTGGATTGGTTTCAGGCATGATAATATTACCACCAACATCAAGGACATCAACCCCTCTATAATGACCATATGCAAAACTCGAGTTTTTCCCTACCCAAGCTCTCTTGTCGTCATGATTATTTAATGCTATTTTAGAATTTTTAAAAGTGAACAGCTGATGATTTCGGGTCCCTATCCTAGTTTGAGGTACCGACATAATACTATTGTTATTATAACAATTCAAATATGATTGGTGTTTAATGTCGGTACCCGGTAATTTTACACCCTTAGCTCGCATCGTTGATTTATTTCCTGGCAAGCTATAACATTTAGGGCGTAAGAAAACCCACTCGCTATATCCTAACCCTTTACTCTCATCCTTGAACTTGCCAATAACCGAGTCAAGTCGTCTAGAATATAAAGGATGAGAAGGATCATAATAAACTGATTTAATTTAATCAACGATATATTTATTTTTGTTCATTTTATTTTTAATCAATAATTTAATCTAAACACTTGATTTTACGCAATCACTTCTTCAATTGTATCAAACTGAATTAACAGTGAACAATTTAATTAAGGGATTCCATACTTTTATTCGAGAATCATTTTACCTTTAATTGATACGTTTCTTTATTTGAAATCAATGAATTCGATTCTTAATTGCTTTCATTTTTATCGGGGGTTGATTTTTTGATTAGATCAATACATTACTCGTTCTTACTCAAAGATCAGATCACTTTTATTGAAATGAATTACAATAATTTAATTGATGAAATTATTTGCCATTACCCTAATTTTAATTAAAAATTTACGATCATTATGAATTATCTTTACTGAAATTTTAAGCCATAAAACACTTTACTTTTACTATTAATGGTTACTTTATTTCTTATCAATAATCTCAATTTAATCGAATTCAATGATTCCCAATAAATTCTATTTATTTCAAAATGTTACCCCAAAATAGTTATAACAACGATTTCAGTTAATTTAATCCAAGTACCCTTTCCCTTTAATAGGCCTTAAGCGCATATTGTGTTCACATTATATTTATTGAGTGCCCACTGGACTACTCGGTGTGATAATTTTAAGCCGTGTGTAATATAAATTTAGGTCGATTTTACAGAATTGAGAAACGAGGAAGCAGCCAGAGACTTCTTCCTTATTTCTCGCTTCAGCTATAGGGATGAATATTGACGTTACGACCGCTGCGTTGCGCACGCTGAGTCTTCACGGGTACATATCATTGGCGATTTTCCACGCACTTACATGCATCTGTACTATGTAGATTTTACTTTCTTGCGTTATGTATTGGCTGTGGGCCGGAAAAATTTCGACAGTTTAATTTATAAAATAAATATATATGTAAAACAATTTAGGTATATTAATAATATTTATTAATTATGAACAAAATAACATAATTACCCATCGTTGACAATCCATAAAATATCATAAGATAACATATCATAGCATAAAACAAAATACCTCTCTCCCCACGTCGACGCCGAGCAGAGCTCTACTGAGATGCAATGAACGTGACGTGGAAAGAGGGTTCCACCATAAATAATTCTCACCTAAAAAATCGAAATTGACTTGGAGATAGTTTTTAAAATAATTTTCAAAACGATTGAAAAATAAATTTCAAAGTGGTTAGTTCGAAAATGGTTTTAAACAATTTTCAAAAATGGTTCTAAAAATGGTTAAGTTAAATGTGAAAATGGATCAGTATTTATACCTATTTTTCTCGCGTGTGAAGTTTGATGCAGTAAAACAAAATTCGACCTTGTTATTTTCTAGTAAATTCTATTCGTTAATTTTATTATTTTTTGATTTATTTTTATAATTTTTTATTTAAGATTTTTATTGAATTATTACTAATTCAAAATTTTCGATTTAAATTTCATTTTAATGAACTTTTATTAATTTTTTCAATTTCGTCGAATTTGTTGTGTTTTCTTGTTATATTTGTGTAGGTATCGTGCGAATCTTGGTGCATTTGTTATTATTTTTATTTATTTTTATGTTTATTATTTTATATTTAATTCTCCTTTTTTTTCGTATTTTATAGGGTTTAATTGGTGTTTCCAGGTTTATTTAAATTGCATGTTATTTTTGCGTGTGTGTTTCTGATCCATTTAAACATTTCTCAAGGCCGTTTACGTTGTGGCCCAACAATATCCATATCTAAACTTATACGAGCTCGGACAAAAATTGGTTTGCGGATCCATTTCAAAGTTGGCTTCGGTATAATTCGGGGCTGTCCAGGCCTGCTTCTATCGTAAATCAAAAATTTATCATTAGTCTTTAAATAAAAAGATTAATTTCTAAAAGATTGAAGTTTACTAACGCGGTTGTAGAAAGAAATCAACAATCTAATCTCATTATTAATCTTCAAAACCCATGGTTAAAGTTAAACTTTACTAATATAGTTATATATCAAGAATCAAATCAAAACTCATCTTTAGAATTTAATTTACAATTCCTAAAAATCGAAATAAGAAAAATCAGTTATTGAGATTACAAAAGTTGATATATTTATTGAAATTCGTTATTTGCAAATTTAGGATCTTAAAGGTAAAAAAAAAAATAAAAATTTTTATACAATTAAAAATTTACCCCAAGTCGGTGGGTTTGGACCCCGAGCTATTTCCTCACCCGACGCCCTGATCTTAGTGTTCTCATTGTCGAAGTTTCGTTGTTGAGGCATATTTCCACAAAACTTTTAAAAAAATATTTACTGATTGATTGGCATCGCGGATCTTCTTATAGAATCTGGCTGTCATTTCTTCGGGTAGATTCGCTGTCTGGGTGTGTGCATGTAGGTGTGCGATGTCACATTTATTACTAATACCCGATTAAGAAATGGTGTCGTGGGCGTGTGTATGTTAAGACAGGACTTCATAATCGCACACACTTTGGGTAGGTATTCAATTTACCCCTTGCCATGACATTTAAGATCTAAAACCCATTAGGTATCGATTTGGCAAACCGGTCTGTTCTGACATTTACGGAAATGTTAAACTCTCGGGATTTCTGTGGGAGCATCCATAACATTTTATTATTATATTTATTTATGAAAAATTTTTTACTAATCAGCTGGTCGATCGAATGGGAATTTTTCTTGTAATCTAAATCTCTTCAACTACCTGGTAAGTTATGTCATAAGTTTAGTTAGTTAATATCGTTCGAAATTTTTCCGGCCCACAGCCAAACACACCGCAAGATATTAAAATTTACATACTGGTCGAGACGTGTAAGAGAGGTATATCCACACACCTTGTGTCCGTGAAGGTCTAGTTGTGCGTAATGATGGATCCGAACGCCAATTACTAAATTTTATAGAGGCAGAAAGAAGATAGAAGACCAGTTTTTTGGCTGATTTTTCGTCATCCAACTCCCAAAAATCGACCTAAAATCATCTCTACTCATCGGCTAAAATCTTTGACATCGAGTCGTCTGGTGGACACTCATAAAAATCATAATATCGACATACCTTCCTTACGATCCACTTTGCATTTTTAATGGAGGTGAGACGGGAAGTATCATGCAAAATCTCTGAAACGTTAATAAAATTTTGATTATTAATAGTAAGGTAGAGCAATGTCTCATTTCTCAGTAATAAACTTGCGAAATTTATACCTAATTTTCCAGAAATGAACTTATAAATTAAGATATTATTTGATTCAGTAGGATTATCTCGAATACAATATTTCCCTAATCACAAAAATTAAAAATTAATTGAATGAAATATTTTGAGTTGAATAAAATAACAAGACAGGAAACATTATGACTTGTAATGAACGAAGATTATGAAATTTGAACCGATAAATACAGCCCCAAAAAATTCAGCGCTCCCGTAAATTTGAAGTACCCACATGAGATAAATATTGAAAAATGAAATGGCGGTTGATTAATTACTATATTTGCGACCACAAACTACAGTAAAAAGCGAATACCTAAGTCGAATTATTTCAAATTAATCACAATGCCTACTTTATAATTTGTTTGTAACTAAAAAGAAAAAAGGCAGACAAACACATTAGTAAGGAAACTCCAATTTATTTAAATGATCATGAACAATGAGATTTTCAAGAATTTTTCACACAACAGCAGATGAGACTTCAGTAGGTAGTTAGGAGCCTACGGCAACCTAAAAAAAACATAGGGGGAGGGGGGGATTATTGCAGATTAAATTTCGGATTATCTTGATTACATAATGATGTAATCAACTTAATTAATTTTGTGTGTATTTTAATTAAATTTTTTTTTTCGAAATTTTTTTCGAGTTTTTGGCGCGATTTTTTTTTGAATTCAAATTTTTGGAACATTTTTTTAAATTCAAATTTTGGCGAATTTTTGAAATGAAATTGAAATATTTTTTTTGAATAAATTTTTTTTTAATCACACTATAGTCAGGGGGTATTTTTGAAAAAGACTAAAATAAATTGGCTTGAATCGCCTAACGATAAAAAAGCATAAAATTAAAATCGCCTCAAATCGCCTAAGATAGTCAGAGAGGGTATTTTCATTCACAAAATTTTTTTTTAATCACACTATAGTCAGGGGTATTTTTGAAAAAGACTAAAATAAATTGGCTTGAATCGCCTAATGATAAAAAAGCATAAAATTAAAATTGGCTCAAATCGCCTAAGATGTGATATAGTCAGGGATATTTTTAATTCGTAATAAAAACTAATGCAATATTTGGTCTCAATACTTTCTATAGGTAAATATAGGCATAAAATAAAAATGGCTTGAATCGCCTAACGATAAAAAAGCATAAAATTAAAATCGGCTCAAATCGCCTAAGATGTGATATAGTCAGGGATATTTTTAAATCGTAATAAAAACTAATGCAATATTTGGTCTCAATACTTTCTATAGGTAAATATAGGCATAAAATAAAAATGGCTTGAATCGCCTACTGATAAAAAAAGCATAAAATTAAAATTGGCTCAAATCGCTAAGATGTGATATAGTCAGGGATATTTTTAATTCGTAATAAAAACTAATGCAATATTTGGTCTCAATACTTTCTATAGGTAAATATAGGCATAAAATAAAAATGGCTTGAATCGCCTACTGATAAAAAATTGACAGGGGTATTTTATAGGCTTGTTAAAAAAAACACTTGAAATATTTGTTCACACAATTTTCATAGGCAAATTTAGGCTCTAGATAAAAATAATTTAAAATACCTAAAGTAAATTAAGATAAATTAAAGTACATTAGGATACATTAAAGTATATTAAAGTAAATTTAGATAAATTAAAGTACATTAGAATACATTTAAGTATATTAAAGTAAATTTAGATAAATTAAAGTACATTAGAATACATTTAAGTATATTAAAGTAAATTTAGATAAATTAAAGTACATTAGAATATATTTAAGTATATTAGAGTAAATTAAGGTTCCTCTAGTAAATTAAGATACATTAGAGTACATTAATGTAAATTAAAGTAAATTAAAGGGTCGAAAGTCAATTTAAGTACATTGGGGTACATTTAAGTAAATTATGGTTCATAAAGTAAATTAAGGTACATCAGAGTAATTTAAACTACGTTAGAATAAATTTAAGTAAATTAAGGTTCTTAAAGTAATCTAAGGTGCCTAGAGTAAAGTATGGTAGGTTAGGTAAGAATTTTTTTAAAATTAAATAGAGAGTCAACAGTTAAGTTACATAAGGGTAATTTTTAAAGCTGAAAATTTTAAAAGCAGTTATAGTAGGCAAATTACATAAGGTAAGAATTTTTAAAAAGTAAATAGAGGGTTAAAAGGTAAATTACATAAGGTAAGAATTTTTAAAGTTAAAGAGTCGACAATATTGCATGATAAAATTTATTAAATAAAATTTTTAGTATAGTTTTATCGATCAATTTTTATACATATTTTTAAATGATAAAATTTTTAACATAAATTTACAATGGAATTTTTTATACATGATTTTTAAAGATGAAATTTTTAGGATAATTTTACAATGAAATTTTTTATACATGATTTTTAAATAGAATTTTTAGTATAATTTTATCGATGAATTTTTTATATATAATTTTTAAAGATGAAATGTTTAGGATAATTTTACAATGAAATTTTTACACATGTTTTTAATTGAAAAAATTTTGAATGTAATCTTACAATGAAATTTTTTAGTATAATCTGTACAATGACTTTTTTATACACGTTGATTACGATCAAATTTTCAAAGAAATTTTTCAAAAACTTTTTTCAAAGAATTTTATTAAATTAAATTTTTGAGTTTCAGTGTTACATAGTATTGCCTAAGGTAGGTGGTAGTCATTCGCAAGAGCAACCCATCCTTAATTAAAAAAAAATAATAAAATAATAATAATAAATTATAATAATAATTATAATAATAATAATAATAATAATAATAATAATAATAATAATAATAATAATAATAATAATAATAATAATCAACTTTCAGAAAACATAAAAAGTTAACTTACTTGGTATCAACTTCTGAACACTGATAACCCATACACAGTGAATAATTCATTAATAACTGAACAACAATCACTAGGTACTGTATACAAATAACCGAGTACTGTACAGCTCTCTATATACATATTAGGCATTGAATAATTTACTTATTTATTAAAATGACATATTTAAATAATATTTACTCTTTCAACACAGATATTGAATCAACTCAACCCACTTAAAAAATAAAATTTTCTCTCAATCATTTCCCTTTAAAATACTTAGTTATTCACACACTCACAATATGTTATTAGTAACTAGTTACTGAACAAATCAATATCAAAAACTAATTACTGAACCAATAAATATTAATGATGGGTTACTGACCAACTAATTTTGAAATAAATCACATAAAAGGTTAACAAAAAGAAATACAAGTTGAAACTTTATTAACTTTTTCACTATTTTATCGATCATTGATGTGTCCAAATTGGTAAAATTTTTGGTTGCTTAGTTACCTTGTCGTTATCAGGCGATAATTAATCAAATTCATTGAAACCAAATCCATTGTTATATTTACTTGGTATCAACTTCTGAACACTGATAACCCATACACAGTGAATAATTCATTAATAACTGAACAACAATCACTAGGTACTGTGTACAAATAACTGAGTACTGTACAACTCTCTATACATACTAGGCATTCAATAATTTACTTATTCATTAAAATGACATATTTAAATAATATTTACTCTTTGAACACCGATATTCAACCAACTTAACTCATTTAAAAATAAAATTTTCTCTCAATCATTTCCCCTTAAAATACTTGGTTATTCACACACTCACAATATGTTATCAATAACTAGTTACCGAACAAATCAATATCAAAAACTAATTATTGAACCAACAAATATTAATGATAGGTTACTGACCAACTAATTTTGAAATAAATCACATAAAGGGTTGAACAAAAGAAATACAAGTTGAAATTTTATTAACTTCTCGACTCTTTTATCGATCATTGATGTCTCCAAATTGTTTTGTTGTTTAGTTACCTGATTGCTATCAAGAAACTATTAATCATTGAAGCTCAATCAATTGTTGTATTTTCTCTGAATAAAAATTTATTTCTTTACAGTCTTGTATGTGATTTATTGAAATTATTTTGTAAAACTTAGTTAAAAAACTTTGAAATTTTTCTACCATTTTTGTAATATTTTTAATTGCGTCCAACAATGAACATTTATTAAAAGTTATTTTCAAAGATGAATGTCAACCTTTTCATTTATTTTTCACATGCCCTAAATAAATTAATTGCTAACAGCTCAAAAAAAATTACTTAAATTTATTTTTATAGATTTTCTTTTCACTCACACTGTTGTTGTTTACTGAATGACAAATTAATTAGTAAGTATAAACTTGATTAGAAAAATATTTTTAAATTAATTTCACAAAACATACATTACTTTCACTGTACTTGAAATAAATTTTCATATATTTATTGTAAATTATTAGATTTTTAAGTTTCTAAACATTAAATAAAGTTAATAGATAAAATAATTATCATCTACCACATTACTAAAAATTAAATGGTTATCGACCAACCACTAAATAAGTTGAATTTCTAACAAAGCTTAAAAAACCACATGGAACAGGTACTTGTGTACTGATAGATACCGATAAAATCTACTAAAAATCCAAATATGTATGTTTAATTTTTGTAAAATATTTGATTTTGTAAGAATAAGACTTATCCTTAAATTATGATTAGCATTTGAATAGAATTTGATTAAATTTAAATATTTTAAGATGTTAAATAAAACTGATTAATTTGTAAATAATGTTAGTACTTTGAAATTTTAAAATAAGACCTTCGGCAAATTGGTAAGAAAATAGTTATTATTGAGTAATACATATTAAAATTACCAAAGTTTTATAATTTTTGTCAAGTTTTGATAGATCTTTAATAAAATTTGTTAGTACTTTGAATAAAAATTTTAAAAAGTTTCAACATACTAGCAAATTGTAAAGAAAATAGTACTTATCAATTAAAAGTTAAATAAACTAAGTTGTAAAATAATTAAAAAAATTTGTTAGATAATTTTTTAAAATTTTATTCAAGGTACTTGTTGAATAAAAATTAGTGTATATTATCGACTTCTTATAGTATTTAATCGTACAATTTCTCTTCATTCCTGGAAATAATCGTAAATATTTAAATTATTCAGAAAATTGTCAATAACAACATATGTAATGAGTAATTAAAAGTTTTTAAATACTAGTTAATTTAGTTTTTAATTAAATTAAATTACAAATTTATAATAAAATCAAATAAATACTTACTTGTATACAAATAGTTACATGAATCAAACTATTTCTTAGAACCGAACACGTATCGTATATTTTATTCAGATTCCAATAATATCATTAAAATTAACCAAAATCTTATTGATATATTTTGATAACCCTTAAACCAATGAAAATGTATCGATTTCACTAAGTATCCATCCTTTAACATAGATATTTAAACGAATAAATCCCCATAAAAATATCATAAATTCCCCTCTTATCTTATCGTTTCCCCTTAAAATATTATAAAATTTACTGTCAACCAATCATTTCCCTTTAAAATATCAACAAGCCTGTTCTTAATCGATCATTTCCTATTAAAAAATCATAAATTCTCTTCTTAGCCAATTGTTTTCCCCTAAAATAAAATTTACTCTCAACCAATCATTTCTCTTTAAATGAGATTAATCCCAGTTATATTCATTATTTTCATAAAAATCACCGACATATCGACATTCAACCGAATAAATCTCTTGAAATCACCTTAAAATAAAATTCCTCTCTTGGCCAATCAAATCCCCTTAAAAATATTATAAATTCGCCTCTCAACCAATCATTTCTCTTTAAATTACAATAATCCCCGCTATATTCATTATTTTCATAAAAATCACCGACATATCGATATTCAACAGGATAAATTTCTTGAAATCCATCTCGTGACCAATTATTTCCCCTTAAAAGATCATAAATTCTCTTCTTAACCAATAATTTCTCTTTAAATGACAATATTTCCAATCTCTTAAAAGATTTACACACATATTGATATCTATCTGAACAAAGCCCCTTAAAAATATTATAAATTTCTCCTCTATATTCTCCATATCACAAAATTTCCTCTTAACCAATCATTTCCCTTGAAATCACATTTTCATTCACTGCACCAACAATACACATATTTTTGGTAATAACCTACAAGGTAAAATTTCTTTAGAAATCTATATTTAACCGAATAAGATCTTTAAAAATTCATCATTTGGATCATATTTACTATATGCATTCAACCAATCAAATTCCCTTAAAATAAAAATCTTAATTTTACCAATAAAAATAAATTTTCTTTAAAGTATTACAAAATTGTTATCGATACCCAACATTTTCCGTCGAAAATCACCACAATTTGATTCTGGCAACAAATTCAATCAAATAAAAATTCATCAAAAATGACTAAAATCGAATAAAGTCTATGTTTCCCACATAAATTTAATTTCACTCAATTATTGTAAAATCATAAAATATATATCATGTTGCTCAAATAATTAAAATTAATCAGTAAATCAAGTATAAATTCAATAAAAATTACCAGTCAACCCATAGATATAATTCAACGATTTTCATATGTATATTGTTAACCACACTGAGCATCCTCTTAAAAATCTCTACAATATACTACTTTTGTGATTGATATCCACGAAATCAATAAATGGAAAATGATAATAATTATTGATCTCCTTTTTTACACTGTAAAATCAATTAAAATCTTAGGTTTCACTAAAATATTTTTAAAAATTAACTGATTTAATCAACTATTTAAATATAACAAAATTATAATTAAAATATCATTTACTATTCAAAATCACCACAATTTGATTCTAATTCTTAAATAATTATCTTAAATAGATGTTTCATAAAAATTTTGATCATAAATTTAACTTTTATTTAAAATAATCCTAAAATCAAGTCAAATCTAATAAATTATCAAGAAATTAAGTGTTTCTAAATTATAGATTTAACCTAATTTCTTCAATAATTTCATTAAAAACATAATAGTCCCAAATCCATTAACATTCAAATGAAAACCATAAAATTCACATAAATGATTAAAATTTACTAAAATAAATACCTCGTAAAACTATATATCACTTAATTATCATAAAATTTCCCTAAAATTTCCCTAAAATCTCTAATTGATTTACATAGCCTAAAAATATTTTATTTTTGTCGATTACAACCTAATCTATTTAAGTGTGTAATTAAATTTATTAAAAGTTAATTAAATTTTCATTGAAAATGACAAGTCAATAACAAATCAACAAATGGAATTTTAATTAGTAGAGATTATATTCTATAAAGAAAATTTCCAGTGAAGAAGTAATATTTGTGGGAGAGTACATTAAGTGACTAAAATCGTTGAAATTACTGGAAAAAGTGGGATAGCTAAAGATATCTACTAAATAGATGAAATATCAATTGATATATTAAAACCTTACAAGGGTAATATACTTTGAATGAAGAAAATATACATCGAAGAGGAAAAATATTCATTAAAGTGAGAAAATATTAAGTAAAGTGAGAAATTATTCATTGAAGAGGAAAATATTCATTAAGAGAAATTATTCATTGGAGAGAAAAAAATATTTTTTGAAGAGGGAAAAAAAAATCATTGAATAACGTAAAATATTGATAGAAGCTAAAAAATATTCAGTGAATCGAGAATTGGATATAATAAATTAGATGGCGAATATACCAATCCGGCGAATATACTAATCCGGCGAATATTCCAATATATTTATAAATTGATGGTTATAAATAAATATTATCCAAATGTAAAGTTAATTTAAATAATTTATTCAATTGTAACTAATGACAACATAATAATTTAAATTCAAAAATAATAATAACATCAAAAAATGATTATTATTTCTAAAAGTAAATTTATAACATTTTATAAAAAGCAATAATTAATATAAAACATACATCAATTTTCTGAATTTATTTAATATTACAAAAAACTAAATGTTTCTTATAATCATAATACCAAATTATTCATCTATTCATTGTATTGTTTACTACATTCCATTATTTGTTGGACTTTCTGCTTCGTTCTTTCTACTTATTAAATTGTATCTGATCCACCCGTATTTATAGTATTAAATATGCCGGATTTGTTGAATATTCATTGGATTAGTATATTCGCCGGATTGGAATATTCGCCTGATTAGTATATTCGCCGGATTGGTATATTCGTGGGATTAATATACGCGCGCGCGTTTTTTTAATAACTATTCATCCGCGCACCCACCAACAATATATATCCCTATTTAAATATAATTAACCGACAAAATCTACTCAATTGTTAATAATTTTTAATTGAATTTTTAATTCATCCACTCTTAAAGTACAATTCATTTTCAGTGAATATTTTCATCTTTTAAGTATATTTGTTGAGCAGTGAATAATACAGACTCCATTTATTTCAAGTATTTTCCAATATTTAATTGATATTTCATCTCATCATTGAGAAATTTTACCATCTAATTTATTATATCCAATTCTCGATTCACTGAATATTTTTTAGCTTCTATCAATATTTTACGTTATTCAATGATTTTTTTCCCTCTTCAAAAAATATTTTTTCTCTCCAATGAATAATTTCTCTTAATGAATATTTTCCTCTTCAATGAATAATTTCTCACTTTACTTAATATTTTCTCACTTTAATGAATATTTTTCCTCTTCGATGTATATTTTCTTCATTCAAAGTATATTACCCTTGTAAGGTTTTAATATATCAATTGATATTTCATCTATTTAGTAGATATCTTTAGCTATCCCACTTTTTCCAGTAATTTCAACGATTTTAGTCACTTAATGTACTCTCCCACAAATATTACTTCTTCACTGGAAATTTTCTTTATAGAATATAATCTCTACTAATTAAAATTCCATTTGTTGATTTGTTATTGACTTGTCATTTTCAATGAAAATTTAATTAACTTTTAATAAATTTAATTACACACTTAAATAGATTAGGTTGTAATCGACAAAAATAAAATATTTTTAGGCTATGTAAATCAATTAGAGATTTTAGGGAAATTTTAGGGAAATTTTATGATAATTTAAGTGATATATAGTTTTACGAGGTATTTATTTTAGTAAATTTTAATCATTTATGTGAATTTTATGGTTTTCATTTGAATGTTAATGGATTTGGGGACTATTATGTTTTTAATGAAATTATTGAAGAAATTAGGTTAAATCTATAATTTAGAAACACTTAATTTCTTGATAATTTATTAGATTTGACTTGATTTTAGGATTATTTTAAATAAAAGTTAAATTTATGATCAAAATGGATATGAAACATCTATTTAAGATAATTATTTAAGAATTAGAATCAAATTGACTGATAGATTTTGAATAGTAAATGATATTTTAATTATAATTTTATGTTATATTTAAATAGTTGATTAAATCAGTTAATTTTTAAAAATATTTTAGTGAAACCTAAGATTTTAATTGATTTTACAGTGTAAAAAAAAGGAGATCAATAATTATTATCATTTTCCATTTATTGATTTCGTGGATATCAATCACAAAAGTAGTATATTGTAGAGATTTTTAAGAGGATGCTCAGTGTGGTTAACAATATACATATGAAAATCGTTGAATTATATCTATGGGTTGACTGGTAATTTTTATTGAATTTATACTTGATTTACTGATTAATTTTAATTATTTGAGCAACATGATATATATTTTATGATTTTACAATAATTGAGTGAAATTAAATTTATGTGGGAAACATAGACTTTATTCGATTTTAGTCATTTTTGATGAATTTTTTATTTGATTGAATTTGTTGCCAGAATCAAATTGTGGTGATTTTCGACGGAAAATGTTGGGTATCGATAACAATTTTGTAATACTTTAAAGAAAATTTATTTTTATTGGTAAAATTAAGATTTTTATTTTAAGGGAATTTGATTGGTTGAATGCATATAGTAAATATGATCCAAATGATGAATTTTTAAAGATCTTATTCGGTTAAATATAGATTTCTAAAGAAATTTTACCTTGTAGGTTATTACCAAAAATATGTGTATTGTTGGTGCAGTGAATGAAAATGTGATTTCAAGGGAAATGATTGGTTAAGAGGAAATTTTGTGATATGGAGAATATAGAGGAGAAATTTATAATATTTTTAAGGGGCTTTGTTCAGATAGATATCAATATGTGTGTAAATCTTTTAAGAGATTGGAAATATTGTCATTTAAAGAGAAATTATTGGTTAAGAAGAGAATTTATGATCTTTTAAGGGGAAATAATTGGTCACGAGATGGATTTCAAGAAATTTATCCTGTTGAATATCGATATGTCGGTGATTTTTATGAAAATAATGAATATAGCGGGGATTATTGTAATTTAAAGAGAAATGATTGGTTGAGAGGCGAATTTATAATATTTTTAAGGGATTTGATTGGCCAAGAGAGGAATTTTATTTTAAGGTGATTTCAAGAGATTTATTCGGTTGAATGTCGATATGTCGGTGATTTTTTATGAAAATAATGAATATAACTGGGATTAATCTCATTTAAAGAGAAATGATTGGTTGAGAGTAAATTTTATTTTAGGGGAAAACAATTGGCTAAGAAGAGAATTTATGATTTTTTAATAGGAAATGATCGATTAAGAACAGGCTTGTTGATATTTTAAAGGGAAATGATTGGTTGACAGTAAATTTTATAATATTTTAAGGGGAAACGATAAGATAAGAGGGGAATTTATGATATTTTTATGGGGATTTATTCGTTTAAATATCTATGTTAAAGGATGGATACTTAGTGAAATCGATACATTTTCATTGGTTTAAGGGTTATCAAAATATATCAATAAGATTTTGGTTAATTTTAATGATATTATTGGAATCTGAATAAAATATACGATACGTGTTCGGTTCTAAGAAATAGTTTGATTCATGTAACTATTTGTATACAAGTAAGTATTTATTTGATTTTATTATAAATTTGTAATTTAATTTAATTAAAAACTAAATTAACTAGTATTTAAAAACTTTTAATTACTCATTACATATGTTGTTATTGACAATTTTCTGAATAATTTAAATATTTACGATTATTTCCAGGAATGAAGAGAAATTGTACGATTAAATACTATAAGAAGTCGATAATATACACTAATTTTTATTCAACAAGTACCTTGAATAAAATTTTAAAAAATTATCTAACAAATTTTTTTAATTATTTTACAACTTAGTTTATTTAACTTTTTAATTGATAAGTACTATTTTCTTTACAATTTGCTAGTATGTTGAAACTTTTTTAAAATTTTTATTCAAAGTACTAACAAATTTTATTAAAGATCTATCAAAACTTGACAAAAATTATAAAACTTTGGTAATTTTAATATGTATTACTCAATAATAACTATTTTCTTACCAATTTGCCGAAGGTCTTATTTTAAAATTTCAAAGTACTAACATTATTTACAAATTAATCAGTTTTATTTAACATCTTAAAATATTTAAATTTAATCAAATTCTATTCAAATGCTAATCATAATTTAAGGATAAGTCTTATTCTTACAAAATCAAATATTTTACAAAAATTAAACATACATATTTGGATTTTTAGTAGATTTTATCGGTATCTATCAGTACACAAGTACCTGTTCCATGTGGTTTTTTAAGCTTTGTTAGAAATTCAACTTATTTAGTGGTTGGTCGATAACCATTTAATTTTTAGTAATGTGGTAGATGATAATTATTTTATCTATTAACTTTATTTAATGTTTAGAAACTTAAAAATCTAATAATTTACAATAAATATATGAAAATTTATTTCAAGTACAGTGAAAGTAATGTATGTTTTGTGAAATTAATTTAAAAATATTTTTCTAATCAAGTTTATACTTACTAATTAATTTGTCATTCAGTAAACAACAACAGTGTGAGTGAAAAGAAAATCTATAAAAATAAATTTAAGTAATTTTTTTTTGAGCTGTTAGCAATTAATTTATTTAGGGCATGTGAAAAATAAATGAAAAGGTTGACATTCATCTTTGAAAATAACTTTTAATAAATGTTCATTGTTGGACGCAATTAAAAATATTACAAAAATGGTAGAAAAATTTCAAAGTTTTTAACTAAGTTTTACAAAATAATTTCAATAAATCACATACAAGACTGTAAAGAAATAAATTTTTATTCAGAGAAAATACAACAATTGATTGAGCTTCAATGATTAATAGTTTCTTGATAGCAATCAGGTAACTAAACAACAAAACAATTTGGAGACATCAATGATCGATAAAAGAGTCGAGAAGTTAATAAAATTTCAACTTGTATTTCTTTTGTTCAACCCTTTATGTGATTTATTTCAAAATTAGTTGGTCAGTAACCTATCATTAATATTTGTTGGTTCAATAATTAGTTTTTGATATTGATTTGTTCGGTAACTAGTTATTGATAACATATTGTGAGTGTGTGAATAACCAAGTATTTTAAGGGGAAATGATTGAGAGAAAATTTTATTTTTAAATGAGTTAAGTTGGTTGAATATCGGTGTTCAAAGAGTAAATATTATTTAAATATGTCATTTTAATGAATAAGTAAATTATTGAATGCCTAGTATGTATAGAGAGTTGTACAGTACTCAGTTATTTGTACACAGTACCTAGTGATTGTTGTTCAGTTATTAATGAATTATTCACTGTGTATGGGTTATCAGTGTTCAGAAGTTGATACCAAGTAAATATAACAATGGATTTGGTTTCAATGAATTTGATTAATTATCGCCTGATAACGACAAGGTAACTAAGCAACCAAAAATTTTACCAATTTGGACACATCAATGATCGATAAAATAGTGAAAAAGTTAATAAAGTTTCAACTTGTATTTCTTTTTGTTAACCTTTTATGTGATTTATTTCAAAATTAGTTGGTCAGTAACCCATCATTAATATTTATTGGTTCAGTAATTAGTTTTTGATATTGATTTGTTCAGTAACTAGTTACTAATAACATATTGTGAGTGTGTGAATAACTAAGTATTTTAAAGGGAAATGATTGAGAGAAAATTTTATTTTTTAAGTGGGTTGAGTTGATTCAATATCTGTGTTGAAAGAGTAAATATTATTTAAATATGTCATTTTAATAAATAAGTAAATTATTCAATGCCTAATATGTATATAGAGAGCTGTACAGTACTCGGTTATTTGTATACAGTACCTAGTGATTGTTGTTCAGTTATTAATGAATTATTCACTGTGTATGGGTTATCAGTGTTCAGAAGTTGATACCAAGTAAGTTAACTTTTTATGTTTTCTGAAAGTTGATTATTATTATTATTATTATTATTATATTATTATTATTATTATTATTATTATTATTATTATTATTATTATTATAATTTATTATTATTATTTTATTATTTTTTTTTAATTAAGGATGGGTTGCTCTTGCGAATGACTACCACCTACCTTAGGCAATACTATGTAACACTGAAACTCAAAAATTTAATTTAATAAAATTCTTTGAAAAAAGTTTTGAAAAATTTCTTTGAAAATTTGATCGTAATCAACGTGTATAAAAAAGTCATTGTACAGATTATACTAAAAAATTTCATTGTAAGATTACATTCAAAATTTTTTCAATTAAAAACATGTGTAAAAATTTCATTGTAAAATATCCTAAACATTTCATCTTTAAAATTATATATAAAAAATTCATCGATAAAATTATACTAAAAATTCTATTTAAAAATCATGTATAAAAATTTCATTGTAAAATTATCCTAAAAATTTCATCTTTAAAAATCATGTATAAAAAATTCCATTGTAAATTTATGTTAAAAATTTTATCATTTAAAAATATGTATAAAAATTGATCGATAAAACTATACTAAAAATTTATTTAATAAATTTTATCATGCAATATTGTCGACTCTTTAACTTTAAAAATTCTTACCTTATGTAATTTACCTTTTAACCCTCTATTTACTTTTTAAAAATTCTTACCTTATGTAATTTGCCTACTATAACTGCTTTTAAAATTTTCAGCTTTAAAAATTACCCTTATGTAACTTAACTGTTGACTCTCTATTTAATTTTAAAAAATTCTTACCTAACCTACCATACTTTACTCTAGGCACCTTAGATTACTTTAAGAACCTTAATTTACTTAAATTTATTCTAACGTAGTTTAAATTACTCTGATGTACCTTAATTTACTTTATGAACCATAATTTACTTAAATGTACCCCAATGTACTTAAATTGACTTTCGACCCTTTAATTTACTTTAATTTACATTAATGTACTCTAATGTATCTTAATTTACTAGAGGAACCTTAATTTACTCTAATATACTTAAATATATTCTAATGTACTTTAATTTATCTAAATTTACTTTAATATACTTAAATGTATTCTAATGTACTTTAATTTATCTAAATTTACTTTAATATACTTAAATGTATTCTAATGTACTTTAATTTATCTAAATTTACTTTAATATACTTTAATGTATCCTAATATACTTTAATTTATCTTAATTTACTTTAGGTATTTTAAATTATTTTTATCTAGAGCCTAAATTTGCCTATGAAAATTGTGTGAACAAATATTTCAAGTGTTTTTTTTAACAAGCCTATAAAATACCCCTGTCAATTTTTTATCAGTAGGCGATTCAAGCCATTTTTATTTTATGCCTATATTTACCTATAGAAAGTATTGAGACCAAATATTGCATTAGTTTTTATTACGAATTAAAAATATCCCTGACTATATCACATCTTAGCGATTTGAGCCAATTTTAATTTTATGCTTTTTTTATCAGTAGGCGATTCAAGCCATTTTTATTTTATGCCTATATTTACCTATAGAAAGTATTGAGACCAAATATTGCATTAGTTTTTATTACGATTTAAAAATATCCCTGACTATATCACATCTTAGGCGATTTGAGCCGATTTTAATTTTATGCTTTTTTATCGTTAGGCGATTCAAGCCATTTTTATTTTATGCCTATATTTACCTATAGAAAGTATTGAGACCAAATATTGCATTAGTTTTTATTACGAATTAAAAATATCCCTGACTATATCACATCTTAGGCGATTTGAGCCAATTTTAATTTTATGCTTTTTTATCATTAGGCGATTCAAGCCAATTTATTTTAGTCTTTTTCAAAAATACCCCCTGGCTATAGTGTGATTAAAAAAAAATTTTGTGAATGAAAATACCCTCTCTGACTATCTTAGGCGATTTGAGGCGATTTTAATTTTATGCTTTTTTATCGTTAGGCGATTCAAGCCAATTTATTTTAGTCTTTTTCAAAAATACCCCCTGACTATAGTGTGATTAAAAAAAAATTTATTCAAAAAAAAATATTTCAATTTCATTTCAAAAATTCGCCAAAATTTGAATTTAAAAAAAAATGTTCCAATAATTTGAATTCAAAAAAAAATCGCGCCAAAAACTCGAAAAAAATTTCGAAAAAAAAATACACACAAAAATTTCGAAAAAAAAATTTAATTAAAATACACACAAAATTAATTAAGTTGATTACATCATTATGTAATCAAGATAATCCGAAATTTAATCTGCAATAATCCCCCCCCCTCCCCCTATGTTTTTTTAGGTTGCCGTAGGCTCCTAACTACCTACTGACTTCGAATAAGTGGAGACTCCCAGCAGATTCCATAGTAGTGATCCGTCGTCTGAGGTCCAAAGTGAGGACGATAATCGCCCCTATCCCGACTTTCAAACATCGACTTTTGAGTGATAACCAGTATTATTTTTTGATCAAAGCCCGAAATAATATGATTAGCCTAAATTATAGCACTCATGGGGTTAAGGGGAAAATGAACACATACTGCAGATTGTGCAATAAGGAACCAGAGACTCAGGCACATATCTTTAACCACTGCACTCAGGCCAGCAATGCCAGGAGAAACAAATACAATAACGTTATGGAAAAAGCGAGTGAATACTTAATTTCTAAGGGGTTCCTAGTAGATATTGAAAGATGCCCCCTTGGCATTGAGACGCGACTTAGACCTGGCCTAATTATAAAATCTAAACGTAATAATAGCATCCACATATTAGATATTAAGGTCCCATATGACCACCTTGAAAATTTTCAAAAGGCTAGAGAGGATAACTATAAAAAATATAAAGACCTAGCTCTAGAAACCGGTAAATTAAATAATTACAAAACGACCTTGTCTGCTCTTGTAGTAGGAACGCTAGGGTCCTGGGACGAGGAAAACGACAAAATACTAAATAAAATAGGACTTAACCTCACAGAAGCCAAAAAACTGGTGAAAATCTATGACCACAGAAATCATCTCCAGCTACAGAATTTATATGGACCATGTAACTAATAGGGAAAAAAACATAGGTACATAAAATTGTTGTTTCTGACACTAAGTGCTTAGTAACACAAGAAACTGTTACATTGAGATATCAACTTAATAATAATAATAATAATAATAATAATAATAATAATAATAATAATAATAATAATAATAATAATAATAATAATAATAATAATAATAATAATAATAATAATAATAATAATAATAATAATAATAATAATAATAATAATAATAATAATAATAATAATAATAATAATAATAATAATAAGAAGAAGAAGAAGAAGAAAGAAGAAGAAGAAGAAGAATAACGGATATAATGTTAATAATAACAATATTAATAATAACTTTTCCTATAAAAGGAATATTTATAATATTGTTAATATTTATAATAATAGTAACATTGGTAATTATATCATCTATATTTATAAAAAACATTAATAATATAATAATCTTTCCTGATCACATTCCTAATAGTTAAATATAAGTTGATATCTCAATACAGAAGATATTTACATATATCCACATGCTTACTAGTGCATCCCTTAGATGAAATAACAACTAAATGATACTTGGGGTATGGCATACTTCCCAATACATTAAAAACATAAATAAGAGTACCACAAAATAAGGGTGGATTATTAATAACACTGAGTGTTTATTAATAAACCAGAGAAACGTCTGAGAAACCCTCTAATGTGGCATCAGGGGTATGGCATACTTCCTGATGCATGATGCTCTATCAACAACACGCAACTACTGGTAGAGATCCTAAGCCCCAAGTGGAATAATGGCACAATGATGCTTATTATCCACTTATTATCCACTCTTTAGAAGAAAATGAGATGATAATTGACCGATATCATCTCATCAGCGGACATAACCAATCAGAAGTATGTTCGTGAAGCATAGTATAATGGATGCTCATGAGGTTCAATAAAAAAATATACCCTTTAATGTGAGATTAGGAACATTTAATGATTGCTAATAAACTTACTCTTTGGTGGGTTTCTGAGTGTTGATATTTGAGACTATATGGTTGTTACCCAGGCAACCCCATACAAATATCTTTCACTTAACACTCGGAACCCGTTGCTAAGCAACGTTGGAACTGTATTCGAGTGGGTAGATCGTCCGCAAAAAGTGAGCGCTATTGCTAATGCTATAATTGACCGAACGATCCATGGGTCCAACGAGCTGCCGATAGAAGGCCTGTGCTCGATTTCGATTTTTAGGTCCCATTATTCTCCTATCTCCTTCAAATGTTAACCTATACTCTCATATCATTTATCTTTATGTCCATTTGCTTAGTCCTTCTTATTATTGTCCGTGTTGATGATTTTTTATAGCCTGTAAACCCTTTGTTATGTTAAATATACTCAGTATCTCTTTTACCCTTATCCCATTATAACTACTATGTCTACTATTAATGTCACTAACGTTATCATTGTTACTAATATATGTATTACCCTTATTAATTAATACCACAATTACATTTATTATTATTCTTATTACTATAATTGCCATTACATTTATTATTATTACTACTATTATTATTATTACTATTATTATTATCATAATTTTTATCATTATTATTATAAGTACCATGATCATTCTTATTATTATTATCCTCATTATTATTTTCATTATTATTATTATTATTATTATTATTATTATTATTATTATTATAATCACCATTATCCTTACTATTATCATTATTATTATCAAATTTTTGTGTAGGGATTCGTCTTTATTCCTCGGCTTAAGAAAAATATACTTTGTTTATATGAAAATTTAGCCGTATCTATCCTCATTTTACAGTTTTCGACAAAATATTTTCTTTGAGTCTAAAAATTTTAGCAGCGTACCGCCCTTATTTTACAGTTTTATAAGGATATTATACTAACAACTGAACAACATTCCACTTTTACTTTACTATTTTCGATAAGTGTTTTAATTAATTCGGAAAATTTGAGCAGCGTTCCGCCCATATTGTTCGTCTCAATTCAACATAGTTTATTTAATTCTTAAATATTATTTAAAACATTGTTTTTCCTGATTTTAGTCGTTCGGATTAATCTTTTTCCGATGGCTATTCATTTTAACTGTTGCAACGATTTCGCTATTTTCCCCGCTACCCTTTACCTCTCTTTGTCCTTATGATCTATTTATGTTCATATTACATTTTATGAGTGCCCACTGGACTACTCGGTGTTAATGATTTTTAGCCGAATGTTGTTAAAGATTTTTGGTCTATTTTTCATGAAACGGATGGCGAAGGAGCAGCCAAAAACTACTTCCCCACCTCCCAAGTTCCCCTATAAATGGACAATATTGACGTTCCAGTTACTGCGTTCTCACGCCGTAGCCTTCATGGGCACGAACTATTGGCGGACTTACACCGCACTTACACAGTTCGATAAGGTGTTTTATTTTACTATCTTGCGTTATGTTTTGGCTGTGGGCCGAAAAAGAAATAATAAATAAATATTACCGTACCAATTGGGTAAAAGTCTCGAATGCATAAAACCGTTTATTTATATAATTGTCGAAGTTGATAAATATACATATAGCATCATGATTCCTTGTTCATAAATGAGGGCATAAACATCTTTCATTGCTTTATCATAGAGCATTTGATCAATTGGTCAATAAATTCGCAAGTCATCCATTCTCATAGCTCCCAATTGTCAGTGTACACCAGCTGAAAGTTATCGTGTTCAGGCAAAACACCCGCTAGTGTTAATTGCCCGAATGCACGGCTAACAGCTGCAATGCACACCAACTCACTTCAGACTGAAATTTTTTCTTCGAAAAATAAGACTGAAAATTTGTCAAAACACATCAGTATATATACCTATAATTTGGCCTTAACCTTGCTTGTTAATTTTATTGCGATTAAACAAAATTCGACCTTGAAATTATTTGTGTTATCTAAATTACATTTTTATTAATTTCTTAATTTAAATTGGTAATTTATTTTTAACATTTTTAATTAAATTTATTCAGCCTAAAATATTTTGTTTTTATTCATTTAATTGATTAATTTTTACTTTTATATAAATGACCATTTTACGGTCAAATTTTCTTGTTATTATGTTATGTTTTATGTAGATTTCGTGCGGTTCTTGATGCATTTTGTATTTATTTTATTTTACTTTTATGTTTTTGATTTTATCTTTATTTATATTCTCTCAGATTTTAAAATGTTTAGTTTGGGTTGTATATTGTATTTTAAGTTATCTTGGGGCTGGGTTTTTGTGCTGTATTACTGATGCATTTAAACAATTCTCAAGGCTATTTGTGTTCTGGCCCAACATCCTATCAGGCACCAACAATGTCGAAAGAGGTTACAAGATCCCAATAGTGTACTGGCACTTAGTTGCTTAACTACTTATTCCTAGAAGAAAATGGGATGATAACTAGCCAATATAACCAGCAAGAGGTATGTCCGTGAAGCATCACTTAATGATGCTCAATAGGCTAGAGACTTGCATGGATTAGTGGGAGTGCTGTCAAAATGAAACGAAGCGTTGCGATGACTACTGATGATCCTACGGAGAATTCAGTATAATCAACCGAATAGTAGAAACATAACAAACAGGTTAAACAATATTGTTGAAGCTTATCCGAAAGGATTATGCCTACTCTTAGGAGAGGTTAGTAAAACTAAGTTTCGCGACAGGAGGCAGAGCGACACGATGAACCACTGAAAAGTTTTAGACACGATCTGAACTAAAATACATTTGAATAAACTGATAAGAAGGTTCCAAATAATTTAACTACATAATACCATCAGGTGACTGAATTTAGGTTTGATCCATACAGCATCTGAGACTGGAGTTTTCACACTACGGAAAATCTTCGAGATATTAATACTATCTCTAAAATAATAATGTTATTTGAAATCAGAAAAACCATGAATGTTAATCATTTTCAAGTCACTGAGGTTGCCAGTGTCAAATCTAAAAATGAAATAAATATGGAACTATATTGGGAAAATTATATTATTACCCGGAGATATTCCATCCGATAATTATAATCAATTTCCTCATATCAGTGATAAGTGGACGATAACCCTAATTCTCACTTGATCTGCAACGAGTGATTGCACACATGTGACGGAAATTACGACAGGAATCAAAAATAGCGACTACTGAGATGACTAATCAAGCCGATTTATCTACTCGTATTACAAAGAATTGGAAATAAAAGAAATGCAATGTCAGAATTATTTAATTATTTCAGCAAATTCGAATACTAAAGGATAATTTTTAACGATCTATGGTGTGCCAATAGAGATTGTCCAGGACTATAAATACTAGTACAAATCATTGCATGATTATTAATCATGCACCAACCAACCTTCACTAAAGGTCAAGAGACGATAGAAGCAAGACCCTCTATGAAACCATCGACGGACAGAAGCCGTAGCCGAGTAGCACGTACGGTAGACAACTGTGGTGCCAGACATCTTCCCGAGACAGGAGAGACACGCTTCCCAGATGAGGAGATTTTATGATATTATATATGCAAATTTAATGTTATGTAAATGAGGAAAAATTGAACTTACCTGGTCAATGTGAGATCCAAATTTCGAGCAGTAACCCTAACAATCTCTACTTGAAAATAACAACGACGATCCATCCACACAAGTTAAAACTAATGTATTAACGGTAATCAATCTGGTTTATGCTAAGAACATTAATAACAGTAAATGTACTCGAGAAGTGAATTTGCGAAGGAAGCACACGAAGAATGTGTTGAGGAATAATACTGATGAGACAACTATCATCTAAACCTCCCAATTTCAAAATGAGATTATCAAGAAGAGGGAAGAAAACTCATCAGATTTGAATCGAGAGTTTCCTTAGGAAGAATGTTATCCATGAAATGCCACAATATGATTGAAAAGTCAAATCTCTGTTGGGATCGTTAGGATATTAAACGATATGATGCTATCATGTCAATGGGCATATGGGATTTCTCCTTCAGGGTGTCATGAATTTTCTTTACTCCTCGTTGATCTGTAATTTACCATGTCTATAAAAATATAATAATGAAAAGTGAAAATAAATTATTTGCTTTATTTAAACGTAATTTAATTTTATAAATCTATGTAAACGGTACAATAAACAAATGGAATGATTGAAATTTTGGTAGCTATAATAACCATATTTACAATAAAAGGAATGGAATGCTAACTAGTAATAATAACGAATAGTTATAAACTTTACGATAATAAAGATTAAATTTTTTGTATATTTATATAGATGTTAAAGTAATATGGAGTTAAATGTTCTTCTTGTTCAAATACTCAAGCATGAGAGTCTCACCCAAGATAATAATATTAATCAGGAACTGAAGTAATTTTTCCCATGTTATGAAAGTGACGAGAAAACTAACTTTGAAAGAGAATATCATAAACGGATAAACTGTATTACACGCCCATTAATAATAATCTTCATAATCACCGTTTTACATGTATTTAAATTTAGCAACTGATGCTCGACAAAAGAATGGATACTGGAGGGACGACTCAAGGATCACGATCCAGATCTCAACACGAGCAGCAGCTCGATGTCGATAAGCGCTCTGGGATTCAGGTACACAATCTCTACGGCCGGAGGATCGGATTGGCCAATAGACCCCAGAAGCCGCAATGATGAAATTTAGTTGCCCAGCGTGGCGATAAATCCGGAGTCCGGTCGGAATCCAGCACGAGAGGTCCGTCAGAACTCCGAATTTGTACTAGCAAGTCTGGAAGCCAAGGGCAGAAAAATCGATGGCAGATCGCAATGGCTCGAAACCAACTGGCCTGAGTGAACGCCGACATAGCAGCTGATTGGATTACCAGTACTCACAGCTACGGCTTGTCGTGTGAATTGGATGACCCGATCCTAATAGAGCTAGACGCGCCGACCAAAGTGGTGATGTCGAGGCGTCTCTTCCATACACCGGCACTCGAAAGGGTCGGCATGAGGCATTACGAAGATGACCATGTCTATCCAAGACATTCACCGGGCTATCAGCGTCGTGATCAAAACCCGAGTTATAGAAGAAACTAACTTAGGCGGAAACTATAAATTTGTTCTGCGTAATAATTAATAAATATTTAGTAATAGTTGATTGTGTTATGATTGTAAAATTTCTCTAAATCGGGTGATAGAAAAAGTGAAACGGTAAAGAGTAGGGATGAGTTAGAACTTTACTAACTTTATCAAAGATGGATAATTTCGGGAAATGAGTGAACGAACATCCAAGAATAAAAGGGAAAAAATCACTTACCGCCAGCATTATTTTAAATAAAATGAAAATAATCATGATATTTCATTTATCATAGCATATGTCGTTTACCTATTCTTATTGCTATTTTTAACATTTTAGAAATGGAAATCATCTGTTCCATAGGAAAAGAATTGAAAAAGCTAAGGAACGAAAATGCCTAACTACATTCCCAGTTGTTACAGATGAGCCGGAGCTGCAAAAAGGGAAATCTACGTGGATCGAACCCTCCCGGATTAAACGAATATATCAAAGATTGAAGTTCGCTAAGCAAGGGTGGGCTGAGGAAAGACAAATAATGCAAGCCCAGTGCACTCAAATACGGAGTCTGGAGGTCACTCTCTCGGCTTGTCAAGAAGGCAACGCGGTCACTTACCCGTTGGTCTTCGCCCTTGGTCAAGTAGCGTATCGAGAACCGAACACGCCAAACACGTCAGTAGAAACAAAACCATCTCACCCTTGACCGGGAAAGGCAGAACGCGCCAGTGACGTCAGAAATCGTTGCAACAGTTAAAATGAATAGCCATCGGAAAAAGATTAATCCTTACGACCAAAATTATGAAAAGAAAATTTTAAATAATATGTAAGAATTAAGTAAATTATTTGAGTTGCGACGGAAAATAAGGGCGGAACGCTGCTCAAATTTTCCGAAATAATTAAATTACTTATCGAAAAAAGTAAAGTAAAAGTGGAATGCGGCTCAATTGTTGGTATTGTTGGGCTAGCACTAAATTTTGTTTAAATGGATCGGTAATAGCACGCAAACACAACACGCAGATTTAAAATCAGACCCACAAAACATCAATTAACCACACTAAATTTGAGAAAACAATAATTAAAATATAAAATCGAAAACATAAAAATAAATTAAAATAATAACATGCAACAAGATCCGCACGAAATAAACACAGAAATAACATGAAAACACGGAAATTTGACCGAAAATTGACAATTTACTTAAAGAAACAAGAGTTCATTCAAGTTAGAACTAAAATTAAATAATTTGAATTGGAAACAATTCAATTAAAAGTTAAAAACTAAAATTGTCAAATTAAATCATGAAAATAATAAAATTAGAGTTAGAATATACGAAAAATCCCAAGGTCAAATTTTGTTTTACTACATCAAATTTAACACACAAGGTTAGGGTCGTACGATAGGTATATATACCGATTCATTTTTACATAATTTTAATCAGTTTTGAAAAAACTTGAATCAGTTTTATTCTGAGGACCAGTCTTAACCAGTGGAAAACCAAATTCTAAATGTGAGTGGAGGAATGCTCGAAAACTTTCTCCACGTCACGTCCATGCAACCTCGTATGAGCTCTGCTTGGGTGTCGGCGTGGGGAAAGAGTTATAATATTATTATGGATGATGAACTATGCTATATCAATTGTTGTCTATTATACTTCAATAAATGTGATGAAAAATGAAATAATTTTTGTCGAAATTTTTCCGGCCCACAGCCGACACATCACTACAAGTTATTAAACTTTACATACCCCAACCGAATCGTGTAAGTGCGGTGTAAGTCCGCCAGTGATTAGTGCCCTTGAAGTCTACGGCGTGAGAACGCAGTAGCTGAAACGTAAATTATTATTCCGTATAGGGGGAATGGGCTGAAGGGGAATAGTCTTTTGGCTGTTTCGTCATCACTCATTTCCTATAAATTCGACCTAAAATTATAATGACAAAACGGCTCCAAATCAAAACACTGAGTAGTTCAGTGGGCACTCATAAATTTGTAATCTAAACATAAGTTTGCCTAGGATCAATTAAAAGGAAGGGACGGGGAATTTAATGACAAAAAGCGTTGCTATTAAAAAATTATTATGATTTCCCAAATTTTTCCAAGCGCCCCATCTATTAGAAACAAAGAAATAAAAAATTGTAGGGGGAAATCTAAAGGAAGTCCAGATCTCCACGCCTGTATAAGTTCCCCAGAAAAACAACTTGACTCCATAAAACATTTAAATTATGCGTATTTAATATAAATATTAAAGATATTCTGCTTTTTGATCAACCCATTTAGCATGATAAAAATGAAACTATACACTACGAAAGAACACACAAGAAAGAGATGAAGCGAATATAAAGAATGTGAATCAACTCTATGTTGTAACTCCACTAGTTCGATCTACAAAATCACAGTGTGTAATGCCCACCGTTTAGTACTACTGGTGGGTTGGTGGGTGTTGACATTCTGAAAACTATATGGTTGTTACCCAGACAACTCCATACAAATATCTTTCGCTTACCACTCGGCACCCGTTGCTAAGCAACGTTGGAACTGTGTTCGAGTGGGTAGATCGTCCGCAAAAAGTGAGCGTTACTGCTAATGCTATGATTGACCGAACGATCCATGGGTCCAACGAGCTCCCGATAGAAGGCCTGTGCTCGATTTAGATTTTATTTGGGTCCCTAAGTAACTCTTCAATTCTTTGTTATTTTGATTTTCCAGATTTGTACTTCGAATTTGTCGGTTGAATTAGGTTAGTTAATAATACGAACTACCAATAATATTATTTATTAAAAGAACAAAAAAAATTTTCGCGTTCATAAATCACGATCCTATTGCTTCCTTGAGTCGCCGACGTTTTGCGCGTTCGGCTCTTCCTGGCCGATGCCGGTTGGGCTTGTCCTTAGATGTAGTTAGATCTATCGTGTCACTATAAGCCAATTGCGCCGGGGCGAAGACCAACGGATAAGTTACCGCTGCCCCTTCTTGGCTCGCCGACAGGGCTGTTTCTAACCCTTTAATTTGGGTCTTCAGGTTCTGTGTCAATTGTCGCTTGCAGGCCCACCCCTTTTGCGCAGCTTGAATCCTTTGGTAGACGACCTTGGCCCTTTTCGGTTCGATCCAGGTGCCTTTGATCTGCTGGATTTCCCGGGTGAGTTGGATTAGCTGTTGATGTAAATCCCGGTTAGCTGCCTGAGCTTTATCTAACTCTCTTTGTAGAATGGAGAATTGTGGTGAGTTCATTTCTGAAATAAGACGGAGTATCATAACATTCATTTAAACAAAACAAGTAGTAGTTTGTCGGAATGGGTCCTTGGGCCATTTTTTATAAGTCAAACTCTGGTGAACAGAACAGTTAAAGTCGTAACAAAATAAAATAAAAAAAATAATTCTAATAAGTAACTGAAACATGAAAACTAACACATTTATTGGGATTATCTCATAAAATCTCATGCACTTAAAAAGATGTTCTCAGTGTACTATTCTTCTTTTCTTGAGGTACCGTTCTCTCGCGTATGAGTGTTCGCGATGAAGTTCGGTAATCTCGTCTTCGTTTCTCATCTCTTTCGGCAAGATGTGTCGAGGAACTGCCACTCGCATTTTGGGCATTCGTCTCTGGAGTCTGGGATTGTCTAACTCATACGAGACGTTATACTGCGGGGCATACCCGTCAGTACTGGGTATCCTGCCCGCCGCAATATCTTCGTTCATTCTCTGGAGGTATTGTCTTGCTTTCTCCACCTGACGATTTATTTCGGCTTGGTGACGCTCCAGGCGAGCCAGCAGGTGCTCCGCCTGTCCTCGTATTTCTCTCGCCGGATTCCTTCTGGGCTCCCTTTTAATGGCGACATGTGGGAGGTCCACTTCATCGGAGTCGCCTTGTGTGCCACCTCGGGCTTCGCGGACTGGGGATATGGAGAAGCCCGCATCCCACATCGCCTGCCTGCATCGGGCAGCCGAGTGGGCTGTGAACCGAGCTATGACTCTGGATGCATCTATTCATGAGTCTTCTGAAAATAGGTACAACATTATTTATATATCATTATCTGTCGGAATTGATCGTTTGCCTACGGGGATTTATAATCGAATGCGTCTTATTCGCGTCGTTATATTTCGGGGTCAACTCGTGGGTCTTTTATTCGTGGGGTCGTCAAAATTTTCGATCCGTTGGCAGTCGTTCAGAGTCCTTCACCCCCTCACGTCATTGTTAGTATCGCATGTCAGAAAATCGGCATTTCATTAAAAGTTGGAATGAGAGTTTAAAATTGATAATATTGTTTCCAACTGTTCCTTTAATAATATTAAATTTACCTTTAGGTCATCAAAACTTATAGTCGATTATCTAAAATCGAATCTGCTTTTAACTTAACAATAAGCTATAACCTATGGTGAAAACTGAATCTATTTTCGCTCTAATATTCTGGGTTTTGTTAATACATTAAGTTTTACTTCATGTTAATAATAATTAATAATTTTTAATAACTTCATAGCTGCTTTACGTTAATAATCATCAGCAACTATTGATAAAATTCTAAATCTATCCTCATTTTGACGATCATACTTGATAGTAAAAAAAATTCAAATTTACTTTACGCTACTAATAAGGGAGGACTATAATAAATCGAACTCACTTTCGTGAAGATCATTAGTAACTATTGAAAAGTTATAAACCCTTTTTATATTAACAACAATTAAATCTACTTTTAGGATACCAACAATAGATAATTATGGATAAAATTAGACCTACTTATGTTATTAATGGTCAGGAAATATTGATCAAATGACATAGACCTTTTATTGTAATAATGGGCAACCGATAACAATTGAAATTCATTTCTATTTCAACAATAATTTACAACTACTAATACATTCAAATTTACCTTTACGTTATAATGATTGCTGATTTTCAAGTTCACTTTTATGTTATAATATTGATGATTATTAAATTTACCTTTATATTACAATAGCTGATGATTATTAATGAGACAAGCTTTTATTTTTCCATTATGGTAACTGAAAATAATTAAATCTGTTTTTATATTACGAGTCGTTGGTAATTTTTCAAACTACTTTTATGATAATGATATTTGTTAATTATCAGTAAAAAATCAAATTTATTATTAAGTTAATCGTATCTAATATTTATTTAGTTAATAATGATTTGTACATGCAGGTAATCTAACTCACGAATTAGAAATAATTAGTTCGTCGTCACATCATCTGGTGCTCAATGCATATTTATTACTAGAGTCGTTGCTTGCACTCATCCATTAGGTCAAAATTGCGGATCTCGTACTCGGAATTAAAATATATTCCGTATCGTTGATGATTTGGGAAGGCGGACTCTGACTACTGCCAATGGATGCTTAAGGGCCATCACTGTTTATGTCGCGGTTAGTGACTTAAACCTGGATTTAACCGGTAAGATTGTGACTTGTTTTCTTTGTTGACAAAAACTTTTAGGAAAAAAAATATTCATTAAATAGGCTTTCTGTATGATCCAAATAAATTTATTTAAACAACATAAAAGTTCTCGTCTGGTCTTGGTTCAGCCTATGTCCGGAATGATGCATAGATGGGTCATATGTCTAGGTCTCAAAAGATTTTAAATTAAGTGACGGAAGATTAGAAATTTACCTGTAGAAGGGGGTTCATTGGGATTCCTGTAACTGGAACCCTCGCTTTCTCGCTGTCTCTTTGAGTTTTTCTCAGACATTCGGAATATGGAAAGAAATGTTGATGCGAAAATGGAATTCGTCTTCCATCGAACTACTTTTATATGAGCGTGTGTGTTTGCCGGTGTAGTCATTGGTAAACGACACACACTTCCTCCTCTGCTATCGCCTAATTACCGATATATTGTGCATGGAGATTGCTTTGAATTATCGATCGTGACATTCCGCAAAATGTCGCGCTCCATATCTATTTTATGGATTCAGGATTTTTATTTATATTCGGCCACTATCTATCGGATAAACACAATATTGGTATTACTGGTTCTTTCGTCTTATTGGCTCTAATTTATGCTAATTATTTGCTCATGGTAGCCCTTCACTTTCAATGGTTATTTATTCCCGTGGTAAGTTGTTCATTATATGCGGATATATAATATCACTTATCTCTAGACAATTCTAATGATTTCTGGATACCTTCTTAACGTGGTGATGGAGTACATGCGGGAGTCGTAGTTAGGCGATTCGAGTCAACAGGGTCTTACTATGGTTTAATTCGAGCTCCCTGCTAAATGGAGCCTGCCGATCATTTCTACATCCGATCTCAAACCCAGGTGATGTTGATCCGTGAGGTATTTCACGTCCAAATGGAAAATCACGTGTTGGAATTTGGTTCACCTGTACACTGGACATGATTCAATTTACCACGGAGATGCGATTATTGTGTTATTTATTACTTGTTTCATTGGTCATATGATTAGTAAAGTAATTTTTGACTTTATTTTCTTTTACACGGTTTATGTTTTAAAAAATTATTTCGTCTGGGAAATGGCAATAAAAAATTTTTTGGGAAATATTTTTCGCTCCAGGTGATTCGGGTATTAGACTCGTTTCATATTATACACACGCATAATCCTTGATTTTAATATTTTCGCAAGGTGCTTATATTCCTATGTCTTAATTCAGTTGGTAAACGCGCTTAATATTGATAGAAGTTTTGGGACCTAATTTCGTTTTTAATCCGAGCATCTCTAAGTTTGATTCACTTTTAGTTTTTTGAAGTCTTATTTTCTGGCCTTAATATTTCGGTCTTTGGTTTTATTTAACGTCTGTATATTTCGTTCACATTTTAGTTCGATCATGCTTGAAAAACTCTTTATCTCATTTTTGTTCAATTTTTATATATTATCTTAGCACCTTAGCTGAATGGTAGTTTGAAACTTTTATCTCGTTTTAGTTCAAAGGGATTTTAACGATTGTGTTACTCAGTACATTTTAATTAGCGATTTTCCTTTTACTAAGATTCTCTATATTATAGCGGTTCATTAGCAATGTTTTAATATTGTTATTAGACTTCATTACATTTGGAGCATAGCAACGATTTTATTTATTTAAAATTCCCGTTACCGTCCTTCATTTTGATCCTAGGCGCATTGTGTTCACATTATAGTTATTTTAGTGCCCACTGGACTACTCAATGTTTGAATTTTAGCCGTATGTGAGAAATAAGTTTAGGTTGAGTTTATGAGGAATGAGCGCAGGAGAAACAGCCAAAAGACTATTTTCCCCTCACCCTTTTCCCCTATACGGAATGATATTGACGTTTCAGCTCCTGCGTTCTCACGCCGGAGCCTTCACGGGCACGAATCGTTGGCGATAACACACGCACTTACACAATTACGATCATGTGTTGGATTTTATTAGCTTGCAGTATGTTTTGGCTGTGGGCCTGAAAATGTAAAGCATTGATGGAAAAATTTCATTCATTTGTAGCAATATATATTTGGCATTATAATACATCATGATGGTTCATAAAATTCACGCATAGCATATCATAACTTCCTCCTCCCCACGCCGAAATCCAAGCAGAGCTCATTCGAGGTTGCGAGGACACGACGTGGAGAGAGTATCGAACAATCTCACTCACATCAAATTAGAGATCTTTACTGGTAAACTGGTTTCAAGTTTTGTAAAACTAGTTAGACGATGATTAAAATTATGTAAAAATGAATCGGTATTTATACCTATTGTACGACCCTAACCTTGCGTGTTCTTTTTGATTTAGTTAAACAAAATTTGACCTTGTGATTTTCTGGTATATTCTAATTTTTAATTTTATTATTTTGAAATTTTATTTGACAATTTTTCTTTTGAATTTTTTAATTGAATTATTTCTAATTCAAATTATTTGATTTTTTTATTTCATTTTCAGGAAATTTCGCATTTTTGATAAATTGTCAAATTTCGGTCAAATTGTTGGGTTTTTGTGTTATGTTTATATTTATTTCGTGCGGATCTTGTTGCACTTTGTTATTATTTTAATTTATTTTTGTGTTTATAATTTTATATTTAATTGTTCTCTTTATCGCATTTTTGGTAGGGTTAATTGGTGTTTTAATAGGTTTGAGTTTAAATCTGCATGTTATATTTGCATGTGTGTTACCGATTCATTTAAACATTTTCAAGGCCGTCTGTGTTCTGGCCTAACACTACCCTAAAGAAGCGTTCACGTTTTAGTAATCCCGATCTGTAAATAATTAAATGGACCACAGAACCCGATATTCAGATTCCCGTGTAAAATTGAAAAATTCTTCTACCCAAACAGATGTGCACAGAATAAGATGAAGGAACGAACTGACATCTGAAATTATGCTACTTCATTAAACTATCCCGAATACTAAAAATACATTCAAATATAAATACTTTCGCTAGACTTGAAGCATAGTAAAACAAAAGTTTGAACCAGCATTAGGAGGGTTGTGTCGGATAAAATAGGATACTGAAATACGGATGCATAAGTATCGATTTAAATTCACGAATGCATATTATATAAGGAAAAACTCCTGTCCATAGGCCGATAAATAAATAAATAACAATAAAAGACAAAATGACGATCAAAATAGATTTTTTGCTATTGTGTAAATAACTCCCCAGCATCATAATATCCAAGATTTCACCATAGTAGTATCGTACTACTGTTCGGCTGAATGCGTAAGGCGTGATATCCATGAAGAGATTCAATCACGGGCGAGTAGAATACGCTAGCCTGAAAACATAAAATCTAAAACTCAATAGTAGTGGCCCAATACATAACAGAAACTCACCAAACCGATACGGACCACTCCACTTCGAGCAACCTCGTAAATTTCCGAAGGAAACGCTAATAATAAAAATAATTCACGAAGTAATCCAACTAATAAATAGTGGATGGTGATATTTCTGATAAACCGCTGAATAATAAAATCAAAAATACGAACTCCCAAAAAGAAAAGAAAATGACAAATTCGAGAAATAATTTACCCGACATCTGCCAGCCGTTAAGTAATGATGCTATTTAACCATCAAAAATCTGTCTCCCGATCATCGCTGACACATTCCTGGAGCAGAGAATGTGCACACTATCCTCGACCTGACATTTATCGAAGGAAAATCTATGCATTGACATTTTCAACCCGCGATCGATAGAAGGCCTACCAATCGGCATAACTAAATAGAATTTCGCCTATACAATTCACGTGAGGGCGAACCATAGACTAACTGTAACCTACGACATCTAGTTGATTCACACAACTTACCCGGACCGATGCCGAAAAATAGTCATGCCGGTATAAATGTCACTGATCGTCTGATAGCTGTCAATATTTCTGTGATAACTTTGCTGACAATATGAAATCCAATTATGGACATCCAACACGCGGAGACTCAACCAGAGCACCAGGAACTATAGATGATGAAGGTACCATGGGGCAGAAGCTTCCTAATCGAGAGGGTAAATTTTCAACCTATTAATTGCAATTTTAATTAATTTTGCGAGGCTTAGTCACAATGATGATACCCAGATGGAGGCACGCGAACCCCGAAGGCAATGTTGACCAAGATTAGACGGAACTCATATATTATCAAATACAAATTATGCTCTTCTATGTGCTCTAGTGAATTACAAATAATCTCCAACTAAATTTGAATAGAAACTCCAAACCAGGTAGCGTAGATAGTGAACCAGTTACGGATTTTCTCATATAGTTTATGGCTCAATTCCAGTGAAACCCGTTCTCGTGAAGAAGACGTAGCTTTCACCGATGACGCACCAACAACTAAATTAAAATAAGTTAAATTATTTGTTTAATCCATTAGCACTAGAAATGCCATAATTGTCATAATTCAATTTTCTTATTATTGTAAATGTTATTTATCATAATGTAGAATCGAAGTAATCTAGAGTTATCATATGGTTTCCTAAATCTACCGGTTCACTCGTTACGGCGATGAAAATTTCACAATTCAACATTTTTATGTTTATTTTCATGGCGTTTAAAACAGAAGTAGTTGCTGATTGAATGGGATATGATTTTAAAGATTCGTTTATACAGGGATTGTGATCTTAAATATATTATAAAATTTTTTTGGTAACTTCCTTAATCAAACAGGCGCAAACAGTGAATTCTAACTAACCACATACACCAGAAAGATATTACGAGATTATGTAAGCTGTTTAGCGTTAAAAAATTACCGTCAATATTTTATTCATATCTTAGTTTTAGTGTATTCGAAATTTAAGGTAATAATTTGCTTATGTCAAGCTATTTTATAATTATCATGATTTCATATGCAGTTAGTAATTATTTATCATAATCTTAAGGCTTTAGTCATCTTACCATTTAGGGTTCCTAGGTTGCCATATGTGTATAAAATCTAGGTATAGTAAATTAAAGTTAATTTTTTGAGATAATAGGAGTAAATATTTAATAAATGCTAAAAGCGAAACGTTAAGTCCCATTACAAGTTTGCTTGTTCTTATTTATTGATATCGAGTAGAAATGTTGACATCTTATTATTAGGCATTTGTCGGTCAATATAACAAAATAAATGTAATTCAGAAAATATGGTTTTGTCACCCACAGGCGAGTCTGAGTGTATTCTACATCAAAAGATCATAGAGTAAAAATTGTTCTAATATAAAAAATGTCATTAATGAAGAATCGGTGAGTAATATAGAATAGTTACTTTCAACAAGTTAGGCACTTTAACCATCGAATGTCTGATAAAGACTTCTGATAGATGTGAGAGCTGGAAAGATACGAAACCGCCAAGACCTTGCCGACAAAACGAACTAACTTACAACTAAGGCTGCCATAAGGACAATAGACTCGTCAAACAGATTGATGTAGGTACACGGCCTTCAGACGACTCAACCACACTGCGAATGCCACATAAGCGAATTACCCTGTAAATCATACGTACACATACGCATCGGTTCCTAATTATGACACACGAATACATGATTTCCGTGGACTCACCGGACAATCTCCAACCAAAACCCGAAACACTTGCCCAACCAGCTGACATATAAATGCCTAAAGGGTAAAACTTAGCATTAATACCTATCTATTTGTTTTAGACAATTCGTGGATCGACGCATCCCGAGTCACGCTTCGATTCCCGGCACACGCGGCTGCCCGGTGTCGGCAAGCGATGTGGGATGCGGGTTAGGGTAACATTTTTCTTATGCACGTATTTAATGGGAATCCCCTTTAAAAGTGATCACATCAATAACCTTCCCCTCAAGTACCCTGCATAATTAAAACTTTAGAGTTTAGGATCAAAATGAGGAGCAGTGACAACAAGCATAGCTTCAAAATTACTACCAGTCGATTGATTGATTTTTAAAAGTTATTTAATTACTTTGTTAATTTAAACATTAATTAAATTTTGATTAAAGTAATTTAATAATTTGTTAAGATTGTTAAAATATATTTATAATTTATTTAACATTTTTTTGTTTCCTTGCTTAAAATTTTCTTCGGATTCAAGAAATGCTTTTCTATTTTCAAATTTTGAAGAAATATATTTTCTATGAATTCGAAATTGCAAAGTTTTTAAAACATATTGTTTGAATATATTAGTTTTTATTTTACTTTGTTACAAAGAAGCCATTTTATGATGAGTCGAGTGAGGTATAAATTATTACGCTATCATTTTTACAATAATTTATAGAGACGTTCAAGGAGTTACAGTTCTCCAAATAGAAGTCGTTTTATTTCTAGATCGCGGTCTAGAAGTATTTCTTATTCACCGCGCAGAAGTCGTTCTAGATCTCGAACACCTCGACGTGTTAATAGGAGTTATTCAAGAAGTTTTAGTAGAAGTTACAGCAAAAGGTTAAAATAATTTTAAATTTGTGATTTAAAAAAAATTCAGTCCACGTTATAAAAGATCTGTATCAAGATCTTCCAATAGGTATAGACGAAGATATTCTGGAGATCGTGACAATCCCAAGCCATCAACTTGCATAGGTGTTTTCGGACTGTCATTGAAAACAGATGAAAAGGATCTTTATCGTGTATTTCAAAAATATGGCGAGATTAAAGATGTGCAACTTGTATTAGATAATTATACAGGTAAAGTATGGTATATTAAGTGATATTATTCATAAATAACAGGCAGGTCGAGGGGATTTGGATTTATTTATTATGAAGAAGTTGAATCAGCTAGAAATGCCAAAGACAGTGCTCATGGAATAGAAATTGATGGAAGAGTAGTGAGAATTGATTATAGTATTACTAGAAAAGCTCATACTCCTACTCCCGGAGTTTATTTAGGAAAAAAGTAGAGTAAAATTTTAATCGATTGTGAATTCTTTCTATGATAATTAATTAGCTGAATTAGTATTAGTGAAAGAATTCATTAACATTGGCTTTTATTATTTTGGTTAACCATTTTTTAGATCTACAAGACGAGGGGGTTATGGATACGGTAATTATGATGACAGAGATACATATAGTCGAAGGTCGCCTGATGATAGGCGAAAGTATCGATCACGAAGTCCATATGGTAGATCAAGATCAAGGAGCTATACAAGACGTAATGAATATTGATTTTTAATATATAGGATGTTTTTGTAAATTAAAATTTCATTAGTACTATAAGTGAAAAAAATGCATTGTTATTTATAATTTTATTTTGAAGGTTGAAAGAAGATAAGAAAACTTTATTTAAAGAATATAGAAAATCTGAAATTAAAGAAATATTATAAAAGCTTATTTGAGAAAACCTTTAAGGAATGAAAATTAGAAAAATTAAAATAGAAGATGCCATCATACTACTTATTAAAAAGAATTTTCAAGTAAATTAATTAATACTATGTATGAAGTAGTTTATATGATGTGCATGTTAAAAGCAGACTATATATATGTTATTATTGAATTGATGATTTTTTACATTTCAGGAAAATACTAACTGCCTATAAACTAGTTGTCGTTGAAATTGTCAAAAATATATGTAGTGTTTTATTTGTTTTTATAATTTCACCTTAAATATTATAACTTTTAAAGTTTTTGTCTAATTTAAGTTAGTCAAATATTAATAAAACTTAAAATTGCATTTTCATTAAATAATTTGTATTAAAACATTAGAAGCTTCGATTATTTTGTAATTTTTTACAAATTTATAATCAAACGAGTAGTTATGCTAATTTTGGAGTGAAGATTTATTGAAAAGTTATGGCATTATAATTCGATGAAATTTTATTTAATCAGTATTTGATAGGTCTTGAATTTTTGTGGCTGTTAACTAAACAACAATTCGGTACAAGATAAAATGTGTAGGATCGTCTTTAAAAATTGAGCGATATTGATAGTACTATAATTGACTGAATGGTCAAGCGAGATCGTATTGGTCCTAAAATCTATTATTTGTACTTCTCTTTTGATATAAATTTATTTTTTATACCACCAAAACAAAATATTTCATTCACATATTAAAAGACAGCTACTGTTGTTTGTCACTTGTTGGATTTTCCACGCCTTTTCTGTTCGGAGCTCCTTTACTTGAGTAATTTGATAGGTGGTCATCTCAAACACTAAAATGAAAACCATTCAAAATAATTTCCTTTTTATATGAACATATTTGTGGTAAAATAACGAATGATTTATCCTGGGTATCTGATAGTAAGAAAGATATAGTTTCGATCACTTTCAAGGAAGAAAATTTTACCTTTGGATACCCGTCATAAATGACTTTGGGAATGTATTTCAATGGGTGATTACCAGTAAAAAGTGAGTCATGACGACTAATATCCTAGTAAACTTTTTTATTCGTGTGATACCGTGGAAGGTTATATGCTCATTTTATATTTAGGCTTCTATTTATCACAAGCTAATTGAAAAAATATAGAATTGAAAGATATTATTTATGATTAACAAGAAAAACAAATCATAAGATCCATCAATAATAATTCAATCTGTGCCGTACAAGGCAACTAGATCTTGATACCACAAAAACAGCAGGTTCATTGTCCTAATTCTTAAACGTTATCTCAATAATACATAAAAATAAGTGGTTGGTTCATTAAGTACTCAGCCTGACATAGAAATAATGGATAACACTATATTTTCATTCATTATACATTAAACTATGCACTAAAATAACTGACACATTTTCGCACGGATCACGTTCTGAAAATGCATTTTCGTAGAAATCCGTCCAATAAATCTTCCACTACCTTTTTCAGTACATCGTTATTTTTAAATATTTCCCCAGCTAAGTGCTTCTTAAAGAGATGGAAAAGGTAATAATCACTTGGAGACAGATCTGAGCTGTATGCAGGATGTGAAAGTACACTAAATCCAACATTGTCTATGGTGGGTTACAGGGTTTCAGATCTTGCTTATATTCCTGGCGACCCTAGTAACGCCATACAAAATGATACTAACCCACTTGGCACCCGTTGCTAAGCAACGTTGGAAATGTGTTCAAGTGGTGGATTGTCCGCAAAAATTGAATACCATTGGCTAGTACTGTAATTGCTCGGACAAACCTCGGGTTCACGAGCTGTCGATAGAAGACCTATGCTCGCTTTGCTCTGTCCCTCATAAATAATTGTTCATGGTTAGTGCTTAATTGCCTGTGGAAAACTGAGACGTAATAGGGTTACTTATGACCGTACGGGTATGCAATTTTCAAAAGGAAACGACTCAACTAAGGCTAAACTACTCTATTAAATCAAATCACATGATACATATCTACGGTTTGGCATTCGGAAGTTGGGTTGCTCGACGTCGGGCACGCTCCTTACGTCCCGGTCGACGATTGTTGGTGGCGATGGGTTGCTCTACTGTCTTGATTACTGTCTGTGGCATTTGAGTTGGGGCGAAGATGAGCGGGTAGGTGACCGCTTCACCCTCTCGGCATACAGCTAGTGCGACTTCTAGCCCCCGGACCTGCGTTCGCAAACTCCGATTGAGCTGGCGTTCCTCGGCCCAGCCTTTTTGAGCTGCGGTAAGTCGTTGGTATAGGACTTTGGTTCGTTTAGGATCTAAGCACGTCGCTTTGATCTGCTGCATCTCACGGGTTAGTTGCAGGACTTGACTAAGTAATTCGGCATTCGCCTGCCTCGTGCGATCTAACTCCGTCTGCAGGATCCGTAGAGAAGCCATTGCTGAAATTAAATGGATTTTTACTCGTCAATTTATAGTCAGCCTAAATATTTTAACTCTTTCAAACAACTCAACATTCATTTTCAGTTATATAAGAAAAAGAAATACACGCAGTGCTAATTATAATTATTGTCTAATCACTATAACGCTTTGTCAGTTCATTCATCCGGGCAGAATCGTTTGAGACTTCTTTTGAGAGCTTCCACCGTATAAGGACGCCTAGTATCTCGAACCGGACGAGGTGGATGGGCGACGGCGATCCGCCCAGCAAGGATGTCATCCAGCACATTTGCAAGGTACATCCTTGCCTTGACTACTTGTAAGTCCACCTGCTCCTGCACCCGCTCCCAATGGGTGAGGAGGTCCTGCGCATTTGCAAAGATTTCAGCGGCTGGGTATTCTTGTCTCACTGGTTCGAGAGGGTCGCTACTCGGATCCCGTGCTTTCCGAGGGATAGAATATGGCCATTGTGCCCGGGGCCTTTCTATTGCGTCGGTGGTTCGTAATGCCATTCTCGAGCGTTTTTTCTGAGTAGTTATCTGATTGTTGGACATGCTCTGTAACGATTGAAATTTAAATCATGAAAATTAATAGTGTGGGGAATAGGGTCTTTGCTATATTAGTTAAAGAGAGTTTAGGTAGGCCCAAGATTCGGTATATCTAGTGATTATCGTTGGGGTTTTTCTAGGCTCGATCCGTCTGCAATACGTACGTGTACCTATAAAATAGTTTAGGGTAAAGGCGAGTCAAACGTTCTGTGAAATTCATGAGGTACCTCATTTTCAATTATAATTTATTTATAATTAAAGCTTTTAATAATTTATAATTTTTGGAGTTAATTCGAGTTAAATTTTCTTAACTAAATTTGCAAGATCGGCTTAATTACAATTTAATCAAAGTAGATCGATGTTTACCTTAGTCACTTCGAGAAAATTGTGTTGTTGTATTGTTTATATTATCGACCGGCGAGTACTTGTTCGAAAGGAATTTATCGTGGGTTCTATGATAATTATTTCGACCAACGCATCGAGTTAATTTATTCGACTGTCTCGGAATTTTTAAATCATCGTATTTCAAGAATTGGTGTAATTATGAACATAATTGTCATTTGTTCTCGTCGCAATATTGGGCTACCCCTATCTCGGATTTTATTAACATTTCTCGAATGGACCTTTTCCAATATCATTGAACTCTGGGGAGCGTTGGTGTTGTTAATAAAACATCTCATCGAGGCGACTTTTGTGGTGAACATGGATTTTTGCTATTTTCAAATTTTTATCTTATGACGGTTCAATTCACAAGTCGTGCTACGTCGGATTAACTTGGATTTTATGGAAAATCCCTGTCTAATTTCGCAATTAATTTGTCTAAAACATGATTCGGATTTATTGGTCAATTTCTAGTCTTTGCACAACTACAACATAACCCTAACTTGCCGAATGATATCTAAAGATGTTCCAATTTTATCGTTAATCCCAAATTTTTCGAATTGATTGTTTTTCATTTATTCCACTGTACTATTGGATTTTTATTTCTTATGGATCGCAAATCTTTGCTTACCTCACCGGTATGATCTCGGTTTGTGATTAATCCTATATCCTAGTAGGTACGATTTTTATTTCCTATGATTGTCAATTGTAGCAGAGTTAACAAATAAAAATTTTTTTTTTCGTCTTAATTATAAACTTTACCTACTTTATCAACAAGATTTTATTTTCATTAATCGAAAATTTTATTTTATTTTTCCTTACAAACAATATTTTATTCTTTATTAAACTTTACCAATTTTTTTGTTACAATTAAGATTTTTCTTTTATATCATATTAAATCGCTTTACCGTTGAGATTTTATTTCTTATTAATCATAATTTTATTAAATTCATTTTATTTCTTATTAATCATAACTTTATTAAATCCATTTTTTCTCCTATTAATCATAATTTCAATAAATTCATTTTTCATAATTCCATTTTATTTCATTCTAATCATAACTTTATTTGATTTCTTTCATTTCCTATCGATCGTAACTTTATTGAACTCGTTTTATATCTTTATTAAATTTCTTTCATTTCCTTTATTTTGTTTCATATTAATCCCAACTCTATTAAATTCATTTTATAGCATTAACACGGAAGTGGTTATATCAGCAATTTCAATTTACGTTGTCCCCGTACCCTTTTCCTTTAATTGATCCTAAGGTATAGTATGTTTATATTATAGTTATTGAGTGCCCACTGGACTACTCGGTGTGATGATTTTAAGCCGTTTGTTAGATAAATTTTAGGTCGATTTTTCAGAATTGAGAAACGAGGAAGCAGCCAGAGACTCCTTCCTTATTTCTCGCTTCAGCTATAGGGATAAATATTTACGATCCGACCGCTGCGTTGCGCACGCTGAGTCTTCACGGGTGCATATCATTGGCGATTTTCCACGCACTTACATGCATCTGCACTATGTTGATTTTACTAACTTGCGTGATGTTTCGGCTGTGGGCCGGAAAAATTTCGACAGTTAAATTTTATAAATTTATGAAAACATATCAATACATATTAATAAAATTTATTAATCATGAAACAAATAAAGTTACCCATTAACCATTCCATGAAAAACATCAATCATAAAATAAGGCATAAAATAGCATAAATAGCATAAATACCTCTCCTCCCACATCAACGCCGAGCAGAGCTCCATTGAGATGCAAGGTCGTGATGTGGGAAGAGGGTTCCAATATACATGATTCTCACCTAAAAATTCACAATAGATTCGAAGTATTTGCAAAATAATTGAAAGTTTTCAAAATAGTTTTAAAGTTTTAACACTTTCAAAATGATTCTCTGCTTTCAAGAAAACTGGTGTTTTGAAAAAATGGTGTGTTTAAATGTGAAAATGGATCAGTATTTATACCTAATTGTGTGACGTGTAAAATTTGATGCAGTAAAACAAAATTCGACCTTGTTCTTTTCTAGCAAATTCTATTTCTTAATTTTTATATTTCTTGATTTATTTTTATAATTTTTTATTTAAAATTTTTTATTGAATTATTGCTAATTCGATTTTTCAATTTAAATTCCACTTTAATGAACTTTAATTGATTTTTCTAATTTCGTCGAATTTGTCGTGTTTTCTTGTTGTATTTGTGTAAGTATCGTGCGGATCTTGGTGCATTTTGTTATTATTTTATTTTATTTTTATGTTTAATATTTTATATTTAATTCTTTTATTTCTTAGATTTTAAAGGGTTTATTTGGTGTTTTTCAGGTTTATTTTAAATTGCGTGTTGTGTCTGCGTGTGTGTTTCTGATCCATTTAAACATTTTCCAAGGCCGTTTACGTTCTGGCCCAACATCTATGCAGAAGCAGCCAGTGCATTATTATGAAGATACCATATGGGAACATTTCTGGATTTTTGTCTTTTGGTCTATAATATCGTGCGTTCAATTTGATACCCTTGGCATTATAATCGAACATGATTATCCCATGAGAGTCCCAAAAAACTGACAGCATCATTGATTTTCGATTATTTCAAATTCTGAGTTTATTCGTAGGCTTTTTGACGGATAACTTCCACTCACTAGATGATCTCTTTAACTCTGGGATGCAAAGAGACAATGGGGTTTAATCTTCAGTAACTATATAAGATAGGAAATTGCGTCCACATTCACTAAAACCCTGTAAATGTTTACTGCAGCAATGAAAAGTTCTTTCCATCATTTCAGATGTTAGGAACACGTATACAAATCTCGAACAAAACTTTAGAATCTCAAGACCTTTCATAATAATTTGAACATTACTAATATTGAGCCTCTTAGATAATGACTTGACACTAATTTTGCGTTCTTTCTGTACGATTTCTATTAATTTTTCTGTAATGTTTTCAAGAATTTCAACTGGTCGACCGGATCTTTCTTCATCATAAACTGACTTTGGAATTCGCTTACCCAACAGTGCTATATGGTGGGGCATCCTTACCTTATAAATCCTTTAATTTCTTGAAAATTTCTTTGCCAACTTTCTTCTTTAAAGCTAAAAATTTTATTATACTTCTGTATTCAACAGCTGCCATGCTATTTTCAAAAAATGGCTGAAAATAATTATAAATCAATTAACACATGAAAACAAGATCTTTATATTTACCATTTTTTATCTCATAATATTCATTAATTCTAGCAAAAGTCCTAAACCTAAACCTAAACGTTTTTTAATAGCAAAACTATTATTGTTCCTTAGAAAACTTTTGACATCGTAACTTTACGATTTTGAGAATACTATCAGCAGAACCCTACCGGTCGAAATTTTGAAATTCGAAGTGAGGATGAATGCGTTAATGAAATATGTATGAAAGTCTGTAATGTCTATGATAGCTGCAATTATCTGATTTCCACGAAAACGGACTTCTGAAATGTGTCGAAACTTTTCCAGCCCACAACCAAACATTCTGCGAGTCATTACAATCTATAAATTAGTCGAGATGTGTAAGTGCCGGTATATCCGCCAATATCTCGTGTACGTGAAGATCCAGTTGTGCGTAACGACTGGTCCAAACGTCAATTATGAAATTTATAAGGGAAACAGAAGATAGAGGGCCGGTCTTTTGGCTGTCCCTCCGTTATTCCCTCTCCCGAAAAATCGACCTTAAATATCATTTACTCATCGGCTCAAAATATTTTACATGCTTATCCTTAACATCAAAAGACCAAGGGGTGAGTGCGTAAAAGCTAGCGAAATCTTTGCAACGATCGTAAAAGAAAATAAATAAAATATTTGTAACTTTAAGCACTAAATAAAATGATTAATAAAAATATTTGTAACTTTAAGCATCAAATAGAATGACTAATAGTTAGTAACTTTAAGTATGATTAATAAAAACATTTGGCAATTTTAAGCACCGGACAAAACGATTAATAAAATTGCTCGGCAATTGTAAACACTAGAAAAGAGGATAACTTAAGATAGGAAGTAATCACATGTATTAAGCGGGATGATTCGGAAAATCATAGGGTAGGTTTAAACATTAAATAAAATTATCAATAAAAATTGTTGAGTAACTTTAAGTACTGATTGAAATGGTCAACTGACAATAAGGTAAGGATTATAGACACTAAATAATGGTGTAAGAGAATATAATCCATAAATTAGCAATGTAAAACGACCGAAAAACCCTTAAAATTAACAATCTAAATCGATTTAGTAATGATGTGGTATTCCGTACGCGCCAAAGTTATAAAAATGTTAAGTGAAGGACTATCACTAAAATTATCACATAGCTAAAGTCGCCATTTCGGGCCAAATTATGATAAAAATATTTGATTATAACTCAATTCAATTAGAAATACATGAGAGTCATTGAAATCAGCTGTAAAAACCCCAATTACGTTCACTCCAATGACCTAACCGAGATCACACTATTCCCCAACTCAATAGAGTAGGATCCCTACCCATTCAAATGTCCGTACCATTGAGATGAAAATGAAAGACCTACTGGAGATATTTGAATCGATACTGAATGCGAAATAATTATAGCGAAATCGTAAGCAAATTATACCATGAGCTTTTATGGTAAATCAAAACATCTTCCAACTGCTGGACACCTGATGGGTAAAAAATATAAGATTCTCGAGACCATTTTCAAGGGATTCCCACCAGACGCTCGCACAAGAGATATAACTAATGGATACCAGTACAAAAAGACATTGGAAATGTATTTCAATGGGCGGTTTCTAGTAAAAGGTGAGCCATATTACCATGACTGCTAATACCCTAAAAAACCTTTGGGTTCACGAGCTACTATAGAAGGTATTCACGCTCACTTTAATTACGGGTCCTTCTATCGCTAATCCAATTGAACTAATATCGATTATTTAACTAATTTATTTTATTTTACGAGTATTATTTATTAGATAATTTGAGTTGGTTCCAAAATGATTCTCGATGTAAAAACTCAAATAACTTATTGGTCTGTTGGTCTGTAACCACATCTCTGTAACTTTGTATATTCTATTCCTAAACTAATTTATTTCATAATCGAATGTCATTTGTTTTTCTAATTGTTTTGCTATTACGGTCTTCTTCGTTTAAGCCTTCGGAAGGTTCCCGGGATCAGAAAATATTTCTCTCATTGTTATATGAATTTCTTGAGAAGTTGACTCGGTTTTCGATTATTATGTTTTTGTTTCTGTAGTAGTTTTTAGCAGCGCTGTAGTCGATTCTTTTGATTCTTTGTAGATTACGACTTTCAATGTTGTAAAAGGCATCTTGACTATGTAAGTCCAGCAGAACCGCATATTCTACTTGTGGTGGTAAACTGGTGAGCGGATGAAAATATTTTGTTTTTTTGTAAATGCTAGCTCTAGTGCTGCATCAACTTGTTTCAATCATGCTAGCGCGTTGTCAAAAAAAATCAGTATTGTTGGGCCAGAACAGAGTTTTGTTTGAATGAATCGGTAACAACACGTAAACATAACACGCAGATTTAAAATCAGACCCATAAAACATCAATTAACCACGTTTTAACCATTTCTTTAATACGAGAAAGAAATAATTAAAATATAAAATCGAAAAACATAAAATTAAATTAAAATAATAACAAAGTGCAACAAGATCCGCACGAAATAAACACAGAAATAACATGAGAACACCAAAATTTGACCAAAATTTGACAATTCACCAAAAAAGCGAGAGTTCACAAAAGTTGGAACTAAAATTAAATAATTTGAATTGGAAACAATTCAATTAAAAGTCAAAAAAATAAAATTGTCAAATTAAATCATGAAAATAATAAAATTAGAATTAGAATATACAAAAATCACAAGGTCAAATTTTGTTAGGGTAGTACATTAGGTATATATACCGATTCATTTTCACAGAATTTTAATCAGTTTTTATAACTAAAAACTCGAACGCTCGTTTTACAGAACAAATCTTTAATTCGTGTTAGAAAAAGCTTATCTCTACGATTTCACGATCTAAGTGAAGAAGTGTCCGAAAACTTTCTCCATGTCGCACACAAACAACCTCAAGTGAGCTCTGTTTGGGTATCGGCGTGGGGAAAGATTTGTAATGAAATTTGATGATGTTATAATGATGTATTATGCCAATTATGTTCGAAATAAAACTTTAAACAAAACGAATTATGTCGAAATTTTTCCGGCCCACAGCCGACACAACACCTCAAGCTAGTAAAATCTACACACCCCAACCGAACTGTGTAAGTGCGGTGTAAGTCCGCCAATAGTTCGTGCCCGTGAAGGCTACGGCGTGACAACGCAGGAGCTGGAACGTCAATATTATCAGTTATAGGGGAAAATTGGTTAAAGAGGGAATAGTCTTTTCGCTAGTCCATCATCACCCATTTCCTGAAAACTCGACCTAACTTATGATGATACAAATTGGCTTAAAATCAAAACACCGAATAGGCCAGTGGGCACTCATAAACTCTTAATGTCGACACAATTTAACCTAAGGTCAATTAAGGGAAGATGACGGGGAAATTAACGCTAAAAATCGTTGTTGTGTCAATAATTTGTGATAATAGAAAATTAAAAATACTTGACTTAAACTAATCCCAGTTAAAATTCAGTTTCATTCTCTAAATTCGTTATATTAAACCACAAAATCAGAGTTTCATAATACCCACATCTTCGCCGATATACTAAACTTAAAAATTTGTTGCATTTATCACTACCTGACCACTAAATAATTAAAAGAAATAACGAGCACGACACCAAAATTCCCATTAAAGCATATAAATTCCAATGGAATTAATATTTCAGTTCTTACAGTTATCAAGGTGCTTATTCTTGTGAAAGGACAAATCTATAATCATTTACGAAATTTATTAAATTACACTGTTAAAATGATAGAACAAAAGCATTAAATGTATAAATATTTCCCCCTAAATACAGAGCATATTGTTGGGTTATTATTATTGAAAGTCGGTTCCCTCTGACTCCTCGTGTCCTTTTTCGATCAAATAAGCAAACCCAACACAGAATAATTTTATTTGCACTTTATCACAATAACAAATCAATCCTTTGGTTCAATATTTGTAATCACAATTTCACTACTTGATTTGCACCTTTTAACCACTGTTTGGCTCGGATTATCTTAGGGTAGGTTGTCCAAGGGAGAACCACCCTGTCTGATAGATAACCTTGACTTTTACTTGGATTTGGATTTCTCTACTAACCTACTACTGCTCGTTCACGTCGATTCACTCTCGTTAATAATATCTGCTCTCTCGTACCTAGTTAATAATAATTGTCCTTTCTTGTCTGGTTGATAATGTCTCTTTTCTTGTCTGGTTGATAATGTCTCTTTTCTTGTCTGATGAATTCTGGTCCTCTTTTTTTGTCTGATGAGTTATGGTCCTCTCGTGTTTTTCCCTCTTTCTTTTATACTCCTGCTCAGACTGTTTTCCGACGATTGTCAACAATAGGTTCTGCATTATCAAATTATCATTAATAATTACCTTTCAGACCGACATTTGTCAACAACGTTTGACGTTGTTTAGGCTAATTTATCCTACTATATTATTCCGTCTATGCGCCGGGTTTTCCTTATCTCTCGGGTTTTCCTCAGCTCTCGGCTTTTCCACATCTCTCGGGTTTTCCATTGCCTCGGGCTTCCCATTGACTCGGGCTTCCCATTAGTAATTAATTTTCTTAATTAATTTCCTTTTTTATTTTATATCATTTTCTAGGGACCCCTCACTCAATTTTTATTATTATTTCCGGACTCATCTCTCAATTTGGCGTTCAACCATACCAATTTCCCCCGATCATTATTACTTTCGAATTTTATACATTTTTTAATTAATATTGCACTTTTATCATTTTTTGTGTTTTATCGATTTTACTGTGCTTTTTCGTGATACCCCAACATATCTCCCCCCTTTAATGAAGATTCGCCCTCGAATCTATTCATTTGACAAGATCCAAATTTAAAAATTTGGTTTTTATTCAATATAATAACAATAATAATAATAATAATAATAATAATAATAATAATAATAATAATAATAATAATAATAATAATAATAATAATAATAATAATAATAGTAATAATAATAATAAATTTTAATTAGTTAGCCATAGGCTAAATTTTAAATAAATTTCGATAATAATAATAATAATAATAATAATAATAATAATAATAATAATAATAATAATAATAATAATAATAATAATAATAATTTAATTAGCCATAGGCTAATAAATCAAATTTGACATGATAATCGCGCTCTACCTGATAGATAGGAATTGTAATAATAATAATAATAATAATAATAATAATAATAATAATAATAATAATAATAATAATAATAATAATAATCCATGTGCGCACGTGCGACTCCAGAAAATGTGGGTAACATAATTTTTATTGTTGCTATAGTAATTTCCATATTAGACAACATCATACCGAATTTATTGGGGATTATTTTTGTTTCTGATTTGATAATCATGAGAAGGGAATGAATATATTTAGCTGTATTGGGATTTTGTTTTTTTATAATTTTACTTAATTTTTTAAAATTATTAAATTTTTTTTTTGAATGGTTTCCGGTGGTGTCTATCACTTCAATAATTGCTTGGTCTTATTTTGCGTATATCTATGCCTATGTTAGTATATATTTAAAGATTTTTTATTTTAATTTCTATTTTAAGATTTTGTGGAAAACATATTTGAAAGAAGTAAGTTGATGTATTTTATTGGTCTTTTATCATTCGATTTTATTGATATTTATTTGGTCATATGTTCAAACAATACTCACAAAACCTTCTAAACCACCCAATGAAGTAGATGATGTTTATAAAAAAGAAATTTGTGATCACTGATATAACAGTATTTTCTAAATATCAAAGAAATGGATAGTTTTATTCTTCTAAATGATTATGAAAGCAAATCTAAACTTCTCGAACAGATAATAGAACATAAACTTCTCGAACAGATAATAGAACAGAAAGAGTTGACAGCCATTTGCAGATCTAATGAAGCCATATTAGAAATAAAAAAAATGCATCAAATATGCTACCCTTTTTCTGTTGAATAAACATTTTTTTTTAATTAACATTAATCCGGCTATTTCATGTTTTATCATATTGATGCTTTGTGTTACTGGCTTGATGGTTCAATCCTTTTTCATTGGTGTAATATGGTCTTGTTATCAATATATTATTGCGCCACGGTGTCACATATTACCAACACCACGAAACAATGTGAATCAAAATGGGATTTGGGGTTTGGATTTATGGTAAGTCATTTTGTCTCCTTAATATCGTTAAAGAAGAAAGATGCCGGAAATAAGTGACATTGTTTTCGAGGAATTGCCGAGATATGAAGTAAATTCTATTATTATTTAAAAAACAATAAGGAGATTTACATTTTTTTTTCATCAAAAACAATAAAACTTATACTTATTTGAATTTTTTTTTAATTTGATTTGTAGGCTATATAATATTGAAATGATGATAATAATAATAATGGCAATTTTGTATATATACATTTTGTTTTTTTTTATGGGACGACATAAATCAAAAGACGAGATTTATTAAATTAATATTTTATAAATAATAATATAAATAACATTAATTTATTTCATTTCAAGTTTCAGTGTTTTTGATCCACATTTATAGTGAATGACCGTTTTCTTTTTCTTGTATGTAAGCTGGTTTATTACGATAGTTTCTTCACTATCGACTTCCAATGAATTCAATGGAGTTTTTCTCTTTCTGCTCCTCGGCGAGATACTTGACCAAGGCTCGAATATTGGTTGGATTTGATAAATTTGTTCGTGGATTATCAAACCCAAACTCTCCTCAATTGTTTCGATCGCCTCTTCTATTGCCCATTTTAATTGAATAGTTTGAATTTCACCATCAGTTTCCATATCCTCTGCTGACGTGAGGTCAATTTCTTCTGTGATTTTGGTCATTGATGTTGAAACGGTGTTATGAAGTTTCCGATATTCCTCCAACGAATATTTCTTCGATGGCTGCTTCTTTGGTATTTCAACATCCTCAATCCACAGTTTCTCAATGTATATATATATTCTTCTTATATTCTTTACATCTTCAAGAACTGAGTGTATGCCCACCTGCATTTGTTCTCCAAACATCTCCTGGACAACAGTTTTTAATTTGAAAAATTTTCCTCTTCTGGAAACTCCAAACTTTCCCAATGCTTGCGCCGTTGCCAAATCTCGAACACCATGCAACTGGTTTATCCAAAGTTTTAAATATTGTAGTTCCGCATGAAGATCGTGGCCAATTAATATCTTCCCAACTACCAAATTTTGGACTTCCTGCATAAATAAATATTGGTCATTTTGATTCCTACTTGCCACTTCCGTTATTCCATGAATTTTTGAATTAAAATGCCACAATTTTCCTCTTGGAGTAAGGTAGACATCCTTTATTGTTTTTCCATAATAATTCATTATCGCAATAGATAGCGGTACCATCTGTTTGGTTTCTGATGTTCCATATTCCGCATCTATAAACAAGATCCTACTTCTTATCTCTTCTTGATCCATTTCTTTTCTTAAAAATGACATTCTTCTTTTTAGCATTTCTTCTGTGATTGCCAACAATTTTTCATCCACAGGTAGTGTTGATATTACCTGCGGTATTTCTTGAGCTTCGTTTTTCGTTCTGGTTTCGAACACAACCAGTGCATTTTCATTTGCTGCTCTCAACCCTTTTGTCATTGCTTCCTTCTGCATTTTCCACGACGATCCCTGATGCATTTCCCACCATATCTTCTGATTGTCTTCGATCATTTCAACATTTCCTTTGATAACGTGGAGCATGAATTCGTCCTTTTTCGTTATATTTATCTCATCCGCAAGTTTAATTCCAGCTTGCCTATTCACTCTGAATATTTGGATCTTCATTTTCCTATCATATATTCTCAGGTAGTTTGGAATTTGCAAATTTTCTTCGATAATGTATGGATTTCGTCGAACATCGTTCCTATGTAGCTTTAGATAGCTATCATAAATTGTCCTTGCCCATTGAATTTGTTGCATTGCTAAAATATAGTTCGTTAATTTATTTCAATTTTAAAAATTGACGCTAGAGTCAAGGTAAAGTACCCTAAGGATACTGACTCAACTGGTAGCGGTATAAATAATAATATTAATAAAAAAATTAATTACCTATTTTAATTTGAATTTTTATACTAATTTTATTTACTTTTTTTTTCTTATATACCCCTTAATAAATTTTCTTTGCCCCAAAATTTCTACCTGCGCAAATTTTGTTTCCCCTTCTTGCTCTCAACAGCCAATCAAACTCATCAATGATCGAAAGGTGCAAATCTTTACATTATTCAAAATAAAAAGTTGATACTCATACTGTACTACTACATTATCATAATTGCGTGCAAAATAATTGTATCTCACTACACGATTGTCTCCTCATAGACAATCCAAGGTCTTTGGCCATGGATTGACGCTCAAGTTGTTGCTTTAGTTTCCGAAGATATACTAGCGATGCGAGAAGAAAAATGATGGAGAATGATATCACACTGATTGTACAGATCGATAAAATTACAATTATGGTTTCATTGTTATCAGATGAAGATGATGTAGTGTTATTCTCACGAATTTGCACATTAGCCATATAGTCGTTGAACGAAGGTAACATTGTTTTTTGTTTTCGAATATTTACATTAGAGATATGAGAATAATTGGTGTTCTTTACGAGTCCCGTTGAATTATATACAACTCGAATGAATCTCGTTTCGACAAAAATGATTTCCCAGGGATTGAAATTTGATATGCGTTTGTAATACTTGATTTTTATCATTACCACTTTTGATTTAGATCGTATTTGCTGAAAATTTAACATTTTAAAAGTAAAGTTACTTGTTAACGTGGCTTGAATTTTCCCATGATAATAGATCATAACTTTTTCATTCATACCTGAATGCCGTGAAATATTTAGTTTTTGGTCAACTAGCTGTAAATGAACTCGATTTGTTTCGTTTTGCAACAAAAGTGATTTCCGACTAAGATAGATCTTGACCCACCGGTCATTACTCTCTGTACCATTATCGTGCAATACTTTTTCGTAGTAATGAACTGCGATATCGTAGGTATGATGCAGTTTTAGATTCGCATAATGCACGAAAAACCTTCTAACATTCAACGTATCGATTGTATAATTCTGAAAAATTATTTTCACTTGTTGGGAATTTCGGGGTTTCCAATATATATTGATTCCATTCAGCACTGGTTCTATGGAAACGTAGTTATATAATGTTTTTGTCCATATTTCAATCTTAATCAGGTTCATTATTTTATTACCATTTATTTGGGGTTGCACTTGTTTTATTAACCATGGGTATTCATAATTTATTGTTAGTTGACGATCTACATAAGTATTTTTATTAAAATTCAACTTCACTGGTGGTTCAAAATAATTCAGTAAATTACTTATTTCTATTTCTTCGGTCGGTGCACAACGATAGATCCATACCATCTGGGTACATGTGGCATAAATATCAACTTTTTCCATTAACGGGATCCTTTTAATAGCGTAATTTGGAAACGATGGAGTCGCATTCGACCCTAACACATTGATTATCATGAGTGTTGTAACGAACAAAGTATGACACCATTGTCTGACATCTGATTCAATAGTGTCCCAATAATATTTCTGTTTCAATCTTGATAATGTCTTCCGAGCGGATAAATGTCCACCTAGTGCTCCATCATGGTATATTAACATTAACGTTGTTCGATGTTTGGTTGGAACCACAATTAATAAGTTTTCATTTTTAACACATTTTAACCAACCATCATGAATGATATATTTATGTTTTTCGTCAACTACATGTTTCCAGTCACTTTCCTTTTTGATCGTGAATGCATGTTTTCGCAATTGATTTAATTCATTATCCTTTTCCTGATCTTTTTGCAGTTCCTGCAAATTATTAGCGGTTTTGATTGCCATAAATATTATATTATTATAATTCATTTCATTATTCTTACTCTCATTATTTACAGGGATTCTCGATAGCGTATCCGCATTTCCATTTGATTTGCCTGTTCGATATTTAATTTCGAAATCATATTCTTGTAGGGCTATTGACCATCGGATCAGTTTGCTGGCTGAATCCTGATGTTTCATCAACCATTGTAACGGATTATGATCAGTAAACACAACAAATTTTCTGCCAACTAAATACTGTCTAAACGTTGCTATACCGTAAACCAATGCCAATGTTTCTTTCTCAATTGTAGAATAATTCTTTTCATGTGGCTTTAACGTTCTACTGGCATATGCTATTACGTGATCTTTCTCACCTTCGACTTGTTGTCTAATACTGCACCCAATGCAAATTACTTGCATCTGTCATTAAAATGAATGGTATTCTAAAATTTGGACATCTCAGTATAGGTTTTTTAATCAAGCTTTCTTTAAGTAATTCGAATGCTTCTTGTTGCGCTTTTCCCCATTTAAATTGAGTCTGCTTTTTTAAAAATACATTTAAGGGTTGTATTACATGAGAAAAGCTTTTAATGAATTTTCTATAATAACTGGCTAAGCCGAGAAATTGTCGAACTCGGTCTACATTTTCAGGGATTGGGTATTCTTTAATTTTTCTCACATTTTCTGGGTTTGGTTGCAATCCATTTCGAGAAATAATATGACCTACATAAACCACTTCCGATTTCCCCATTCACGTTTAGAGGGTTTTATTTTTAGATTAGCCTTTAATAATCTTCTAAATACAGTTTCCACATCTTTCAGATGTTCTTTAAAGGTATTTGAAAATATTATTATGTCAATCAATATAGACTAATGCATGTGGATATCCCGTAAAACAAAATTCATACCTCGCTGGAACGTAGCAGGTGCTCCAGTTAATCCAAACGGTAACACATTAAATTCATACAATCCTTTACCATCAGAAAAAGCCGTTTTTTCTTCGATCTTCTTCCTTCACTTTAAATTGATTGTAACCTTTATTAAAGATCGATTACTGTGAAAAATTGTACTTCTCCCATTTGATCAAACATTTCTTGTGGAACTGGAATAGGATATGTATCCTTTCGCGTAACTTGATTTAATTTCCGATAATCAACACAAAATCGCAGATCGCCGTCTTTCTTTTTAACAACTACTATTGACGATGAAAATGGTGAAGAACTATCTCGTATTATTTTGAACTCTTTCATTGCTTTTATCTGCCTATCACTTTCCTCTTGATGTATATATGGAATTCTATACGGTTTCAATTTAATCGGAGTTTCATCAAGTAATGGTATCTCATGTTCAATTACTTGGGTGAGTCCCAAATCGTACTCGTGTTTTGCAACACCATTTTATATTTCTTTAATAACTCTGTGAATTCCCATTTTTGTGATTCTGTTAAATCATTACTAATGACTTGTGGCTCTTTGTAAATTTTAATATTTCTCGGTAATTTCGGGATTTTCTCTATTTCAAACTTCGTTAGTTTTCCCAGTTTGGTTTTTGGTTTCATTTGGATGGGTTTTGTGTTTTGATTTACTATTCTCACTGGCACTGTTTGGTCTTTGACCTTTACCACTTCATCACACATTGGAATTTCGTATTTTTCTATTAGCTTTCTCATTTGGTTCAAATATGCACTCGTCATCTGACACATCTAACACATCTGCATAATATATTACCTCACTTCTTGCTGGCAATTCTAGCGTCTGATTTAAAAAACACCTCTCTCACCTTATGTCCTTTTTCGTCTGTCTGTCTTTCATTAATCTCCCAGTTTTTAGATCAAGAGAAATTCTTGTAGTTGTTCCATTACATCCATACCAATTAAACATCCGACAGGACTATTTCTCATCACTGACACATAATGCACTAATTCGTGATCACCAATAATTAATTAGCTTTTAATTTCCCAATTATACTTAAAACATTGTGCGACATTGACCTTATTACTTACTTGTTGGTTCATCTTCGATTTCTCTTCAATTGTCAACAAATCATCTGATACTATAGTATTACTGGAACCTGAATCTAACAAAGCTTCCACCTTTCTTCCATTGAACCAAATGTTTATTCGAGGCTGTTCGCCTTTATTTCCTAACGTCATCATTGCATAACTACATGGTAATCCGAGCATGTTTCTCCGTTCAATTTCTGCGCTCGTGGGTTCAATGTTATCTAATTCAAATTGAATATGTTCTACCGGTTTCATTTCTTTTAATTTTTCCGTTGGATACTTTGGTGCCGTTGGCGAAAATGTTGGTGTATACCACTTTGAAAGTATTTCAATTCCGCTAAGTTTTGGCATAGGTTCTAATAAAAATTGTAGCTCTGGCTTTTTTTCACTCTTCATAATTCCTTTTTGAAAATATCTTTGCTCCTTTTTATCATCATTGATGTCATCATTATTATCATTATTGTGATCACTTGCTGCACATAGAGACACTTCACTTTTTTGATCGGTTTTCAGTTGTGCTCTCACACTTGCCATTTCTCTATATTGATGATGAGTAATGAAAAATCTTGCTAAAAATGGAAAACAACCAATAATTATTTTCCATGACCATCCGGATATTACGTATATTCTAGGAGCCGATAATATTTGTGACATTATTACCTTTATTGTTATGATTACAACATAGAATCCAACTAAGCCTGCGCATGCTTGTCCTAAAAACATGAATTTCCCGATCTTTTCTTATCGTTTATGCCTTTCTAAGTGATTTGGTGTAGAAATTTTCATAATTGACTTTACTTCCCGTTAGGCAAATTGTATCTCTATTCGAGATACCGTTCTTTTTGACGGAATTAACAAGTTTCTTTGAGTTCTTCGATTCCTCGCTGATGAACCCATTTGTGCCATTTTATTTAGGGATGTGATTTATAGTTATTTCTAGATTTGTAATTCTATTTATCGGATTCTCACTCTCGGTAATTGGTTTCTATCCATGAATCCTGATGCTAAGCGATACAATGGAGAGTAATTTTAATTGAGAATTTTTGGCCTTGTTTGTCGCCAGTTAATATTCTTGTTTATGGGTTCCAGTAAATTCGCCATTTTTCGTTTTACTACGGCAATCATTTGTATTATTTTTGTATTTCATATTTTTCACTGTAACTGCTTTAATTTATAGCTATTAGGGCCTCTCGAGATTTGGAATACACGTTTTTGATTTGCATAGGTGCTACTAAGTTTGATTTGTATGGCCACTGCCATTCTGTTTCTAAGTCTTTTTATTCAATTGCTCATTTTAAAAATATTTCCGATATATATTCCTTTATGTTGATAATGGTAAAATAATCATTTTTATTGTAAGTAGTGAGTGGTTTAATATTATTTGTGGTATTTGTTTTCGCATCATGCACCATCATTTTTTGATACTACCTCTGTAATTTGTTGCATTAACCTTGCCGCATTATTGGTAGCCTCCTTTTTTTTAACGCATTACATCTGTTGTAATGTCGATTATATGTGTGGTTTTCCTCGTCCTACTGGGAGTTGACATATTGTGCATGATTTATATTTATATTTGAAATTATCGGGAGCTTTCTCTAAATGTCTCACTAACTTCTTTGAAGTCTAGTTTTCATGTGCTAAATTAATACATCAGTTTAACATCAATAAAATGGATTCTCCTGTTTGGCAATTACTTTGTCTCATATTACAAACGGCATGCGTTTTTAAGTTTTCCTGTTTCATCATTCAAACTCTTCAAATTCTCTTTATTGTCAAATATTCTTAACCCATGATTGGTTATATTTCATTACTTTATGGTTTCTCTTCGCACGTTCCATCTTGTTGTATTATCCTTAAAACAACGTCTTTCTTATTCTGGATTTAGTTTTGTTTTTTTAATTTCGGATTTTTAATCTTGTTTGAAACGGGCTAAGCGTTTCTGGTTACTCTACTGGTCGTGGTCAATAGCGTGCATTTTTTCTGATGTGTGTGGTCACTTTACACAGGAAAAATTCAAAAGTATTCGCTTTTCGCAGTACATCTCTAAACTTTGGTTCGTAGTCATGATTCTTGGTCAATTAATATGTAATCATTGTTATTTATTTCTTGGGTTGCTTCCGGAATTCTTGCAATGTCCAACCGAATTCAATTTCTTCCCATTTCTGTTTGGGTAACTCGTTAGCTTCATAATGTAGTTGTTGTAGTTATTGTACAAAAAATAATGATAACTATTTCCATGGGATTCTCTTTTCTTAGTCGTGCTATCCTTCATTTAACGGGTTTGTGTATTTTTTTATTTATTTCTTCTGTAAGATCATTATTCAACTTTTCAACCTCCATTATTTTTGCCCACTTCAATAATTTCATTGAGATTCGTGAAGCTCATCTATCAAATTTTCCAAAATTCGTTTCTGCTTCATGAGCTCCAATTTCTAAGACATATATGTTACTTAATATTCATCATCATCTATTCTTATCTTTGAACATCATCATTAATTCCATCTTTTCCTATTTGGTTTGCAGCCTCTTTTCGTCTTTTAACTTTGTACACCACTGTTCTCTTATATACTCTGTTTTTCCAATCTTCAATCTATTGTATAATAATGGTTTTAATCCATTCTGTTCTCTTATCGTTACCAAATCTTGCATTACATTTCATTTTCCATACCTCGATTTATATATAAATAGGTTCGTATTATGTTTACTATTTTTGTTGCATTTTCCTTTTCTTTTTATCAAATTAATTTAATTCTTCCGTAATTTTAATCATCACACTCATTAAGCATTCTTAAGTCTCCTATAAGTTCTTGCGAATCATTTTTCCCTACTTCTCCATATCATGCTCGCTGCAATTTATTTTTATTTCAGGTATAAACAAATCATTTAAATTCATGTTTTCTAATACCTTTTTAAATTTCACTTTATTTCTGTTTCCATTATTCTTTTTAATCTTCTTTTAATCTTTAACATAATCTCAATTTCACAAACGAATAAATCACGCTTTTTCTTACTTTCATCTAAACATCAATAAATAATCTAACCTCTTATTTTCTGAAGCTTTCCGATATTCATATATTTTTAATTTATTCTATTATTTTAATTTTACCTCATAATGATAGCCTAGTTCAATTATTTTTTCCATTTTGTCTCGTTGACATTTGATCATTCCAGTAATGATGTCATTATTTAGAGTTTCCGGTCCTCTCGAATTCGTTATTATAGCTTAGATTAAATCTTATTTGCCTTTCGTTCTGGCAGATCATCTTTTTAATCATCTTTTTTTAGCTCTGTATCTTATGCTTTGATTGCGACTCATACTCATGTGATATTGTCTCTTCATCAGATCAATTGATATTAAAACGATCCACGTTGACTATTTGTTTCATTCGTTTCATTCTATTATTATAATATTGGCTGCACAACAGCAACGTTTGTCTGTTGTGATTTATCACTTTGGATTAATTTCTTTAAGATTGTTTGAAATCTCATATCTGGGATGACTCCTATGCCATACTCTACATGAATGAATGAATTCGCTTGTAAATTACTCTAATCTCTTTACGTGACGGTGAGTTGTGAGATTTGATATTGCGAACCAGTTCCGTGATACTGCCCTCTCTTTCCACATTATAGCACTGTTTATTATCATTATTCGTGATATTATGCTCATTTTATTAAACTTTCCCACATTGCTTTCAACCATTTGGCCCATACTTTTGGGACTTTGTTGCTCTCTTTCTTTACCAACTTGACATTACTATGTCCCTTTCTTTGGCATTGTCCACTGACAGGACTTGGATTTTTGAGTTATTATTTTTAACCGCATGATTTATTATTATGTCATTTCTGAAATGATTCACTGACTTGGTCTTTCTCTTCCTTCTTTGGTACTATTTGTAGGATTTCCTTGGCTCAATTTTTACTCTAAATTTGGTGTGGATGGTGGATTCTGGTAATTTACTTTTGATGGTGATATTGATCTGTCTTAGATTGCATTAATAGTTGTAAAGATTTCTGATTTTATTGAGTAGTTTTCAATTTTCATTCATCTTCATGCCTTTTTAGTTAGTCTCAAAATTGTTGAATTACTAGTCATAGCCTTTTAATTTTTTTTTGATCTGTCAATTGGTTTGACACTTCCTTCACTTGTTCGCCCATCAATTTGTTTCTTAGGTTTCATTCAAAGCTTTTCTGCAGGGTTGTCAAATGATAAGCAAATTATCTGATGTTGTCTCTGCACTCGATTGTAAAATTTTGGGAATTATTCGTTTTTATCACAAAACCAATTAATTTCGCTGCTAAGGCATCTTTTCAATTGGATCCAATTCATTGGCAATGAGTCTTTTATCAATTTGTTGTTTCAAGCTCTCTCGTGAATCTTTTTTTAATACATGGTACGTTGCCCATAAGATTGGCTCATCATAGCAGTGCATTAAAGTAGTTATAGCCATAAATCAACAAATTCAACCGACTCTCCTCCTATTGCTGACTGGCTAGTTATCTGACACTTTGCATAATCAATACTAAGAGTAGTAGGCATATCTTTGCTTGGTATTGATACAGGGGTTGTCACAGTAGACACCGGGTTTGATCATTATTATTGGAATTGCTCGCCATTATTTCTGATTGCGTCTGGTTTCTCATATAATCTTTTGTAAACTTTTCTCTCTGAATTTTAAAATATTACATTATTTAATATTTACCTTTTGTTTTATTTGGAATTTCTTTTCTATAATTAATTTCCTTTCTTAATATTTGGCGATGAACCACGAGTTCCTCAAATTTGAAGTTTTTTTTAATTTTAATTTATTTCTTTCATTTATTTTTGCTCTGTCCTTTTTTGTTTTCCTCTTTTTAACAATCAATTATTTTCAGCACTGTTTTCGCCGACTTTTTATCACGTCGGTCACCAAAATGTTGGTTATTATTATTGAGTCTTGTTCCCTTTGATTTCCTCGTGTCCTTTTTCGATCAATTAGCAAACCCAAACGATTAATTTTGCATTTTTATACATAACATCAATCTTTGGTTCTATTTGTAATCAATTCCTATTGTTTGCACCTTTTACATTTTGGCTCGGATTATTTTGGGTAGGTTGTCCAAGGGGAACCACCCTGTTGATAGTTTAACCTTGATTTTACTGGATTTGGATTGTCTCTTACTACTTTATATGCTTCGTCACCGTCGATTCACTCTCGTTCATAAATTTGCTCTTCGTACCTGTTAATAATATTGTCTTTCTTGTTGGTTGTATGTTTTTCTTGTTGGTTGATATGTATCTTTTCTTGTCTGATGTGAATTCTCGGTCCTCTTTTTTTGTCTGATGAGTTATGGTCTCTCGTGTTTTTCCCTCTTTCTTTTATATTCCTGCTCAGACTGTTTTCGCGATTGTCCAACATAGTTCTGATTAACAATATATCATTAAATATACTTTCGGACCGACATTGTTGTCAACAACGTTTTGCGTTGTTTAGTATTTATCCTACTATATTATTTCCGGTCTATGCGCAGGGTTTTCCTTATCTCTCGGTTTTCCTTCTCGATTTCCCACCGTTGCGGATAGATTATATCGATTATTCTTACGAGCCATGGCTTATAATCTGATAGTTAATTAATCTATATTTCCTTCTATTAATCTTTTCTTTTTATCCATTATAGATTTCGTACCCGCCTGGCTGAGTCAGCTGTTTCGTTCTGAGGGAAAATGTTATCATCATGGGTTTATTGTTGTGATTTCATTGGGTATTTAATCAAAATTCGCTTTTAGAGTAGTCAAATTTTGGATGTTTACTCTTATGGATTACTGACAAGCTGACTTATTAACGTTTACGATTTAGTTTAAGTTCCACAAAAGTACTTAGATCTATAATTTCTTAAAAAATTATTATTATCGTGGGTCATATAACCATTTTATAACTAATTAACTCCACCTTATAGCTTGAAAATTACAGTCGTATTTAAGTCTATTAATTGATTTGATTTTATAACAACATTCATTTTATAATCCCCGTTACCTTCCTTAAGACCTTTAGGCGCATGTTCACATTAATTAATGATGCCCACTGACTACTCGTTGTGGTGATTTGAGCCGTAATGCTAGATATAATTTTAGGTCGAGTTTAAAGAAATCGAGGACGAGGAAGGTAGCAAAATACCACTTCCTGATTTCCTCCTTTCTCTATACGTAATATTGACGTTCCGATCCTTCGTTCCGCACCCGGGTCTTCAGGGCACAATTCATTGGCGATATTCCAACGCACTACACGAATCTAATAACATTTCTGATTTTTAATTTTACTTGTGATTGGTCTTGGACTGTGGGCCGAAAAATTCGACAATAATAAAAACATATTTGATGAATTAAGAATAATTATATTAAAATTAATATAAAACTTTACCAATCAAGCATCCATAAAAATTCATTAAAATATTACTCTCCCCACGCCGGACACCCAAGCAGGCTCTATTGAGGTTTGCGAGGATGCACGTGAGAAGTAGTCCAATAAAACTCTCACTACATATATTTAAAAACTAGTTTGATAATTTCAAAACGATAAAAAATTATGTAAATGCATCGTTTATTACTATTTTTTGACCCTAAAAATTCGACCTTGGAATTCCTAGTGTATCTAATCTTAATTTTTATTATTTTGCAATTTTATTTGATAATTTTTTCTTTTGAAATTTTTATTGAATTATTTCTAATTCAAATTCTTTGATTTTTATTTCATTTCATGAATTTCACATTTTGTTAAATTATCAAAATTTCGGTCGAATCCTTTGTTAGGTTTCGTGTTGTTTAATTTATATCGTGCCAGCAGATCTTGTTGCTTTTTGTATTATTTTATTTTTTTTATGTTTATTATTTATATGTAATTGTCTTCTTTCTCATATTTTGATAGGATTTAAATTGTGTTTTAAAGGGTTGGAATTTTAAATCTGCATGTTAATTGCATTGTGTTACCGATTCATTTAAACATTTACAAGGCCGTTCTGTGTTTGGCCCAACAATTATTATAATTATTATTATTATTATTAAAATTATTATTATATCAAAATATTATTAACCAAATGTTTTTGTAGGATTCGTCATTAGTCCTCAGCTTTAAGAAAGATTCGTTATATAAAAATTAGCGTAATCATTGTATTTGCCGTTTCGTCTAAATTATTTTTCAATTTCGAAAAATTTAGCAGCGCTGCCCTTATTTTACGGTTTATCCTTATTCTTCAGTTTTCGATAAAGTATTTTCATTCGATTTGGAAATTGAACTGCTTCGCCCTATTTACGCGTTCCATTTTTAAATTTTACTATCTTTGATTTAAGTATTTGAATATTCGAAATTTGAGCAGCATTCTGCCCTATTTTTACAGTTTTCATAATAATCTTAACCAACAGTTGGAGCCGCATTTCACTTGGTATTTACTATTTTCGATAAGTATTTTAATTGATTCGGAAAATTTGAGCAAAGCGTTCCGCCCTTATTTTACAGTTTTTATGATAAATGTTTTAAACTATTTTCCGAAAAAATTTGCGCGCGTTCTGCCCATATCTTAGCGTTTCATTCAACATATTATTTACTTCTTTAAAACATTATTTTTTCATGATTTTATTCGTTCGGATTAATCTTTTTCCGATGGCTAATTCATTTTAACTGTTGCAAAACGATTTCGAAATTTTCCCCGCTACCATTCCCGCTCTTTGTTCCTGTAAGATCTATGTATTGTTCATTTCATAGTAATGAGTGCCACTGGACTACTTATGTTAGTGATTTTTAGCCAATGTTGTTAAAATTATTTATGTCGAATTTACCAGGAAAGAGTGTGAGAGTAGCCAGAAGACTACTTCCCTCTCCCAATTTCCCTTAGACGGATTATTATTGACGTTTAGGCCCTGCGTTTATTCACGCCAGGAAACCTTCACGGCACAGGCTATTGGCAGATTTAAACTGCACGTACACAGCCTGAATTGTATGTCGATTTTTGCTTTTCTTGCGCTGATGTGGTGGCTGTGGGCCGAAAAAGAAATAGATAAATTTTCCATATCAATTGAGTAAATGTATTTCAGCACAAAATGGTTGGCTATAAAATATTTTATTTGCATACATAATTCATCCAGTCGTAGGTTCGATAGTAGCAATCATCAATTGGCATTAAAAATCATTCTTGTCAATAATTCAATAAACACTTCGTAGGTATCAATAAATAATTGGCATAAAATCATCTTCATTAATTCCATAATACTTCCAGTATCAATCAAAAATTGGCATAAAATCCATCTTGTTCATTAATCATAACATCATATAAATCGATTACCCAATGCACTATCTGAAAGTTAACGTGTTCAGTCAACACTTATCAGTGTGATTGGCTGAATGCCACGGCTCTCAGCTAGTTATGCCCTTAATCGAGTATACTAGAAAATTTTTTCTCTGAAAAATAAGACTAACATTGTCCAAAACAAATCAGTATATAGTACTATCATTTGGCTGTAACCTTGCGTGTTAATTAGTGCCGTTAACAAAATTTGACCTGAAATTATTTTGTTATCTTAAATTAAATTTTATTAATTTCTTAGTTTAAAATTGGTAATTTATTTTAAACATTTTTATTAAATTTATTCAGCCTAAAAAATATTTTATGTTTATTCATTTAATTCATAATTTTTACTTTTATAAAATGGTCATTTTACGGTCAAATTTCTGTTATTATGTTATGTTTATGTAGATTTCGTGCGGTTCTGATGCATTTTGTATTTATTTTATTTCTTTTTGTTTTTAATTTTATTTTATTTATATTCTCTCAGATTTTTAAAGGTTTAGTTGCGTGTTGTATAGTTGTTATTAAATTATCTTGGTGCTGGGTTTTGTGTGTTATTACTTGAGCATTTAAACAATTCTAAAAAGCCATTTGTGTTCTGGACCCAACGTAATCATAAGGTGTATTATGTGTATATGTGTATATATATATATGTGATGTGTATGGTGTATGTGTAAGTTGTAAGCCCATATTATGCGTGTAAGTGTTTGTAATTTGGTCCCGAAGCTTTGGTCTGCCTTTATTACTACTCAGATACTTCTTTGTTTCGTTGTGGTTTCCTAGTTGTGTTTTTTTTGCTCTATCCATGCCTGTATTGTAATTTCCCTTTACACATGGTTGTTTTGCCGAGTTCGTCATCAGATTACATTCTTCTTTTGTTTCGATTGTCAATTCACTGACTGTTTTTTAATCTTCTTGCATATTCAGATTTTGCTTGTGCTATTTAGCATTTCTTTTCGATTTTAGTTCTCCTCTAAATTTATTAGCCATTAAAAGATCTATTACCTCTTGTTCGATTTCCGTCATTCCTATCCTTATATTGTCTCCTGTTGTTGGTATAGATTTTGGACTCCAATACTTTACATTTTAAAAATGTATTGAAGTCCTCTTCTTGACCTTTATTATTGTTAGCCCTGTCCTGTAACATGGTTTATTTGTCGCTTTCCTTATCGGTTCTCTTTTCAATTTGTAGTAGTACATCCCTTTGATTTCAATTGTTTTTTGTTTTTTGATATCTTTTTTTATCTCTGTTTTCGTTGCTTTTTCGTCGGCTATCGTTCTCCTCTATTATTGACTTTTGAATTATTCTTTATTTTTTTTTTAAAAAAAATATTTATAAAAACATCGATTTTAAAATTTTTCACTTTTATTTAGAATTTAATACATGATTTTCTTCTTTTCATTAGCATATTCGTTACGTAAATTTAAAATAAGTAAGATTATATTATAAATTTTTCAATAGTATTAAAGCTTTAAAATAGAAATATTTTAGATTATTCTTTTTAAAAAAGATTAAATGGCTCATATTTGATTTTTCATTGTTAAGAAAAAGTTAAGAACAGTACCACTGTCAAAAGACCTATAAGCTCGCCGGAATCAAAGACATCTTCGGATTTAAAGCTGAAGGTTGTGAGCATTTAGGACAGTGTGTTTGATCGACCAGTGTACAATTGGTCAAACTGTGACTCCATTTATCTAAACTAGATGTATCCAATTACTATGAAAACAGAGTTAGAAAAAATATCGAAAACGAATTCAATTTGATATTAATAAATTGCTGGAGACACCGATTTGTAATTAGAATTGTTAGTTAAGCATTTCTTTTAAATACAATGTCGTGATCAATTCCTCAATATTCGATTATGACCCAAAACATCCTTTGCTACAGGAAGAACCTTGATTCTGTCATTGGAAAGTTCCAAAGACGAGATAAAGGACTTTAATTACAAGGACGGTGTTCCTTCGTCCAAGTTTTAATAGTCTTTGAGCAAAGTGGAAAGAATCAGACTAAAGGATTAACACTTGAAGGTACTGACTTAAAACATAAGTATACCTAGATTTGCTATAAAAAATTTAATATTTTCTGTACCACAAACTCGTAATAAAGCAAATCATCTGATTATTTACAATTAAAACAGTAAAAATCACATTAGCAAATAAGTACGATAAAAGATTGTGGGGGAGGGGAATAAATGAAGTATGGCCATAAAAAGTGGGGTAGTGTGGTTTACGCGTAATCAAGTGAATGTTCAGCAGATTTGAATATTCGATAAGGGACTATGAAGAATTGAATAATAAATTATTTGAAAATATTCTTTATTGTTGTATGTTTTTATGACGTTTAAGTTTTGTATTGGTTTATTAGTTATTTTTTGTTAAGTATTAAAAAATTCAAAGAAGGTAAATCATGTATATTTTATAGTAGTGGTAGTTTATTTTATTATTTAGTTTATCCCTTTGAAATAATTTTAAGAAATCAGGAAATTTATCGAATATATCTTACAACGAGTGTTTGATGACGTAGTTTCTTTTTAATAAAAATTTGCCAAACTTTTAATTAGTTGTTATATAATGTGTATTTTGCTAAATAAATAATTTGAAAATGAAGTGATTTTTTTAGTTTATTAGATGCTGCTCTAAAATCAAGAGACACATCTGTAAACGAAGTGGTGCTCATGAAGTTGTCACATTCAATGAAAATAGTGGGGGTTATGCGTTTTGCGCAACCTTGGACCCAAAATAAATATTTGTCTTTGCTTCCAAATGGCTACCCCCAAATGCAACCATTGGTTTTTAAGATTCGCAAAGGTGAGCGCTGATGAAAGAACTGCGCTGCCAACCTCAAGGTTGGTTTTTCAACGCACCTTGAGTTGAAGGTTCATGCTGCGATTTCTTTTCCTGGTTTCCTTCTGCTGCTATATCCCATACTCTCGTCATCTAGATTATTCCAGATTCAAGTTTATTTACGTTTAGGCTAAACTAATTATTTTAATATAAGTGATGTAAATTAAAGAGATTGATCCGGAACATTTATTAAATAGCAAAGCTAATGTTAATTATAGGAGAAATCAAGCTTTACTCTGAGCGGCTCCGTCGCTTGGCTTTTCTGATTTTTCCGAATGAATTTTGGGTGAGGTTTTGCCCGCGGTTCATGGCTACCGTCGCGTCCCTTAGGCCAACTGGGCCGACTCGAACACTAATGGATGGTTACCGCGCTACCCTTCTGACACGCGGATTAACGCTATCTCTAGCACGGATTGGATTTCTGGTTCTGTGTGAGCTGTTTTCTAGCCAACCCTTCTGTGCAGCAGTCATCTTTTGATCGAGCGCTTGACTTTCTCAGCTCTACCCAGGTAGCCTTAACTGCTGAACTTCTTTTATTAGTTGTAGGAATTTGCTGTGTAATTCCTTATTCGTTCCCGGCCTTGTCCAGCTCTCGCTGCAGGATCAGATAGATCCATATCTTACAAAAGGAAAAAGTCGTCAGTAAATCTATGATCTTTCACAAATGGTCGTAAACCTCGTTTATTTTCTATGTCGGAAGTTTTCTCGGAAACATTTGCCGAATCATTAGGTGTTATTAGTTATCTAAGAGATCAACATAACGACAGAAATTCTGAACGTTTATTTTTATAAACAACTGTTATCGAATCAGAACTGGGGTCGATGACGGTTCGTGGCGTCTTGGAGTTCGTGAAGAATAGGTATTGTACGGGGGAGCGTACCCATCTGTACGGCGGGAATTCTCTCCTGCAGCAATATCCTTGTTGATTCGGCCAGAGATAACGGGGCCCTCTCCATTTGCCGCATTAGTTTGGCACTGATGTTCCTCGAAGCGCCCAGGAGGGAATTCGGCTTGTCCCCGAATCTGCGCATCGGGTTGCGTCCAGGTTCTCGCTTTATAGTTGACGAATGGGAGTCGACCTCCTCGGGATTCCTTGCGTACCGAATCTTGGATTCTTTTACTGTGGAGGCGGTGAATCCCGTGTCCCACAGCTTGCGACATCTGTGCCGCATGTTTGGGAAATCGCACGGGTGATTCGGACGCGTCGATCCACGAATTATCTTAAAGAAAAATGATAACCGTGCAGTAGTAACCTTTATGTTTATTCTAATGGATGTGGATCGCCGAAACGATTATTGTGATTATTTGTCGAGTCGTAAGGATTACTGTTGTCTCATCTAGCTGTATGGAGAATTATTCAGTCTTGTAATCTACTTATTTTGCTTAATGTCGTAATTCTAATTTTTCAGATTTCGCCATTCAGTTCATCTAGTTTGTAATTTAATCCATCAAATACGTAAGTTAACTTATCGAAAATTTTACAATTAATTGACTTGCGTTAAACTGTCTCGGTATATTATATTGCTTACGGGAAATTTGAAAACTTTTTTAATATTGCTGTCGTCTGAGGGTGTCTAAAATTTGAAGATTGAGTAGTCATGGGGGTTCATCTCTTACCAGCCATAAGTTAAATCTACGAAGTGATTAACCCCTTTTCGACCTGACATTGTTAAAATTCTTATGGGGTTGGTGTTACCGATTTTTCCTTATAGTAATCGTCCTAAAATCTCTTGATTAGATACATAACATCTAGGTCTTCATGGTATAGTTGATCAGTTCGGGTTTAACCATGCAACAGGCCGGGGTGTACTCCACTCGCACCTATCATTCGGTTTACTTTACGAAGCGACTTCGCGTTGCGCATCCCCAATGATCTCTCTTGTGCCGACTTCAAGTTAACCAACTAAGGTCCATTTTACTACCGTGGGGTATTTGTGTGAATGGTTGTTGGAAAAAAATGCTGCGTTATGAAGTTACTTTTTGGCTTATTTAGTTGCGGGGGGGATACCTTTTATTAATTGGATATTGATTTATAAAGCTATAAAGCAATTTTCCTTTTATTTATATGTACGTAATCTTAAATAAAACCTAAGGAATTATGTTTCTGTATGTTCGTAAGCTATTCAACTCGGAGCAGTCTAAAACTGACCTTAATCCTCAATTTTGGGTAGCACGA